>VZTG01000385.1:280402-329691 GCA_013397845.1 Melanocharis versteri
CTGCATTTTCATCCTTCCGAATCCCTTCCCCACCCCACTGTAGAGGCAGCAGCTGTGTGGTGCTCAGCTGCCTAATACCACTAAACCACACAGCAACCTTTTTCTTTTAGGTAAATCTGAGCTCAACAGCATGTGGCTCCTGGCCCTGGCACTGCCCATAAAACTTGTACATAATCCACAGGCAGCAGAAGCACACGAGCAATGTACTTGCCACAGGTTTTGGTGAAGATGATCATTTTTGCCACATTCAGCAGAACTTAAGGTGGTGTCTAGGTCAAAGGAATTCTTCCTCTGAAGTGCTGAGGTGAATGTCATCTACATATACAGACTTTTCTTATAAAAATCAATGTGCACAACTTTCTATGGATGAATGTGAATTCAGGACTTTACTCTCTATATAGAGCTGAGAGCTACATAGATCAAATGCCACTTTTCAAACAAGTATCTGACCCTCCAAAGGTATTTTAGCATCTCTTTATCATTTGCGAGCAACTATCACTATCTGGCTACCAGAGCACAAAACACACAGCAGTAGGGTTTTTATGATGCACACAAGTATCCACTACAGTCAGGGAGACAAATACACTTATAAATGAGGACAATACTAAAACACAAAGGGTCCCTAAAAGACACCCTTTAACCTCAGCAAGCTTTGAAGCTCAGGTTCTAAACCACAACACTGAATAAAGCAAACTGTTAACAAGAAAGCTAAAAGCACAGCACACTCGTTTGTTACCATACCAAGTATCATACCAAAAGCCCACCTCAGAAGAACCAAATGTTCAGAGTACATCCCAGATGCAAAGTATCATCAAACCAAGTCTGAGCAATTAAAAGCAGATTCTAGAAATAAGATGAAGAAATTAATTCAATGGATTCTTTCAAGACATAAAAAGAAGAAAAGCTCCTCTCCCACAAATTAAACAAGAAACCCTTGGAGCAAGACACATCTGAGATAAAAAAACTGTATTAGAATATCTATGAAACAAGTAGTAACCAATTAAGCCTATCTTACATCAAAAAGCAAAAGAGGAAGAATGTGCATCAAAATAATGGCACAAAGAAGGTCTTGCAGCAAAACGAACCCCAAAATAAAATTCTACCAGAACAAAGAGGCAAAACCATGATTAAATGGCTTATGCCATCTCCATTTTGTCATGAAAAAATTTTTAAAAATCTAAGATTGCTTTTGGGGCTTGTCACAAGGTGTTTACTGAGTGAGAACTGGCAGTGCTGAAACTTTGCTTCTATTCCATCTGCCTGCCACATAAGGGGATGTGCTGGTCCCTGGCCCAAGACCTGCAGCACACGGATCTTCACTCCGGCAGTTACAGCAGAACCTGAGGCACGGTAAGCTTTTACAGCTTCGGAACAGCCCCTCTTCACAAAATATATGCAGCCTTTGTCTTTCCTTTTGATTTTCCTTTGTCTCAGGCTCCTCTCAACCCCAAAGTTGATTTATCTAGTACAATAAGATAGGTGCAGTTGTAAGAAGAACCAGGCTTTTGATTTCAACTCTTTCTGCACTGCTACAAAACATAAATTTAAAATTCAGTCAGCCACAAGAAACCTTTCTACTAAACAGCTTCTTCCCCTCGTCCAAAAACACATCTGCTGAGAAGTTAATTGCTTTATAGGGTATCTTGTCACAGGATCATCTCATCAAGGGGTTCATGTCATCACTAGAGGATTTGTCTATAATCATAAAATAACCTCATCCATATTCCAGAGCCAATTTGCTGCAGTGACTGAAGGCAGCTGCAGGCTGAGGATCGCAGGCTTTGCCTTTGCTGCCATGCTCGTGGCCAGGGCCCTGCCCCTGGTGTTGTCTCAGCACTGTGCAAAGGCACTCGGCCCTCCCTGGAACTGCCACTCCTCCTCCCCATTAGCCACTGGCTCTGTAACACTAATTCCATGGCCTCATTCCCTGTCCCTTAGTTCTTCCTGCAGGTTCATCGGACAACCCACATCTCCCTTTTCCCATAGTATTTTCCAACTGTCCGGTTTAGTCTCAGTTGTTTGAAAGATAACATTAGACTCTCTCCACAAATAACTAATTGGCCGTGACTGGGGAGGTATATGAAACATACAGTAAACACAGAACAAGCCATTGTGTTGGTTCTAAAATTAAATTTAGATGGAATCTGCCAGCAGACAGGCAGAAAAGCACTCTGCAGGGCCAGCACATTTCTCACATCTGACACACTGGGGAGGTGAAAGCATGGTTCTGCTCAAGTCAATGAGAGCTCTCACTGCAGACTGCACTGGGTTGTCCCCCAGGGACACTGCATGGCACATCTTTCAGACAAGTTTAAGGTAAGTAGCTGCTGTGACACAGAAAAATTCAGCTTGGGCTGAGAAAGTCCGAGTTGCCTTTGTCGGCCTAATGGTAGTTATTAATTATTTGCTTTCACTACTGATGTGCTGAAGAGGATGCCACTAAAATTGCAGCCCGATTAAGTAATGCAGTTTCCACTGATTCTTTCATTTACTGCCTGGTCTCAGATACAAGGCCAAGTTATAGGACTGGCAGTTGCATGTCACCTTACTTCTGTACTGAGGATCAAACTACCGCTTTCCTCCTTACTGCTTCTTTGATGCATCGTTACATTGGTAATACAGATCACAACAAGGATTCTTCATATCATTAAAAGACTTAAAGTGGAAGCAAATGCTAATATCTGATTTGTTTTCCTATTAAAAAAACAAACTCACACCACCAAAAAGCTACACCAACCAGGTCACTAAACACTTGTCTGTGTAGAAGTGGAGTATTCCTCAACTCACAGAAACACCTCACCTTCTGAAGCATGAGACTGGACTGGCTTTGCCATTCCCTCAGCTGGCACATTCACCAAGCAGCTCACGCCCACAGCACTGAACCAGAAACTCTGTTGTCCCCAAACTCAGCACTGAGCCCACATGACCTCCTCACGTTCTGCAGGACCATCCAAACACACAGAGGCCTGGCTGGACGTGTTCACACACCACTGCTGCAGTAAGACCCGTGCCACTGCCCGGCACCACAGAGCCCCACTCGGTGTTTCCAAGCCTTGACACCTTCCATCTCTGAGCACTTCATGTTCCTCCAGCTCCTCACACCCAAGGAATAAATATGACTGATCCTGCACCACTGCCCTTAGGAATGCGGTCAATTTTCTGTCACCAAATCATGAAATAATGAGAGCTATCAGGTTTTCAGGTATTAGGAAATGCATTCAAGCAGTCTCTACCTCCCTGCCGTCAACTCAAGGATTTTGTAAAGATTGGATTCCTAAAATAATTGCCTTCTGGGTAACTGTGCTAAACTGCCAAAGACAGACACCTCAAGTATTAAAGCACTTCATTAAACTCTGGACTGGTTTCACAGATCTCAAAAGTCTCAGCCCGGTTTGCTCAATCGCCCTCTCATGCCCCACCACACTCAGGAGGTTTCAGATCTTTTGGAAACACTCTGTACTTTTTGCTACATGAAGACTCAGATCTCAAGTCTGCTGTTGAATAGTTCAGAGGGGTTCTCACCTGCTCTTTGGCAAAGATCTGATGTTTTTACAAAAGTATTTAACTAGAATTATGCTATCATTTTCTCAATTCAACTCCAGTATTATCCTATGTGACTTGTAGTTATAAACTCCAGAGTTTAGCTAACCACTTCAAATGGAAAAGTTCATTTATTTCTTAGATCTCAGTTAATCTGCCTGGCTGGAGCACAATAATTGTTTTTACAATCTGAAAGGAAAAAACTCAAAACATTTGCTTTATCTGGCTGACTCTTAAATTACTATGGTCACGTCTCTGTCCATATGACCCCCACACCAAAAAATAAAAAGAAAATAAAGCCAAGTAACAGGAGACTTCTGAAAAATATTCATAGAAAAATATCCAGATACATTTCGAATTATGCAAGCTAAATTTTCAGAGACTGCTCTTGTAACTAACCACACCAATTTAAGAGTTTATTGCTTTTAACATCAAAAAATGTCTACATGTATATTGGACCAATGTTCAAATATTTGAGAATTTGATAATACACCTAGTCACACACTCACTGAATTTGGGAAATTACTAAATAATCTGTGGCTTGCCAGTCTTGATTTAAGATCATTCTCTCTACCATTATCCATCCTCTCTCTGACACACCCAGAACATAAAAATATACAAAGAACTCAAGATGCCAATGGTAAGGCATAACACAATATTCCTGTCCTGTTGAAGCCCTCAACTTGTCTATCAATATTTATGATTCATCAGAAAGCACCACAAGTCCCCAGTTCTGACTTTGGGAGGGAAACCGAAACCATTGTTGAGTTTATATTCAGCAGTAGTTGGGCTTTGCAGGTACCAAACTCTGGCTCCACGGGTCCCTAGAAGCCCCAAGCTCCTATGGAAGACCCTTAATCAAAGTCCTGGAGAATGGCTGCTTCTCCTCACCTACTGACATCAGCAGGACCCGGATCAGCTCCCAGAAGGAGCCCAAAGCAGATGCAGATTCCACACTGAGCAGGAGCAACGTGAGGTCTCTGTGCTGAAGCTGAGTACCCAGGTACCTGTACAAGTGATTGCTGCCTTCTAGGGGTGATCAAGGGTCTAAAACAGGCAGGCACAGATATGGATTGTTACCATCTTTTCCTGTAGTACTTTTTCAGCACCTTCATAAATACTCATGCCTTCTCACAATTCTCCCAATGCAGTGTAAAAAGGCATTCAAATGATTTTTTCTATGATTAAAAAAATAGATTTTCATTGTAATTGGGGACTGGATTAAAACACATCATTCAGTCTTTGGTCACACCCATACTACCATTCTGCTGATGCATTAGCTATTCAGTGAAAAACCCTGGCAATTTAAAAGCTTCTTTTAAAAGAAAATAATGCTGAATGTATCCTCAACATTTCCTTGCAGTTAACTGCAGTAACTGTAATGATAAAGACTGATGGCAGCTGATGTGGTATGCCAGCTGGAGATCTCTCATACTAAACAGCTTACAGCCTTTCTGCCAAACAAAAGGGAAAACTAGTAGGTGAAAATTAACTTCCAGTCCACAATACCACAGATCTGAAGTTGGGTGCACTCATAATGCACAATTACACCACTCTACCCAAGCAGCCATTTCTCTGACAGCTTCTGCTACAGCTTGGAGAGCAGAGAAGCAATCTGGGTCACAAACTCATATTCAAATAGCAAGACTAAATTACCTTGCTGCATAGCACTGCCACCACACCATTTTCCCTCTCAAGAGAAAGTGTTTTACAGTAACTAAAGCAGCAAATCCCTCTTTTAAATACATCCCTTAACCTTCTTTAAATTTATTACACTTTAATTAAAGTCATAGAACTTTGTTTAGATCAGTTGAAAACCTCAGGTTGGCAGCCAGAATATCTTATTTATAAGAACTCAGAGGTCTTGGATTCCCATATTTGGAGGATGTTACTTTAATTTATTTATTTTTCCAATTAAAAAGTTCTCACTGCTCATGCATTTTTTATTCCCTAATGCGCTGTTCTAACATAAAAGAAGCAGACAACATGTTTTTTCAGTTGGAGACTACTTCCAAGCCTGCTCCAGTTTTATAATCTATTCTCTTATGCTCTTACCAACCCCCTCCATCAAACAGCTAAGAGTATCCATCAAAACCACAGGCTGTATTCACAGCAAAAGGCACTCCAGCACAGATTTTCACTGAAGAACATCAATTTTTTCATCAAAGCACCTTTCTCTCCCTTCTATGCCCACAGACAGAGTTCAGGTAAAGGAATATGGATACTGTCTGAATAGGTGAGTAACTTTGTGGCAATATGGTTGATGATAAATCAAACAATAATAAAAAAAAACCCCACACCTTTCAGGCTTACCTCTCCAGATTAATCACATACACTGAGAACAACTTGGAATTTCTATTTAGCAAATAAATTGTCAATAAATACATTTTGATACAGCACCTGCCACGTCCTAAATTGTAGGCTCCATGCTATTCCCTCACTCTTCTCAACACCATTAAATACAACATATTTCTGTGCTGTTACTGTCACAGGGGACCAGCATCCCAGTGGACAGTCAGGTGCCCTGGGAAACAACGCAGACTCCACAGCTGAAACTAATTCCCAGAGAAGACAAACATCAGATCTGTAGGACTTGGCAGCCTCTTGGGGTTGCACATCTCCTGACAGCACAGGCATGAACAGAGGCCCAACCTGGGAAGATGTACAGCAGAGTTTATTTGATCATATATACATATATACAAATATCTATTAGTACCACTGGTTATTTAAGGACAATGACATGGCTGCTCTAGCTGAATCTAAACATTCACCAGAAAATCCCTGACAACCCCTTTTTGCCTAGAGCAGGGAGGCATGGATCCTACCAAGAGCAGGAAAGTTAATTTCCATGTTACTTTGAGCACAGGTTTTACTCGTGCATCAGTAGTACATTTATAATTAATGCAGTCTTTTCATTTTTCTAAGCTTTCAGAACCTTACTAGAATGTTAAAAGCATGTTAGCAAGTGCACCCATGGCTTCTTCTGTCAGTTTTCTCAGAGACATCCCTGGCTAGAGGTTACTGTCTAGGCCCAGCACAAAAGCTCTTCAAGTCAGTGAGGAGAGTCCAGTGACATTCAACAGGTTTTCAGTCTGGACTTTAAAGTACCTTTCTTCTCTCCCATGAAGACTGGCAAAGAAATTTGGGGCTGTTCTGCCTTGAGAAGGCTCCAGGATGAGCTTCTAGCACCTTCCAGTATCTAAAGGGGCCACAAGAGAGCTGGAGAGGTACTTTGGACAAGGAAACAAAGTGATAGGACAAGGGAAAATGGCTTCAAATCAGAGAGAGGTGGGTTTAGATTAGATAATAGGAAGAAATTATGCACTGTGAGGGAGATGAGGCCCTGGTACACGTTGCCCAGAGAAGCTGTGGCTGCCCCATTCCTGGAAGGGTTCAAGACCACGTTGGACGGGACTTGGAGCAATCTGGTCTAGTGGAAGATGTCCCTGTCCATGGCAGGGGATTGGAACAAGATCGTCTTTAAAGTCTCTTCCAACCCAAATGCTTCTATGATTCCCGAGTCAGCAGCTCCAAGCTCTAACATCAAACTCAACTACAATTCCCACTCCTTGTTCTTGAAGGAGCATTAAAAGGAGCCAGTAAGATGCAGCAGGAGCTGATTTCAAAAGGACATGTACTTGGGCAAATAAACCTTTGATACATATGCTTCCCCCTCTATATGACACCTCATTAGAACAGAAACAATGGCACTGTTTTAAAGGTGACGCTTTAAAGCACTACAGGTTTTTGCTAGTTCTCAAGTACTTTTCCCTAGCCTATCCAGGTCTGAAAACAAAGTTGACTTTGAACTGAATCCAAAAGATAATCAAGTACAAATGTCAAAGCAATTTTACAAATCAGAGTAATGTGGGTGATAGGGCTGGGAAGAGTAAAAGTAGATTTGACTATCTGTTTACAAATTAAAAGCCTCGTCTCCAATGCTTTCTGATCAACAGCAGTTTTTGGAAGCCAGAGACTAGTGTTGTGTATCACAGTATGAATCCTGTAGCAAAACTAGGTTGTGACCGGATATTTTTCCCAGTGCAAATACTTCCAATGCACTCTCAGGTACAGATTAACTTTAGTAACACTGCATTCACAAAACACTCACTCACAATAGCCTTCCGAATAGATACCGTATTACCACAGCCCTAAACAAAAGAAGTAAGGCATTTATGCAAATTCAGGCATGTCTGTAAGAAAGCAATGTTGAAAACCCCTGAGGAAATACAGTAGAAATTCCAGGGATTCATTTTGGCAGGGTTTTTTCTTTTTTATTTTCCCTTTTCACTTTGTTTTGCTGGCGAAAACAGTGAACAAAAAGCTGAGAACTTAACTAGATAGGTACACAGGAAGCTAAATTCTTGTTCTGATGACACCAAACCTCTGCAGGAGGTGGGACAGGTGAATATATTGACTGCACTCATATCCTGTTTCCTCTCATTCAATCAAGTCTGCAGAAGCATCACTTCTCATTGGGCATCCTGAACTCTGCCGAGAGCCACACACCACAGCAGCCTAAAATGGTGACATTTACACATAAAGTCCACAGCTCTTCACACTGGACTCTGTTCACAGTTTGAGCTACAGCTTCTCTAACACTACCATGAAGAAGGCTTAGGATTTTCAGTAGTGCTCAGAAGCATTCCTCATTGACTTGCTCTTCATTTTCACAGCTTTGACATTTATTGCATTGTCATAAGAAAATGCCAAGATGAACAAGATGTTGACTCCTTTTCTGAGTGCAAAGATATAAAGGGTTAAGATACAATCAAACTAATACCAGCATTCACAAAATTCTCTAATTAACTGAACAGTGATGCTACAGCTGACTCAGGAACTTAGAGACTTCCTTTTTTGTTTTTCCCCTTATTTAAACTTCTACTGTAGCCTGTCCTCAAGTCATGCTTTCAGAACTATTTCCATTACTCTTCCACAGGAGTTGTCATAAAACACCACAAATACACAGCCAAATAGAGACATCTCAGTATGCTGGAAGCAACCTTAAGATGTACCACCTTAAGGGACACGGTTAGATGGATCAGCCCTGTTTAGGGCTACCTGACAGAGATGGCCGGACATATTTGTCACCTCAAATGACAGCACAGCTCATTCCATAATTATATTTATCTATTTCTGCCTGTTACTGTAAAGAAAATCAGGTCACAACCATGACTCTGTGCAGTTCTCCTGTCCCTGGATAGAATTCTGCACCAGGCAGTCATTTTGTGTTGTCTTCATTTTGCATTCCATGCAAGAAAGCAGCCAGCTAAACAATCTGCTAAAAAGGGTCTTCCTAAAACACATTTGCGGTTCATAAAAAAAAAAATATATCAAAGTAGATAACAAACAACTTGTCCCAAAACCCAGCACATCAATAAACAAAGAAAAAAGCATTCTGTTGAAAGCAAAGAAATAGTATTACAGATAAATAAATCAAATGACTGAAATGAAGACAATCTTTGCAAACAGTAGATTTCATGCCTCAGTGAAATTAAAATTACTCTCAGCATTTAATTGCTTCTAAGGTCCAAATAAGGTCCAATAAGCAACATTCCTTCAGATTAGATTTTTCAGGAGTTAATGGAGTTGCAGAAAATACTTGTAACATTCCTCTCAAAACAGTATCTCATAATTACTTGGGTCAAAGTTCAAACTTTTTCAAATGTTCCAAAAACTGCATACTCCTATAATACTCATGTAACTTTATTCTGCCTGTCTGAACAAAATGAAGACTTCCGAAAAAATATCTGCTATCATCACCCAATCCATTTAAGTGCCATGATACCAAAATGCATATGCTGATCCTCTCACTGAATGTGAAGGGTATTTTTTTCATTCATTTCAGCGCAATAAGGTACAAACGTAATGGTTTGTTTTCCTCATTCATAAAGACAATTTTGAAAGTCCCAATTTCAAGCTCTCTGAATTTGCTCATCAGCCACTAAGTCTGAAGTCTACAATACATTGTGAGATCAAGTCCCAAGGCAAAAGAGATTCTAGAGTTGCTGTTTTTCATTCCTTGAAATCCTGGCAATATGCCATCTTGCAGCCTTCACAACTTCTAATGGAAAAGACAGAATACCCTTCAGAAAATAAAAAGCACTGGTTCCAGACATGCAAAAATAAGCTTCCCGGTTTCTCAGAAGTTTGCAAATCGGGTAGCACGTGGAAAAAAACAGTAAAAAGTGCATTGTCTGATTATGTACAATGTCTCTGATGCATCTATCTATTCTTCAAGTTCTCAGGTATGCCGAGTGAAGCAGTTCACAACAGAACAGACTTCACACCCATCCATCCCACTTAAATGCGATCACTGCCAAACGTAACATCAGCTACTGCCTAAACTACAGAGATGCATTTAATACTCCCCCGTCAGCAATCAACCTTTTCCACATTTGTTCATAATCACAATGAATTGTTCCATTTTAATACTTTGTTTTCCTTTTCTTATCCCCCGGCAGTTTAGCGTGCTTCTTGAATGAGGTATTTATAGGATAAAAAAAAATCTCCTTCTCCAATTTTATTCCCATAAGTAGAGATTATTTTTTAAAGAAATATAAACTACAGAACATCTTTGCTTACCTGTTGCAGTCCACATGGAGCAGAAGATGGGATGCACTAAGTGACACAGCAATCTTATGCCACTGTCCATCTGCCAGGCGGTACGGGAACACTTCTGTTCTTGTCTTCCCATTAAACCTGTAGTGATACCTGATCTCATCCCGCAGGCCACTGCTCTCCAGTTCAAAATAGCTGCATTGAAAACACGAAGAAGAATCGGTTCCACTTTTAGATATAATCATTGTGTCTGTCACTTTCTTCTTAATTGATAGACTTCTTTAAGCAAACACCACGATCTAAAGAGGTTACTCAGCATGGATTAGCTACTAATTAATTTTTTTTTAAAGTAGAGAGACAAAGCTATACATTCAGAGCAGTACAAAACCGGCAATACTAATTACATGAAAACAGCTCAAAGCACCACTTGTTAGCCCAGGAAACTGAAGTCCTCTTTTCACCCATAGAACAGGTGCAACTACAAGAAACCAAGCCTTATTGTTTTCACCAAAATACTTTGTACGACTGCAGGCTTTGTAAGAAATTGAGAAATAAAGAACAGTACATATATCACTACCACAAATAAATAAAAAGCCATTAAGGTAAGAAACCACCAGGTAATCATTAAATTTGTATTTACTACTTGCAAATCTAGTTAAGAAAACACAACTGTTTATTTTTAGGGCTCCCCTACACGCAATTGTGCTTAACTCATTTTCTGACTTTTATTGTTACTGCCGTGATCTTTCAGCTTTACAAGGGTGGGACAAAACTTCCTGGCTGATTAGGTGTCTCCACATCGGGCAAAAACCATCCAACAGTCAAAACCTTCATACAGCTGTCAGACTCACAGGAGAGCTAACAGGGTATTGCTATTAAGTGGCCTCACAGGGGAGTGCAGGGAGCCTGCTCTTTCTCTAGGATGAATTTAGGCCTTCCAGGGCACACTGACAGTGTAAATAGCGAAGTCTTCCCCTGGACCTCACCAAGTATTTGCATCATATTGAATCTTTTCTCTGCCAAAATGAAACTGTGTATATAGAAACAGGGTGATGCAGACCTCCCTTTACAGTACAAACAGCTCTACAAGAAAGTGAAGATGTTAGATTGTCCAGACAGTCCTTTGCCCCATCTACCTCCACAGTGTTACGTTTTTCCCTACTGGCCAACACCAATTTAACACGGCATTTAAAAGATAGGTGCTGATTTGGGGTAGGCTGGGAAAAATTACAGTAACGAAATCCACTTCCAAAAAATAAATGCAACACAAACCAATAAATATTGGAATGCCAATTTTCATTTTCCCACAAGCCTTCTACATTGCTTGGCAGTACACAGGCCCTAATAGCCTATGTGCACAGGCATTACATGGGGGCTGTGCACTTTTTCAAGATTAGATCTAACCGATGAAGCTGAGGGTTTCGAACATAAATGAAAAACAGAGTTCCTTGGGAAGAAACTTAGGAGATAAAACGCTACCTGGAAACGTGTGCAATAGATCACAACAGGCTGGAAAGGGGAACACAAAGACAGTAAGTCTTCACTAAAAGTGAAATTCAAGCCCTCCTCCATCCTGCCAATGCCTTGTTATCATATTTTCCATGCAAAGTAAAAGCATTATTGGGTCACGTGAATCAAAGACGTGACAAAGTAAAAAACACAAGGAGGTAAAGGCAGAACCAACACTGAATAAAAACACAGCAGGCATACGTACAAATAAAATACATGCAGTGCAGAGTTGAAAAAAAATCAGGCTGGTGTTGTGAAGGAACTGGCCTGTTTCATGTACAAAATGGCACAGAGAGGGAAGAGAAAGAGCATTTTTCTAAATAGTAGAGCAGAATGTTGATTTACTACAGCCAACGTCCATTAAAATACCTAAATTATATTCGCATGAAATCTGGAGAGGATTTATTACTTTATTTTGATGCTCAGTAACGATTTAGTCAATATCCAGAAGATACTGCTGCTGGTATTCCCAAGCCAGAAAAGCACAAGAACAAGTACTGTCAGTTTGTAATTTCTATCTGCTGTCATAGCACAAAAGGAAGTGAGACAAAACTTCAAAAAAAAATTAAGGAGAGGTACATAGCATTCTAGTACCTCACACAGAAAATATTTGCATGTATATACATATATTTATACATAGATATATATACGTACACACACATAAATGGTTGGTCACAGAGGCTTAAGAGCCCAAAAGCAAGGCAATCTCCTGCTGCAGGAAGCAAATTGCTTCCTGAGGTCATTCTTCATAATCTCCAATAGCCACAGAGCTAATCACTCACAACACAATGATTTCTTTGTTAATGTAAAAACAACAGTGCAGCCCTGGAAAGGTCAGTCAGATACTGCACTTAATCACATCTGCGCTCTATTATTTGTACAGCATAGAGAATTGCAAAGCTTCTCACTTGACAAGCTTTAGTGTCAATAGTTACCTCAGGACTGAGAACAGCTTGTTTCTTAGGCATCGAGCTTGTTGTCAATCTCCTGACTAATTTATATAGTACAGAACAGATTACTTAAAATTTCACATAGTAGACAGCGCTAACATTTTTATATATGTGCACCTAATGCAGTAAGTGCCACAGGACTGTACTAAACACCATGTTTACCTCTCCTGTGGCAGGAAAGGACGGTGACAGCAGACAAATTCTGCACCTGCTCTTCACCACCCTCCAACAAGTGCAACTCACAAATCAGAGAAACATCAGTAAACACCAGTCAACAAAATCCCAACAGCAGAAACCAGCTGGGTTATCCCAACACAACTCTCTCAAGTATTTAAAAAACACAAGGCAATGTAAGCCAACACTCTTGCGTTCATTTTAATTTTTTTTTAAGATGCAGAAATTCACACTGAGACCTTGATTACACAAACACTTCATGATGTTCTCAGTCCAGAAGCTGTCTTTTCTCTACCAGAATATAAGTCACATGCAAACATCTTTCTCAGTAGCAAACATCTTTCTCAGTAGCAAACATCTTTTCTTTCCTCCTTCCACTAGACTCTGGGGGAAAGAAGCCTCTTCCAAAGCAATGACCCAAAGGCCATTCACTCTTGGAAATAAGTGCACCTGCTCTGTTTCGGAGTTCTAATCTGAAAATTGGGGAATGGAAGACAAATGAGGGGAAAAACAAACTCAGGCAAGAAATCATCAACCGGTGAGAAAATAATTAGTAAAGCCAGAGGAAATAAATGGATTTTTTTTTAATCGCTATCTCATCTTCAATTTCAAATGCCATTGTGCAAGTTTTTATCTACGATAAAACAACAGGTAAAAATGGGGAGGGCAGAAATTAATAGAAGAATTTCCTACCATACAAGAGGCAGGAAAATGAACTGATCTCTAAGAGGTGTTTTGAAGGTACTTGCCAGTATATTGTCAGGAACTAAAAGAAAACATAGGATTAGAATGAATCAGGGTTCCTGAAAAGATTGCTATATCTGGGACCATCTGAATGTAGGTATCATCATTCAGTGTGAACTCTCAATGCCGCCACGAAACCCATACCAAAAGCCCAAGCAAGATGCCTGAGGACTGTGACAATCTCTGATTCTGCATCACGCCTGCATGAAGCCTGTGTCAGTCTGTCCTACAGTTAGGGCCCTGCTACCCTCCTCCAGACCTTCTTCCAGGAAGAAAAGTCTGACACAGTAATCTTCTTGTCAACCTCTTAGCACTGAGTGATGGTTTCTTGTTTTATTTGTTATTTCTCAGCAACAATTTATACTTTCATATATTTTAAATAAGGCATGATCAAAAGTTTACATGTATTCTGACAGATGAAGTTCTCAGAACACATGTATTAAGAAAGCTTGTTTTTTTATAGAACAGCAATACAATTTGACCTTGGCTGAAATTCTCCCACTAGCGGAATTTCCCTATTTGCTAAGCATGTAAATTACTGCTGGCTTCTTTTGTACAATCATGGAATTCAAATGCTTTTTATAGGTCTATCTGCAATCTCTCATTCAAATCCCAATGTGTAAGAGAAAAACATTGCTAAATTCAGACTGATTTTATGCACATCAAAAACGGTTGGTATTTTAAGGTCGTGCAATGTGCTTTACAGAAGGACAGTATTATTCCACAATTGACTCAAGATGTTTTACAATTCTTTCTGACAGTTTTTGCAACCCCTATGTACCTCACACATAAATATTGTTAGGAGAAGATAAAGCTTGACACAGTCACGTTTAATGGCTTTCTTTTCTTCCCCCTTTTAGTCACCACCATAGTGACTAAACCATACATTTGACTGCTCATTTCACTTCCAGATCAGGAGAGAAAGGTTTCTGAAAGTACACTTTCAGTTGGAAACACCTGCTGTGGATGTAATGACCAAAAAAATTGGAAAAGTCACTATCAACATTAAATAAGAACATGTACAACACCTGAAGCAGAAAAGGCACAGTATTTCTATAAGGTGAGTTGGCTTAATCCACCATCTCCATTAAAGAAACATATTCACCTATTCATCATCTCAACCCACAGAAGTGATCTTATCCTGTGGCAAACACCACCATGTTTCATTCAAAGGTTTTACTGCTGTCAGATTATGCAAGTGCCAAAGGAAGGACAGCTCACAGACTACAGGATCCCAAGACAGGGCCCCAAGAAGAACTGTGGGATTGGTGCCCTCCAGAACATCCTCAGCGTACACAGCACTTCATTTCCTGACCTTTACCAACTCAACACCTATCACCAAACACTAACCACAACAAAGACAGCAGCACAATCAGATAAGGAGATTAAATGTTCCTATAAGAGCTCCAGGAACTAATGCAGAACTACTTTTTGCATTCAATTCTGGCAACCTTCCTCCTTATCACACTCAAACATAAATAAAGCAGAGTTATCATTCTGACTTCACAACTTCCATCATCCTTGATCAAGTGCCAAATGAGCCCCACAGCCTCTTTCAAGGAGCAGCACCAGCACTTATAGCAGATGCTCTTAGAGCTACTGAACAGATGTCCCAGGGCAAAGCAGCGGGCACAGATGGCATCCCTGCAAATATGTACAAACCTGGGGTTGCCATCTAGTCAAAACATTGTGCATCTGCTTAACATTATATGGGAGAAGGTCACAAAACCACAGGAGTTCAAGGATGGAAGCCCCATTCACCTTGCACATGCTGCAGCAACACTACAACGTCAGGCCTCCCAAATGCTGGGGAAAAAACCACTGCCATAAAAATCATACTGTTACTGCACAGAAACTTCTGGAAAACATCTGTGAGTCTGGCCAAGGCACAATTTTTAATTTTTTTTAATAACAATGCAAATTCAGGAAAAGTTCAGAGACCAGTCATTTTGATGTCATCTGCTATAAATTATACATTCAGCAAGCTTCTGCACAAATCATTCTATTTGGACTTGCCTGTGCACATAGCTTTTTCATTTCACAATAGCATTGTGCTATTTCATGATAAAAATGGCTTCAGGCAAGACTGTGCTTTACCATCTCTGTAGAAACACTTCCTGATGTATTTAGAGACAGGCAACAAATCTGCATCCATTATGACAGAGATTTCAGGATTTTCAGTCTACGGGGCTACTCCTTTGGCTGTTCCTCACCACCAAGTGGGTCTGTGTGCACAGTGGGACACACTGTGTTGGGTGTGCTGCCAAGTGGCTCAGCCTGGACAGCGACACGAAAGTAACTGAGATCTTGTTTTAGCAGCCCTCAGTGCAAAGCAAATCAGGCCAGGAGCGGGCACTGGGCACTGGGCACCATGCTGCAGATAAGCTGGCAGGCATCTGCCCAAGGCACTGCCCCTGTCAGTGACGAAGCCATGGCAAGAAAAAGCGATGCCTCTGAAAGAAAAGATACATCTCTTCAAATGAAAGGAAACACTCACTTTGCAGTTGTCACCACAGCTCTGTGCAGATGCAAAACTAGAACAAGTTACAGCTGTCAAGGCAAATATTTCAGTTGCTTCCGCAGGCGCTGTTCTTGTACCCTAGTTACAATAAAATGACAGGGCAAGATCCCAAGCTCTGAAGCATTAAGCATTGTGAAACACTGGATTTTGAAGAAATGCTCTTAACACGCTCAAGCGCACAGATCTACTCCTCCACTGCATGTGCAGCTTGAGGAACACTTCTGGTGCAGTGAAAGTCTCATGTGGTGCAACTGTGACTGCCAGACTGGCCCCGGATGGTAAGACAGGAAAGCTTCCTTAACATCCATACTTACAAACCATCCAAAGCTACATCTTACAGCTGGTTTAAATAAAGACAGACCCAGAGACTACACAGCAAAACCATACATGGCAAATCATTGCTTATGCGGCGTTAAAGTCTCACTACTGTGGCAGAGATTACACACTGATATCACCAAACTCAGACTGACATCAGGCAGCACAAAAGGTGTCGCTAATAGAAGGATCACCTGTGGCAATGAAGTATCTTGCTGAAAAATCAGATTAACTTTCTACAAAGGGAAACACAAAAGCCGAATCCCATATATTGCATCACCTACTCTATTCCAAAAGTATTCCTTCTATGCAAGCAAATCCAATATAGCCAAAACGTAATGCTAAACACTTTCAAACCTCTCAAGTAAAAGCCTTAAAGTCCAACTTCACTGGGCTATTGGCTACCTAAATAAGATTCTTCCAAACATTTCTATCCTTTTATTTCAAGCAAAAGGAACTAAATCCAGGCAATTAAATTACTTTATTTTTCTATTCAGACCACTCTGAGGACAAGAGGAATCGTCTTCTACCAGCCTAGCTTGAAACATTTAACAATAAACACTCCCACACTGACACCTTCTATTAGTATTGAATATTTATT
Organism: Melanocharis versteri; assembly: GCA_013397845.1. Classification (NCBI taxonomy): domain Eukaryota; kingdom Metazoa; phylum Chordata; class Aves; order Passeriformes; family Melanocharitidae; genus Melanocharis; species Melanocharis versteri. The sequence goes on from VZTG01000385.1 coordinate 297,318, forward strand.
AACATTTTGTCTTTTGTTGTACACATCTTCTACACGGCAGCTGGGCATGCAAGCTGCAAGGCATTAAGCATTTATGATGTGTCTGTGTACCTGCAGCTAGGCAAAGGTCATCCTAATATAAATTTACTTTCCTCTTTGATCTTCTAAAGAAAAAAGTAACCCCAACATCTACCTGCCAGGTAAAAGACAGCTGGAGCCAGAGCTGGTACAAAGCAGCTACGTACTTTCATGACATGTGTTGTAAGGATTGACCTTAAGCATTTCTGTTTCCATTTCATATGTCTAAAAATCTACCTTCACTGTCGCTGCAACCTGCCTACTATCTGAAAAAAAGCCTGGTTTCTCTCCTAGTCCTAATAAACCAAGTATGTAGTACCACACTGCACCTAAAAATAGTACAGCATCTTAGCAGGCTTCAGAGCTAGCACAGCCAGCAGGACAGAAAAGAGTCTGGCCGGAGGAAGCTGAAGTTATTACTCCTCAAATGTACCTCAAAAAACCCCCCAACAAACCCACACAAAAACAACAGAAAAACACCCTCCCATTAAACACTATCTTAACCTGAAAAGTAACCTGACAAAAGAAAATCTTCATTCCTTTACATATCGCCACTCCAATACCAAGTCACCTTGTACACTTACATCCTGCAGGTCTATCCTGCAGTGTCCTTGCAGGGCTCATCACCCACAACCCTTGGCCAAAGGTTTGTTTCCCCAGTGAACAATTTGCAATCCACAAAGCATTCATATCTGAGGACTTTCTGAATGAGGGCTGGCTACTTTTTAAGGCTAACCTGGGACACTGAGCTGGCATTAGACCAGGGATCTCTGTGGGTTTGAGGAATTCTGGAGCTGCCAGTGGGACCAGACAGCCCCTAGCAGAGCTGTAACCAAAGCACAGCCCTGTCCAGTCCCTCCCTCCCTCCCTCCCTCATGCACATCACTGCAGCATCAGCTCAGCTCAGGGGATCCCCAAATCCACAGTCTCTAAATACCAGATTTTAACAAAACAAGAGGATAACAGCTTTTTAAACTAATGAGGTCTGCCACCTGAGTAAAACTACAGTATTTGAAAACAAATTACCCTAATTGCGGTGTCCTTAGAAGAAAGGTTCTTCCCTCTAATCTCTCAAATTCAGCAGCTTTTCAGTGATTCCTTACATTATGACAAATGCCACATGTTGCAAAATGTGGAATATGCCAAAATCATCTCAGGTCTGGACTGGTCAGTATTCTTTAGATACTTTAAGCTGGCGAATTAAGACTTTTCTAATCAGCAAGAAAGGACACTCAATCAGTGGAACAGTTACCATCCTTTAGTGAAGAGCATCCTGGAACTAATAAACTATAAGGATGTAGTAAATCAGTATTTCCTTTTATGCCTATTTATACATTGCCAACTTAGCAAAAAACTCAAGGTCCATCCACCCCTTAGCTGAGCTATCTCCATTAGAACATAAAAAAAATCACACCTATAGGTCAAAAAGACCCCTGCCCAGGTGAAGACCCTTCCCTTGGGCATGCACAGAAGTTAGCTGTGATTACAAAACTTGTATGGAAACTACTAACCAGTAGTAATGGAGGGGCTGTACTTGGCAAGTTACCAACTCTGAACTTGTGTGTATAAATAACGGTGTGGGAAGCCCTGTTGGTGTGCTTGGTTTGTGTGAAACCACTGAGCGCCCAGGCTTGGGCAGATCTGAAATAAGTAACTGATGTCTCTCTCAAGTGTGTAATTATTGACTTGCTGCACACCAGGCAACAAACACACTTCTCCTAGAATCTCAGGGAAAAAGAAAAAAATCTTTTCCTTTGCCCTCTCTCAAGGCCCAGTACATGTCTGCCCCATCCATATGCCCCCAGTTCCAGGCAGCCTCCATCTTCCCTGCCCCACTGCCTTGAGCTCTGGCAGCTTTCCACAGCCAGCAACCATCTGGGCAGGCACTGCCAACCCCCTCCCTTTCTAGAGATAGGGCCTGGAGCCAAGAAAGCACACAGGCATCCTTACAAAACTACAACAAAACCCAAAAAACCAGACACATCACCCAGACTACCATCAACCATGCAAATGAACATTAATAACGCGTTGTAGACATCTAACTGTCTCATTAACTAGGGGAGCTACATTCTTAACAAGCAGCCCAAAGTCAGCAGACAGTTTTCAGAAAGTTGCACTTAGTGTAAGTTTGAGACATTCTGGTTCTTTGCCTGTATCAGAGGGTCATAAAACAATCAAACAGAACAACTCAGCATGTTGGAGCAGACTCCTGGGGGACTAACATATCCTGCTCCTGGCTGACCATAACATTTCTGCACTGTCCAAATTCAGGTTTAAAGAGTTTCAAACTGTCAGCCATTCTCTCCAATTGCCAACGTGGTCCAATGAATGTGTTTCTACAGCTGGTTATGAGCAGCATGTTAATGCTTCACAGAGACAACAATTGTCAGCCTAGTGTACATAAAACACCTGCTCTCAGCAGGAAGCCACAGGATGGAAGGTAACTCCTCCAGTAGTAACTTCACTCTCACAATGCTTAAATCAGTGGAAGATTTATGTAACAGTTCTTCTTCATTTTACTCTTTTGTGTACTTTAACCCCAAGAACAGAAGCAGCTGAGCACAATTCTATTTGCATTTGCATCTCTGAAGACCTTTTGAGAAGGGAAAAAAATGTGTAGATGCCTCACATATTTCACATCACCTCATTGAGGGGTGGAAGTAAGGCTCAATCTTTATATTCTCTTTAGAGCTTTCCAGTTTAGCAATTCAACATATAAATATTCATAAAGATGTGCCCTTTACCCTAAAAGAAAAAGGTTAATGGATACATCTACAGAGTTTTTCCTTCCCTTTCTGAATCCTGGGCATCTTGGAATCCAATATGCATATACCCATCTTGCAGGGAATAATCTAAAACATAGCAGGGAGTAAATCCAATTTCTCAGGTTTACAACTAGGGTCAGAAGTCACTTGCAGAGGCTTCTTTTCATCAGCTAGGTTTCAGTGAATAATTTAACTAGGTTATTACCCCTTTGTGTTTTTAATTAAACATATAATGGCCTGGTAGCCTTCCAGCTGTTATTTGTGAACATACAGCTTTCCATCTGCTCCTCAGGAGCCATTCATGGCGTCACTTGGGGGGAAGTATCCAACAGTGGACTGGAGTCCCATGCCTATTTTATGTCCCCACCCAAAACTGTCCTGCAAGGAATAAAAGCCTTTCTGTAAGCCTGACACATTTATCAGAATGCCCCTGAATATTTATATCAACACAGCTTGCTGCTACATAGTGAAGGGCAGATCTTCAACTCAGTAAATCCATTTCCCTATAGCAGTACAATCAGCTTAAAGGTTTCCAAATGTCTGGCACAGAGTAAGGTTTCTGAAGTTCAGGTCCTAGACACAGGTTACAAGCATATTTTAAAAGAAAAAAAAAAGGAAAAAAATTTTTTAAATTAACGTTTTTAATGCTTCCTGTATGAAATTCTTCGAAACAATCATCTTATAACTCAGTCCTTTGTTCTATCATGGGGAGATCTCCCATTATGAAGCACTCTTCAGAAAGAATGGCATATGGGTACTGGAACATCCTTGACGTATTTCTCCAGATGCTGATCTTGGCCAGTGGTGGAGAAGAACCATCAACTTATCTCAAACCCAGAGATTAAACAGCTGAAAGGCAATGCTGACTCCATCTAATTTATGTTCTTGGGCTCTGGACCATGCAAGGCCAGAGCAGGTAAGGAGCAGGCAGACATCTTCAGGTGAAACTGTATTAAACCACTGTTGAAATGTTGAATTCATTGTGGGTGGGATTTTAAATATCTTGACGACCTTTTCTAAGTGTTTTGGTGGTCTAAAGAGTCAAGGGTTGCAAGCAAAATAGCTAATAAAGCTCATCCAGGAAAAATTGGCTAGCATAATTCTCTGACCAAGAAAATAGTTTCCACCTTCTGAATCCCCAAGTAACATGCCTGTCTATCCTATATTATTTTTTATTATCTCTAATTTAGGAAAGAAAATATAATCTTCAGATTTGCCACTGTATTCCAGATAACTATATACCCAGTCTGCACAAACTATCAGACCGTCCAATTAGAATTTATCTGTGTTAATTAAGATTTCCATTTTCCAAGACTTGCTTTGTTTTCATGCTTCAAATGTACTGACGTCTTTATCATCATTAAACTGATTCAACAAAATGTTAACAAAGATGCATTGTCATCGTTGTAGTATAAATCCCGTCCATCAAATGAGGATATAAATTAACAGCAAATCTCTAATTGCTATGAAATATCCATTTAGAATAACAAAATAGTATATACAAATTACTGACTTCAAGAAAAATTGTATTAATCTTATTTTATTATCTTCAGTTTAAGAGCTCCATTCTATTGGAAAATAAAAACTTGCTAGAACTTACTAAGGAAGTGAAATTTAAACCAGGCATCCTATGCATTACTACTTCAGGACAGTCGTCTCCACTACATCAAAAGGCAGAATATATATACAGACCTTTTCACTGCTTGGAACAACACCTATTTCTCATCTATTAAATCTGTGCACAACAAAAAAAACCACTTCCCATAGAGATATGAAGTCTGGTATCAACAGCTAATACAGCTTCTTTTTTTCACTTTTTGTTGACTTCCTATAAGTTCTGAAGGCTTGAACTTTTAACTTGGCCTCTTTTGGTATGCTGATAAGTTAAAAAAAGCAAGTCTTTAACTATAATATCTCCTATTTTGTGCAAAGAGAAGAAATTGAGAAGAGTTCTTGGTTTTTCCATAGTCAAAAACTATACTGGTTAAATAACAATTGTACCCTTGTACTTGTTCCCACACATCTTACTCATGATGAAATGAAGATGCTCTTTATTATTCTCTTTGCAGTGTCTGTTTTCACAGACACAGGGGAAATTGGAAAAGCTTGACCAAAAAAAATGGATGTCATCAAGAACAGAACCATGATAATTATCAAAAGCTTAGTAGAAGCAACAACTAATAAAAGGCGTCTCCTGTGATACATCTGCACCCATTTCAGTTCCCATGCAAAGCTATAGAGTAAATGGAGCTGTTAGAGAAACATCAGAAATTATCCATCTGAAAGCTCTGCTATTATATTGATCTAATGTAAGCAGGGTCTTCTTCAGTAGCGCCCCAAATCTTTGTTCCCTACTTCTCATCAGTGTTAAAAAGTCCTTTCTCCACTGCCATCCACTTTATTAATTTCTGTCATCCTAGACCTGGGGGTCGGAAAGCAGGATCCTTGCCAAGGTCTGAGTAGCAACTTGAGAAAGAAACAATGGCTTTAAGGGATACACAGGGAGTCCAAAAAAGGATACCCACAGTAATCCACCTGAAGTAACAACAGTCAAAAGCAACACCAGACATGCCTGTTCTGACTTCTGCATAGAATTACAGAGACTGAAACTTCCTCAGTTACAACACAGAGCTACAAAGGCTTAACTGAGACTAGCAGGCAATCCTTCAAACTCTATATATTTTTAAGCTGATGTCATCATTTTAAATATTACAGATAACCTCAGTGCCAGAGAGGACAACAGCAGTGTATTTTGTTCAACCAAGATTACTCCTGCATAGCACATCTCCCTACAAGCCTCTGCCTGTCAAGATAGAGGACTCGAGGAGCTGCATTCAGTAGATGCCATATCTAAAAATCCATGTGCCTTGCATTGTATAATCACCACTGCCTGTCTAGTTTGACCTTGGATTTTGCTAAGTGCAGGCATGTGACAGCATTTTTTTGTTCAATGGCTGTCCTCCATGTCCTCTTTCTCAAATAAATAATAAACAAACTCTTAACATGGCAAACTGATCCTGTTAACCATGACTTCAAAGAGCTACAACAGCCTGGAAAAGCTTGGAGAAATTGAAAAGTAATGCAAAAGGAATGACAGAGTAAGAGAAGGAAAACGTGAAGAGATGGAGGGAGGGATCCCTCTATAATATAAAACAATATTCTCCTAGACTGAGACAATGGCCTGAAAAATGCAAAAAGGAATAAAGTAGAAGAAAGACCAATAAGAAAACAGAAGTGACAGAAGAGTATAGAACAGGGAAATAGCGAAGTCTTCCCCTTAACTGGGGAGCCTTGTCTGGACATCTCTGCTGTTGCACTGGCAAAAGGCATCACTGACAATTTCGTCATAATGAAGCCACTGCCCTCCCCTGCATACACTTTCTCAACAAAAAGGGAAGCAATTGGGCTAACAATTGAGTGTCATGTACATGATTAAGACAAATACCAATAGGATTTTTTTAATAAAAGTGCTGCAGAATAACTGGTATTGGATTTGAAATAGGAGCAATCAAAGAATGTCCCATTACTGGCATTACAATAGAAAAGACCAGCACTAGTCTTTTATGTGTCAGACTAGACACAAACGTCCTTCAAGACCTAAGAAATTATTTAAAAAACATTCTCGAAGTTACAAATAGGAGACTGTTTGATGCAACACACACTTTGAAACATCAAAACGTCACTGGAATTGTATTGTGGACCATAATACAAAGTACACCTTTTTTTGTAACAAAGTGATGTCTGTCACTAAAACAGATAGTCAAAGAGACCTCTTTTCCTCCTACACTGACAACCAGAAAAAAAAGTGGGGGGGACAGAGACATATATGAAATAGGAATATAATGTATTTGTGTTGGGAAGAAAACATACACAGTATTATATGGAAGCACAAGTAGCTTAACTGCTTAATAGCTTAGTTGCTGAATCGCAAAGAAAATGTATTCTTATATAATGTTATAAAACATAGTGAAGCAAGAAACGTGCAAGTTTAACTTTTATGAAAAAGCAAACTCCAAAGCACGTATAATAAACTAGTCAGGAAAATTGCATTACAAGGTCTGTAACTTCCGAAGTGCATTGCATCCATACTACATTGGCTTTGATCTTTCTGTTTAAGTTATTTTACAGACCAGGATACATAAATAATGAATTCCTCCTATAACAAAAAAAGAACTTGAAAAAAGTAGCAAACTGCAAACTACGAAGAAAGGCTCTAACTTACATGTTAGATTTTACATCTACCATTTCAACACATTATCCAAACAGACCACTGAGCACTCAGTATCTTTTATGTTGCTGCTGCTGCAAGAGAGAAACAAATTCCTCTTACCTGTGCTCTAACTCTCGGATGGACAATATAACTCCAGAAGTCGATGCCTTTTGTTGCAGAGTGGCCAGAAACGTGAACTCACTTTTATTCCGGAAGAGTTGAATTAACTTCTCACTCACATGGGGTGCTGCGTGGATTTCTCTTTCTGTATCTAAGAATTTTATTTTTAAAAGAAGAAAAAAAAGGGAAATAACAGTCTAGTAAAAATGCTAAGTCAGAAAGATTCAGATTTCATTTTTCATTTTCACATCAGTAGTTTTCATTTTTAAGAGTCATCTGCCATGGTCCACCACTGCATTTTTTCAATGAAAAAACCCAAATGCCATCTCTGTCAGCATGCCCACTTGTCACTTTGACAAGTTCACAACTGGTCAGCTACTGATTTTCTGATGGATTTTTTGACGGGATGCTGAGCCATTTGTGTCTGCTGTGAGCAGATTAAGTTGCTGTAAATAAGGTGTGCTGCAGTCAGATAAATAGGCTCCTAAATTCTGAGAAATCTCAGGCACTGCCTCTCCCAACACAATTCACCAAGCTCCAATTTCAGTTTTTACCACTGACTCTGTTACCACTTCTCCCTCGTACATCACAGGAAACCTGTCCTTGCACAGCGTAAGGCAGAGATGTATTATTGCTAATAATGCTATACGGCTGTGCTCCTGCCTGAGAAATAAATACAAGACACACTTGCAATCCATGGCCGCTTCAGGGATTTCTCAGCTTAAACAAGCAAAGTATGACAGCTCATGCAATATTTATTAAACTACAGCCTGACCAGGCAGATGCAGAAACATTCCAGCCTCACTAATCCCGAAGATGTCCAAGCAGCATCATGCCTTCTCACAGCTGATCTTCTAAGATTCAAATGCATCATCTCCCACTGCAGTCATTTTTAATTCATCCTTTTATTCACTTTACATCATCATTATGAAAGAAAATTAACAACAAAACAGAGAATTCATGACATTTCACCTTCCCGCCCATTGCCGTGTCTCTCATGCTGGGCCTTTGTCACACACTTGCAAGACCTGAGCCACTTGCTGTTCCTGGATGTCACAACCAATTAGAAACCCAGTGTGCTTGCTTTCCAAAGGTTTTACTTTGAAGCCAAAAAGGCTGGCACAAATCCTCAGCTGGTAGAAAACCAGGTAACTCCACTGAATGCTGAGAATCCAGCCCAGCATGCATGATGTAACACACAAAGGAGTGACGAAAATTACGATTCAGAATTTCACGGGAGGGAAAAGCAAAACAAAACAAAACAAACAACCAAAAACACCAGGCCCCCCCCGCCCCCCCCTGCCAAAAACCAAAAAAACACAACATTATAAAAAGGCCCCACTGTGTCATTAAACAAGGCTTTGCACACAGAGAAAAAAGAGACTGGCTTGGAAAAAAACCTAAAACCTCAAACCCACAACTACCGAGGGAATGCCATGGACTGAAAGCAAATTCCAAGGAAAAATAATTCAAGCATGTTTGGTAATTGGGTGTCTCAATTTTTCCTGTGCAGCTTAAAGCCCTCCAAATGAGCTTACACACCCAGACTCGGAACATGCTTGCACTCTGAAAGGCTCACCCCTGACAAGTACTACAGATTAGACATCCAAAATCACTAGTCATCATTTAAAAATCTTTGCCAGGGGCTCAAATTCCCCTGATAAATAATTATAGTGACCACTTTACAGCAACAAACTATTTGTCTGTCCAGTGCCACTTTTATCATAGCAGTGGATAAAGCTTCCAAGAGCAGAAATCATCTCCACTGCCATCATATAGCAGAACAGAAGAATAAACAATCCAGCATAGAAGACCAGATTTTGTCTTTATCTATTAGCTTTTGTTATCTGTATCATTGTCTTCACCTAGCAGGTGTTATTACAGGCCATAAATAACATGTAGTTTCTTTTTAAAAAGGTGATGCAAGAGATACAAAACTATGTCTCCCACAGACCCATAAATTCGCCAATATCCAGTTTGCTATCTACAGAAACAGACAACCCACTGGTACCAACTTCCAAGACACAAGTAAGACTCAGAGGTAAAATGTCCAAGACCTGACAGATGAAGATAATTATCACTTTTCAAAGGTTAAAAACCTTCATATCTTACTTTTTTTTTTATTAAAGGTGTCACTACTACCAGAAATAAAATATGACTCAACAAAGCTTTCAAAAATTCTTTCACATGAAAGCACAGGCAGTGCTGTCAGTGGAACATATATGTTTAAACTTCAGTCAAGCCTTGCAAAGTACAACAGTTTCTCATTATAGGAAGGCCCACATCCTACCACCTATCCATCAAATTTTATACAAAAATATAGGGCTCCTTGCTCAGAATCATCCAGGGTTCACCAGTGCACTGACTACTTCAGTTAGAAACATACTTTAAAATATTTTGCTATTCTCTACCACCTCTTCATAGATATGAGTATACCAAAACCACATGAAACAATGATACTCGTTCTCTGTTGATTAAAATCAGTAAGATCCAAAGTTCTGAAATTCCAGAGTGTTGGGTCAAAACTACTGGGTAACAAACAGTATTTACAGACTGCTTTGCAACACTGTGCTGTAATTGGTACCAAGGAAGTTATATAACCAGGCTTTTAGAAATTAACACACTGCTAAGTACAATGCTGTGTATCTGGGGAGCAAGTCCAGTCATTACCAGCACCTTGGGACATCCCTACTGCAAGCCAGGTGAAAAATTTCCTTGCAGATGCAAAAATGTCAACAGAAATGCTGCTTTTCACAGCCCAGTGTCAGTAAGTACAAGGGGACTTTCCCACTTTTTTCATGGTGAGATGGTAAATGCAACAGGACTGAGAAGGCCAGTGAGGCTCGTGGGGATGCAGAGGGCACATGGCCTGGGATTTTGGAGCTGAGATTGTCCCAGCGCCAAGCACAACCTGGGCTTGCAACCTGGAACCCAAATGCTGGGAAGGAGGGGCTCTGAGGACAACACTGCATAGCCCAGCTCCTGTCCCCACGGCACAGCCCCCCACGCCTCTCTGGCAGTGTCTGCCCTCACACACACCATCCCCAGGAACGCCGTGTTTCTGTTTTGGCTTGATCTCTGCAGAAAATACCATACAAATGAACTGGGAGTACAGTCCATTTAGAATAAGAGCCGTCTATTTTCAGGTAGATTTTCACACTACAAAATAAAAAAAAAAAAAAGAAGAAAAATTGAGAATACATACACCCCCTCACCACAGGTGCCTGAAAGGCAAAATACTTTTTATGCTCTCTATAAAAATAACTGTCTGCTTGTAATGAAATGTCATATTTCCTACATAATATAGAACAATATAGGTTTATACAGCAATCTTCAGTGAAACATCGCTTCATGCTCGAATGATAATGCAATCTCAGCAAAATAAATAAACAAACACAGATACGACTTTCATATGCCCTTCCATGTGATTATATTTTCTTAATTTGAAATAGTGACTGTCTGGAGGGTTTTTTAAAACATACCAGAGTGTTTCTAAAATTAAACAAGGAAAGAAAGCAAGCATACTCGGTTACTTGCAAATCCAAGAGACACAAATCATCTCAGAGCATCAAGTAAAGGCAACTTCCTACCTTCAGCAAAACAAAAGCACAAGACACACCTGTGTCAGAGAGAGCATATCTGTTGTTTGATTTTAATTCTTTTTTTTTTTTAGGCTGTGGGTCCAAGGAGGAAGCACCAAACACAAACCAATGGTCCAGTTTGCCAGGACAGACAACAATAACCATTTAGTTGCTACCATCCCCTCTCCCTGGCACCATCTCCTGCACAGCCAGGGATGCCACCTTGCCTTCTCGTGGATGCCTTGTCCCCTGAGAGCCCATTCAACCCCCGACCAGCACAGCCCTGCCAAGCCAAAAAGAGCTCCAGAGGAAGCAGCACCTAGGGCTACACTGAGCCAGGGGCTCAGCACCCACAGCACAACTCTGGCTGCAGAGCATACCACAGCACCCTGCCCAGCTGCAGCAAGCTCCTACACCCTGAGCCACACGGAGAAATCTTACCCATGACTGTAACTACTCACGATACTCACTATCAGCACCTTCAAAATAAGTCTCAAGTTTTTATTTTAGCACACGTGTTTTCACTTCACCATAAAACCAAATGAATGGCGATGCCGCTCCGGGGCCAACAATGTCAGGCCTAGATTTACCTCACACATACAAACTGTGCAGGTATTTCGTGCACACTAACCCTAAATGACAAATGGAATTGGGTACAATAAATCAGGCTCAGCATCAGTCCTTACCCAACCTGATTTAGACCCTCAAGTCACAGATTCCTGTGTGGATTCAATGTTCTATGCACCACCAGCTCCAGCAACTAAAAATTAAAACCTCAGGCTTTTGCCATTTGTAACCCTGAACACATTAGAAGCCCTAGACAAGAGAAATGGAGGAGCTGGCATCAGCTCCATCAGAAACAGTGAGAAAATCACCACCACACAGAAGCAGACAAAATAAGTTAGAGAAGGAAAAGGATAATGCTCGGAAAGAAAGCAAAGGTCTTGCCAGCTTCCTTTGACAGTGACAACAATCCACGGTACGAAGGGAAATACATGACCATTTGGGATGGAATTTTAAGTGATGAAAAATGCGCACCAGTTCTTAAAAGCCGTATCTCAATCCATCTGGGGAATAATTTTTCTTTAATAGATGCCTCCATTAGAAGAAAAATACTCAAATTCAGTTCTGAATCAACTCATTTTCTAAAGCAATAGGTACATTTCATCATTCACTAGCCTGCTTGAATACCTTTTACTTCCCTTGGCAGAGAACATACTGCAGAACACATTGCTTTATTAGTAACTTCAATCATTTTAAAGCTATTTGCTTCAACATGCTTTAAGTAGAACCTTTGAACAGTCACTCTGGACAAGCAAGTAGAAATTAATCCTGCAACAACAGAGAATCTGGATTTAAGCTATAGCAATTAAAGAATTGAATATTACAGCTTTTTGGCTTTTACCTTGCTATGGGCAAAATCCAATAAAACTGAAAACTGTATTTAAAAAAACAAAACAATCAAAAAATCACCCCAGTGCCCCATTTTTTTAAAGTCACCAGCTTTACAAAAATGAAACCAAGATTAGAAGGATGATCCAAAACTAGCATCCAAAACCCTCTCAGTGTAGGCAGTTCCTAACAGTTGCTGAGGATGAAAGCATACAACAGCATCACAAAACCATTCTTGTTCACTGAAGCAGGTGCTTCACCAAAGTCTCTGAATCAAGTGGGATCCAGTGCACCAACTCCCTCCCTGCACGCTGGTCTCACAAAACATCTTCTGAAGAACTGGTAAAAACAGAAAAACCACCACAACAAAAAAAATCCCCAAACTGACCAACAATGCAAAACACCAGCGATAAATTCCCACTCACTTCCACCCTTATAAAAGCATTCCTCAGTCCACACAAGTCACAAACAGATGCAAAAATCCCCAGAAGGATGCTAACACTAATTATGGGGATACTCTCCAAAAAGAATCATTTCGCTGCCAAGCAGAGAAATGCTTCAGGTACTTGTCCCTCCCTACCTACTAAGGGGAAAACGTAGGTATCTGCAGATACCACCAATTTTTTATTTTGAGCTATGGGGATAAATTCACATAAATTTCTCTTTATATGCACAGAAAATAGAAGACTTCACAACATGCTCCTGTCACAGGAAAAGGCACAGAGCCACGTACATCCCCCAGAGCACTTTGGGAGCTCAATTCAGCCATAAGCACTAAGGCTCCAGACAGCCCACACCGTGCTGCAGAGACCCACTTGCCTCCACCACTTCTACCCAGGCTAAATGATGGGGTTTAGTAAGCTGGGGGTACTGCCAATGGAAAATAAATGTCAATTTATGGTTAAGGTGCTAAGCCGGCACTTTGTTGCTCTCTGGGGCCCCTGCACTGGAACAGTGGGGACGAGGACCACCTGTTCTACCTGCCAGCAACCCAAAGAGAGGGACCAAAACACCTCACCCTCCTCTGAAAAACTGTGCTACCAGGGAGGACCAAAGAGGGCATGATGTATTCTCATAAGCACATCTCTGCTTCTGTGTATTCTCGCCAGCATGAAAAGACATTGTAAATGTTTTTGCCTTGCTAGCTCCACTAAGAGTTAGTAATAAACAGTAGGAAATCATGTTCAACAGCACAGCTTTCTAAATTACGATTATTCATTGTAAATCACTTTTTACATGTTGCTTCAAACAGTGTTTCTCAGGAATAAGATCTGTCTGCAGTGAAATGCTTGGTGATTTTAATATGCAAGCCTCCTACAGAGATGATGTCTCATTTTAATTATTGTTTCGGTTTAATGGGTTTTCATTAAATTAGAGGATGGAGCAATTACCAGGGTGAACAGCTAATGTCACAAAGGTAAGTTCCCATGACTGTACAGCGAAAGCAGTTCCACTAGAGAAGGTGGAAAAATAGTGTAATTCAATGTAAACTCTGCTTTTGCATCATGCAAAACTACCCTTGGCTATATGTGCTCATTTATCGCTGTCATTTTGATATACACGTTTGTAAACTAGTTTACAAATAGGTCTCTCCTAACAAAATTAATCTAGCGTTTAAAATTTTATATACATATAAATAAAAATCCTTTCAGGAAGCCATTGCAAACCCAATCCTAAAACTCCAGATGCCAGGGGCAGAAGAATTTGAGTCACTGAAGAAATCAAACAGAGAACACTTATCAAATCACAGTTTCTCCTCAACCACTAATTTAGCTGATTTAGTGGCTTAGTGTCAGACTCTTCACTTCTTGAAAATTGCCTTGACTTGAGCACCAGCTAGAGTGACCACACTCATGCTAATTAAGCAGTTGTCGGAGAGTCTTAAATCCTTTGTTTGCTTTATCAGCGTTTCAAACTGAACCACGGCAGTTGAGTACTCTGGAACAAACAGAGCAGCAGATACTGCACAAGACCTGGAAATGAGCACATGCCAAGAGTGAAGGCAGCCACCTCTGCTTCTCCAGCCCCAGCCAGCCAAAGGTGCTGTAAGTGGCAGAGCAACCACAGCGGCAGGAAGCCGTAGCAAAGCCTGTATCTAGAAAATTCATACGGGTTTCCTACCTGCAGGGCTTTTCCTTGTCTTTTCCACCCACATGGGCAGAATTACCAAGGAAAGCACTGGAGTCCCCTCTCCAACAGCAGGAGGAGAAGCAGCAGCCTGGTTACCCTCAAAGCCCAGTGACTGACATTGTCATCAAACCAATTGGCTGCTATGGACCAAAATCAGAAACCTGCAGTCAGCCAAGGGGCTTTGGAGCAGGTTTCCTGCTGTCAACAACAGACCTCACCTTGCTGAGGCTACACATCACCTGTTACTCAAGGCCGTTACTTGAACTTACTTCAAGTATTTTAAGCAGCTGCTGAGCTTGTCTTCTCAAGTAGGCTCCGTTGTTTCCTCAAGGGATTTATGCTGAAATCAAGAGTGTTTACAAATGGTTGATCCCTGAAATTAAACGTTTCGTTGAAATGCTCCAGAAGTTCACTATCACTAAAAGCACATAATCTGCTCTTAAATCATGTGAAATTACATGTGTTGTTAGTTAATTAGCTCAGGAGTCACTGATTGTATCATCTTTTCCACTGTTTACCTACACTAGATAAGGTATCACGTTACCGTGCCGATAAAGATTGCTCTTTGCCAGTTTGGAAAATAACAATATTTTAACAGAAAGAACATGGACTTACACCACCAACACTATGAACAGAGCCAGTGGCAACACTGGGAAAATTCAGTAATTGCCAAGAATCATTCCCAGTGTGCGATCCATTGTGCAGGAGGAGTACTGGCTACTCCAGGGATCTATTTCAAGAGTATCTTAAACACTAATGTCACACACAAATAATGAGCCACTTAAAAATGTGGCTTTGTGCAAAAACAAGCTAAACAATTTTTTTCCTCCCCTTCTACAAAGCATTTTCAATATTAGAGATTGCTTTTTAAAAATGACAATATATACCAAAACTTGACAAAACACATTCTGCATTTGTTTAAAGGAAACTTAAGGTGGTACCAGAAGGTGAGGAGCCCCTAAAAGCAAAAATCAGACACAGAAGACAAGTTTTGCAAATAACTACTAATTGTAGGTTTGGTCTTATTTCCTCCCACTATAACTCTGAGTGTGTTTGCAATCCAGAAATAAAATATAAGCTTAATAGAGCATATAGAGAGATTGATCCATTTTTATTTTTAAGCAATATGTAATAATTCTGATTTTTAATTTAGCATTATTCTTTCTTCAGAGTAATAATAAATACTGCTGATAATTTATGGCAAGAATATTTTTTTAAAATAATCGCAAGTACCTCTGAAGTGCTTTATGATTCCTAAATTTAATCTGAATTTAACAGATACAGCCAACAAGTAACCCATTTCAAAAAAATTTTGAGTACCAGATTCCACTAGAGCAGGAGAGAAGCTGAATGCCTAAATTACTCTGACTTTGTTGAAAATGCCAGTCTAACTTCAGCGAAGCCACACAGAAATTAGAATTTGCCTCCCTGGTGAAAACCTTCATTCTTAAATGTGTAAATTAAAACACTACTTGAAATAGTTCATTAAAAGGGAAGTTTCAGCTAAGCAGGAATCTCTGACTTGGTTTCTTTACTGTGGAGAGAGGTTACTATGCCTAATGCAGCCAACAGACCTAGGTACACCTACACACAGGTTTTAATTGCCAATTGTTTTATCACATGAATAATCCAACTAAAGACAATGAAATTATCCTTGAAGTTCAAAGCAAGCACATGCTGAAGTGCTCTCTTGGTTCAAAAACTCCCAAAGACTTGACAGTCTAAATAGTTTTTTAATTACTTTTAAGGCATAGGTCATGTATTGCCAAAATGTTATGGTTTCGGGTTTTTTTATACTCTGTATATGATTTATACAAGCATTAAACAAGACATGTTTCATGAACTAATTCTCCCTTTTGTTTTCTTTCCCTGAGGAAAAAAATCACTTCCATGTTATTGCTAAAGCAAATTAAATCCTGGGTGTCTGTTTTATTTATTAACTGTATGATAATAGCATGAGGCACAATACATTTGTCAGAGCCCTTCTCTACTGAAGTATAATTTCTGCTGTCAGCCTCTATGTTTATATTCAATATTCTAGATGTCTTTGTTTCTTGGAACATACATAGGCCCACATTTATATTTTCTCCCAAAATAAGTATAAACGCTATTGGTGAAGTGTTTCACAACACCCACAACAAAGAACCATAAATAGCTAACACACTTAGTCATTCTCCATGAGTTTTATATGATTTATTTGAGAGATTTAATAATTTCTTTTTAAAAGTCACAATAATAACCGTTTTATCTTTTTACACCATAATTACGATTTGGAGCATTGCTTTTCTTATTTCACCCAAGCATACCACAACTCATGAATAAAATATGACAACTTTGATAGCATCCATTGCTGTGGGTTCATCCGTAACAGGAAACGTGATTGGGGTACTAAGAGCTCCCTTTTTCTCCATAAGCCTTTGTTTCTGAAAATAAGCTTTTATTTAAATAGAACTGCCACGTGTGTCCCCCCTTTTCTTCATTTCTTGACGTTAGCAGTAACACCAGCAATAATGTTTACTTTTTTTTAATGACTACATTTTGAAGCGATTAGGATGGCACGAAGCAAGACGGGCAGAATATCCTGTCTGAAAGCTGGCACTCACAAGATATCAAAAAACATTAAAAGCAATGCCAGTATCAGAGAACAAGAAGCTAAATCAGAGGACATGACTTAAATATGTGAGCAATGCTATTATAAAAGAGAAACACTTTTTTTTCCTAGCTCCATAATTAGTTACAAAGAAGGAAACCTAAATTTCTTCCACCATTTCCCAAACAAGATCACTGCAACTAATACCGCAGGGTCCTCCTACCACAGCTATTCTACAAATATCATGTTTTAAGGCTGTGCTGCTTCACTTTCCAAACAGCATGATGAGCATCTGTAGAGACCTCCACAGACCGAGAAAAATCATGACACATACATACACAAACCCCAGTCTCCTCCTGCACATTTTGGCTTTGTTATTTCCCCCAGTCCCCAGGGAGAGGCTTTAAAATTTCAAAACTATTATTCACAATGAACAGAAGTAGAGAGAGAGAAACAGAGGCAGATATGAATGCCATCTGTAGACAGTCCATCATAGAAGCAACAAGTATTTAAACTCCATGATCCAGTTTTATATGTGTTTTGCTCTTAGAAGATCTTTGCTATGTTCCATTTTACAAAAAGTTTTTAAAATATGACAATAAAAAAAATAAAAGAAGGGGGCTACACAATACAGAACTAAGCTTTACAACAAAGTTTACCTCCTTTGGAAGTGTCTGTTCCCACTGATGCCAAATGGAAACCTCACAGCTTCAGAGGGAGGGGGCACCAGTATGTGCAAGGGAAGATGGACTCTAAAATAGTCCCTGCAGCTGCAGTGATCCTATACTATTTCCTATTTACAGCACCGGGAACCCACAGCAAACTCCGCTGTAATGTAAGAAATGTTACCACAAAGGAGGGAGGATGGTGGGCAGAAAAGCTGTAATGGGAGGCTTTTAGGAAGCAAAACCAGTTCTGAGCTACAGTACTTACTGCTCTAAAATAGTGACTCACAGATCCCCGTTGTCAGAATTACAGGACCAACTTTGCTATTTCAGCAGATATGCAACCTATAACTAAGGATTTCATCCCATGTTGGAGTGGGCATCGGGTGCCAAAACCAATTTTTGCCCATTCTACTAAAAAAAAAAAAAACAACCCAATGCACTTTGTATCCTTGAATAGGCCACAAAAGGCAAAGGAATCACATAATATAATGCCATAAAACCATCACAGTATGACATGAATACTTCATGCCACTTATGTGGTGAAAGTGAAAAAATAACTGAAAAAATGTCCTCCTTATGTATCATTTATACACCCATACCTCAGGTGGCAGGATTATTCTAAAATTTGACATTAGAAGAAGTAGACTGAGGTCTCAAGTAGCATCTAATCTTTATTCTTGATAGATAGTCCAAGAGAGCAGGATTTTTCCACCACAGGAAATGGTCCATGCCTGGCTCCTTCATTAGGTCTCGTTGTATCTGCCTTTGTGTGCTTCTTTAAGGTACAAAATCTTAAAAAAAAAACTCATGACAGTAATTTCAAATAACACTGCTTCCTTTTAGGCAAAAGATGTAGCTGTGTTTAGAAGTAATTTAATCAAGTAGGCTGAGTGTAAATATTTTTCTCAGTTTTTAACAAGTTTCTACTAAAATTAGTTTAAAATTTAAGATATCACCCTTGGGGTCAAAATACACAATAATGGGCCACTTTGTTTCATTGCTTACATTAAGAACCCAATTCTTGAGCATTGCTTTTCCCATCCTCTGCATTTCAAGCAGTTTTAGCTCAGCAGTGCTCTACTAATGCTCCAGCTCTGCCCTCTTTTAACCCAGAATCTGTCCAGCAACCCAGAGCTGCAATAAGAGGTGCAGGGGCTTGGCCAGGATTCTTTATCCGGGTCTACTCAGGGACTTGCCCCAAGGCAGCACAACTCAGGAGTCAACTCTACTTCACACCAACTACCCACAGCTCTGCCGAACACATGGCCCATCTGACAACGTGCTACAGAATATTCTTACTCCACTTCAATATTTGTTTACTAAACAAGGAGCTAATTACAGTATGATATGACTTAAGAGTATCCATTTGCCAAAATCTTTGCATGAAAAAGACAATTTTTGTTGCATTCCTATTTTGATTAAGATACAAGAAACTCAAATTGTTATTCTTGATTGTATCTGAGTTACTTTCATTGTAAGGACCTCGATGCTCACATGGTGTGGAACATCCTTAACTAGCAGTATCAGAAACTAATTTCTGCATCCCCCTCTCAGCCCATTAAAGAGCAAAGAACTTTTGTTTCCTTTCTGCTTATCTTCATGACAGGACTTTGTCAACAGGTTGCCAGAAGCATTCAAGGCTTTTAGCACACTACAGAAGTACTGAAGTACTTATCCCACTTCCCCTCTGTACTCACCATCGTGGCAAATGAAGACAGACAAGTAGCACAATTATTGTCTCCCAGGAAAGCAAAAATAACTGTCAAGGACAGAGGCAATGTGTGCTCAGAACTCTCTCCTAATCATTACAGACATGATGGGAAATCCAAAAAATGTCAAGTAACAGAAGGCAGCATGACAGCATTCAGGACAGGAGGAAAAAAAAGGAGTAGAAATTGGTCACTGTTGTTTAATGTGACTAAGTTTCTATTTTAGTCTACAATTACTTGGAAGCAGGGGGCAGGGGTGTCTTAAACAAGAGAATACAGAATGAAAAACTCTGAAATTATTAACAAGCTATACCTTCATATCAATATACTGGAGAAAATTTTACACCTAGACAAATTTCTATCATAATTCAAACATCAAACAAGAAACAGCCAAGATAGGATGGGTATATAGGAGTATTTTAAATACTACCTCTGGGAACTGACAAAGTTAATAGTAGTTTACGTATCTTCAAAGCCTCAAAGCATTGTTTAATAATTATGTCTCAGATGATCTTTAATTTTCTCCATTGAAGATGATTCATCTCACTCAACCCCTCCTAGCCCATTGTATTCAATTCCAGATCATTTCTCTGTTCTGAAAATGGTTTTTGCAAAGGAAGAAACCCACATTTAGACTAACCATTTCATTGAAAGAAAAAAATTGCATTGTGTATACAATGTATACAATACATTAAAAGATTAGCTATATATATATATATATATATAGTTAATAAGTTAGGCAGATGTTTGAATTGAAGTATCACAGGAAATCCTTGTTCAGCCCTCTGGAGATGAATATTCCAAAACCTTTCTTAATTATAGGATCACACACCTTTTTCCAAAGGGATCCTGTCTCACAGTCAGTGCACAAAGGAAAGAACAAAGAGTAAAAACTATGTAACAAACAAGCATCTTAAGTTTTGCTTTATTTTTATTGTGCAAGGCTCACCTTGAACAGTAAATCCACCGTATTCAAATCCTTCTCTGAAGGTAGAACACACCATGACCAAGCTAATTATTCCAGCACAGTATTTGAGCCTTCTACAAATATTAATGAATTCTCCATACCACTGTTGTTAGAGGAAAGGGCATTAGCACCTCAATTTTACAGGTGAATGACACAGCAAAAATAAGGTTCTCATTCACTACGACAAACCCCCACATTATCCAAGTTGCATCCTCCAAGAAACACTTGTTAAATATAAGCACACATCACGGGTACTTTACAGCAACACCAAATCTAAACTTCCTCTGCTTTTCCCGATTACGCTGCCCTAATGCTGTCTGTACCGTAAGGAAACCTTTGCCTTATTCTACGCCCCGGGCCAAGACTGCAGTCTTTGGGTTTCCCATCCAGGCCACAGCCCCGTGCTTCTCTCTCCAGGCTGCTTCTCCCAGCTGCTGTGCACAGCTCCCCTCACCATGCTCTTGATCCCTGCACCTCTCTCCCTCCTGTATTGGGTCTGACCGAGGTAAAGCTCACAGCCCTTACAGTGCTGTGCTTTGCATTGGTGGCTGAACGGGTGTTGATAACAGAGCAGTGTTTTGGCTACTGCCGAGCAGTGCTGTCCCTCTGACATTCCTTCCCCCACCAAAGGGGATGGGAGTGGGCAAGATCCTGGGAGGGGACACAAGCAAGCCAGCTGACCCAAATCAGCCAAAGGGATATTCCATACCATATGATGTCAGCTCAGATATATAAGCTAAGGGAGAGAGGAGGAAGGGGGGGCATTCGTGAGTCTTCCATGTTTGCCTTCCGGAGGAACCACTATGCATGCTGAGGCCCTGCTTCCCCGGAAGTGTCCGAACATCGCTGCTGATGGGAAGTAGAGACTGATCCTTTTTCCCTTTAGCTCTTGCGCGCGCAAATCTCCGCTTGTTTCTTTCTTTTTTTTCCTGTAATAAAACTGCCTTTTTGTACCCTGCTGGTGTTTTTTTTCTCCATCTTATTCTCTCCCCTGTCCCAGAGGGAAAGAGAGTGATAGAGCGACTGAGTGGGCACCTGGTACCCAGCCAGGGTCAACCCACTACACCTCCTTACTCAAGTTAAAGTCCTTGTATCGTCCTGGTCACAATTTTCCTGCCTGGCCATCACCTGCTTCCTCCTCAGCCTCCAGCTCCTCCACACAGCTCTTTCTCCCCTCTCCCCTCCTCACGCCCATCTGAGGCCATCTCCTCGCCCTGCCTGTCAGAGCTCACCTCACCCAGCTGCTTCCACCCAGCAGCAGCCTGTGTCGCTCCCGGCTCCCAGGGGAGCCGGCTCATCCCAACCATATCATTGACACTTAATACTCAGCCCTTGTCCCTAGACTTCCAGCTTTAAGTCCCTCTCACTCCCAGCTTCTACAGAGGGAAGGGGTGAAAAGCAGGGAAGGAAGGGGTGAAAGCAGGACAAGCACTCAAGACCCCAAGAAGAGACCAAGGCCTGCTGACAGACACAAGCCCAGAAGCCATCCCCGTTAGAGAAGTCACAATTTCCTCCATCCTGCCGGGTGCAGTCAGCCCAGCTGTTGGCACCTACTTAAATTATTCTAGCAGTGCTTCACAGAGCAGCTCTGACAAAGGGCCAACACCTCTGTCAACACTCTAGGATGGTGGGCAGCTGCCATGGCTCCTAAGGACCAGCTGGAGCTCGGAAAAACAGGGGAACATCTCACAGGATGAGTGTGGAGCACCAGTGAGGATCCCACTCTCCAAGGGATGGGCTGGGCCCTGTTTCTCACAACCCCACACGCCTCCATCACAGGGACAGACACACTGGCAAGAGAGGAGTCCATGGTCGCCTTCAGAGCCAGCCAGCCAGCCCTGAAAGCAGACCAGCTTTGAGTAAACCACCAATTCTGCCATGCCCAGGTGAGAGGCAAGAGGCTGACCCACACCTCAGGTGTCGAGGTGTTTTCACTGACACATACAAAGGCCTTTTATCTGATGGCAGCTGTCTCTCCCTCATGAACTCCTGGGAGCCCAGGACAGGCATCCCACAGGCAACATGGGGTAGAACCCCAAATTTACCCACCCCTGTAGGAACCAGAGCGGGCCTACACAGCACAACACAGCAATGGCAAAATACCTCACTCTGACCTTTAGAAAACAAAATAAAAGCTCACAAGTTCAAGGAGCTTGCAGTTTTCACAAAGATAAACCTGTGTTGGTGTGGTGAGCTGCAGGACACATCTGTGAGAGGACATTCTGCCTGTTCTGGCCAGCCCCACCTCAGAGAACAGCCCAGCCCTGCGCCCAGGCTGGCAGCACCTCAGGGGAAGGTTATTGTAAAAGGGAAAAAAAGAATCTCATCCAGCTGGAGGGGAGCAGCTGCACAGGCACACAGCCACAAGTCCAAGTGATAGTGGGCAACACCTGGGTAAAAAAAATAAAAAATAAAAACCAGACATTTCTTGCCAACAGTTCAAGGGTTATCAGTTGCTTTGCCAACTGTCCCAAAGCACGTGAAGGAGGGGGCTGCCAGCAGCCTCAGGTGTGCCCAGAGGCTCTGCCCCAAAAACCCCGGCATTCCCATAAAATGGAATATTCAGATACACCCTCATGGAAAAGGTACTGGAACTACTGTCTCCTGTGACAGCTGAAGACAGAACTAAGATTTCCAGCCACCCATGTTGTGCCTTCCTAATTTTTCTGCTACTGTAAGGTTTCTGCTCTGTAAAAACAATACTGCTGATACTTAATACTTGCTATAAACATTGCAGGAGAGATCCCACAGAAAGCAATGACTCTTGTCTCATTATCTCATGTTAAGAGGGACTGAAGTCTGAATTCCAAAATTAAAGTTTATCTCCCCTACTCACTGCAGACCTCCCACCACCTGCCCCAAGAAGAGTAATGACGTTTCCTCCCTGAGCTGTTATCCGCTCCCTCTCATCCAGACCCCAGCTATTTTCTGAGCTCTGCAGCTCACACACCTTGCACGTTATGCTGGCATAACAGTGTTTAACTTGAAGTGGATTAAAACCTTGGCCGTAGCACTCAGGACACTGAGACTGAGGGTGAAAAGTTCAGCACAGATGGACAAAGGCAGCAGCCTTCACCTGGCCTTGGAATTCAGTGAGCACAGCTCAGTGCTGAGCTGCTGCCCCAAACACATTGCCAGGGCACAAGAAGTGTATCCTGAAGACTGTCCTACCAGAAGCAGAGTCAGCATTCCTGATATAAAGGGTGTGTGCCCACTCCTGATGACAAGATCTACTTAGGCAGCTGTTCTCATCCCCCAATCTCAAAATATGGCAAAGTTGGCCAGCATTCAAACCTCTTTCAGCTCGGCACTGTAAAACCTGAGTTCTTGGACTGAGGCTCCTGGAGTGGGATCTGGCAACACTTCTACTCTCTAAGTGAGGAATTAGTCCAAAACAAAAAGTCAGGATTCATAAACCACTGAAGGAAAACACCAGCAGAAAGGATTACACTTCATCTGGAAGCTCAAGAGTCTTCTGGGAGGCACCTCTACCCGCCTTAGAAGTGCAGCTTTGATCGCTCTTTCGGCCTGAAGCAGGACACTCCTTTTGTTTCAGGAACTCAACAAGTTTCACTCTTTTTCTCACAAAAACATTGCCTTTCTCTGTGCTTTAAGATACTTGTTATTCTTTCACCTTTCCTCTTGGAGCCATGACTGTACAGAAAAGAACTCAGCAGTCTCTAGTACAAAGTGGGAATAAGGAGCATGACTGCACTCTGTGCTGCAGGAGCTTCACGCCAGGTGTTTCCCTTACAAATCCAGTGGTTGTTTAATACAAGTCAAGAAACGGTCAAGAACAAAGCACTGTGTATCTCCAGACTCTGAACAGTACTGGGTGGTTTCTTTTGCTGAGTGCTAAACATAGTATACATAGTAAAAAGACCATTCCTAATTTAAAGGCTAATTTAATAGTGCCAGATTGCTAGGAAAGGAAACAGCAAAGCCTTAATAAACTTTCAGGGGCAGGGGAAACACTGTTTTGTAAGTTAAGGCTTTAAGTCTCTGATAGCTCAAAAGAGATGCTGCAGGAAGAATTAAAAAGAAATAGGCATAGCTGACAGGTTGTAAAAGGAATAAAATTTTACTTCCACAAGAAGAACTGAGCATGGAACAAAAGTTAAACTGGCTAAAGTAATCACATAATTTAACAGCTAGGCTAAAAATTGGTCCCACTCTACCTAGAAACAAGATGACCAGTTAACATCCTCTTGCCTTATTCATCATCAGAGCTTTCCTCTGCCACTGAACTCGATATCCTGGTAAGTCAAAGTGAGGACAAGCCCTACTTCCCTGCTATCTGAAACCGAGAACAGGACTGAGCTACATCAAGGGTGCCATAGCTGAGGGTTTCTTAATGTACTATTTATATTAATTATTATTTACATTAATGTACTATTCACATTAATTGTATTATCTACAATTTATAATTATCAACAATCCTGTTCTGATCCCACACATTTTTCATGTCTGTAAGATACTATTTGTAGATGCCTTACATTCAGTGTTTGTAAAATGTTATTGTAAGGCATTAGGTGAAAAGTTCATATTTTCAATATATTTATTTGAGGCAGATTTTCCACTCACCCCTAGAACCGTTCCCTTGAAATCACTGGCCTCCTGGTTGGAGGTGAGAAGACGTGGGTCAGACATCAGGGTCTTGGGCACCCCATTCCCTAAGAGCACTTGTCAGGAATCTCCACTCGCCCTCCTTTGCCCCTCATGCTAGAGCAACTCATCTGCCCACAAACACATTTTCTCCCACTCTTGTGTGTAAAAGTTACTAAAAGATAAATAATTAAGACACCAGAATGTCAGGGATCTTAAGAATCAGACTTTTTGCAGAATTGCAATTATGAGTTAGATATCTACATTTCCTCTAATTCACACTGTCAGCACTTACACTGTTTTGTTTTTTTTTTTTTTAATTCCTCATCTCCCTTTCACAGAGAATGGGACTGAAACATACAAATAATGGAACTGATCAATCAAAAATCCAGCTGAAATACTCTAACAATCGAAGTCCATGCCCAGCAGGACCACTCAGATGACTACACTTAATTACAGGTTTTTATGCTTTTCTGAAACAGGAACAGATTTGCTTGCCCAAAGGCAACCCGCATCTCTCAACTGCCGCTTTGGTTCTACCACACTGTCACACAATTTGCAACAGAGCTGACTTTGTTTCTTTGCCTATAAAGCTGTTTCTCACAGAAAGCTGAGGTTTGGCTGTTAATACCAATATTATTAAAAAAATCAGAATACTCCACCAGCTTTACTGGGATGGTCTCAGACTGAAATCACAAACTCTTCAGAGAAAGAGTCTTTCTACATTTTCTCTAAGATAAATTAAATCATGACATCACTCCCCAGAAACTCTGTAACAAACAGTATGTCACTTACTCTAAGAGAGCTATCACTGATCAAAAGTCCAATTAAAAATAATGGTTTCCCTTTCTTTAGTGCGTATCTTCCTATCAACCCCTTTTTAATTTCCTTTTTTTGCCTCTAAAGACTGAGAGAATGCTCAAAACGTACAGAGCTTTCTCTTTCAAATAGTTTCCTTCACAGAAAAAGAATCTTGCTTAGGAGAACATTCCACATTTTCCTGGACTTACCCTGGACACATAACCGTCTGGGTTGGGGAAAAATCACCATTTCTCTACCTCCAAGATGTAAACTTGCTGGGACACACAAAAGAACACTCTCAGTTTGAACAGCTCCAGTATAGCCATTTTAGAAAATTCGTCTCACAAGACAGAAAATGTTCCACAGGGAACTTCTATGCAAGCTCAGAGCCCTGATACATGCTGTCAAAGGTGGCAGGCAGAACTGTCACTGTGAAAACCACACGCCAAAGAACGTACAAACTCTTTTTATTTCTTAAACTAGGGAATCCTCAGCAACGAAAGCCTGCTAGGGAAGAGGTCTTCTAATGTGGCTCCACGTGCAGCAATCATCCTGCCAGGTGAAATAGGTCCTGCCCTCCCCAGAGGCTCCACGGCCATGCTGGAGCAGTGGGGCAGTGAGGCGCAGCACACACGACCCGCTCACACGTGGTACGGACTAACCAGAGCAGAGCCGTGCTGAAAGGACCACATCTTCCAGGCTGGAATAGCTGGTCCAAGAGGATACAGTCATTCTGAAACTAAGCACTAACTTCCAGGCTTTTCTCTCCTCTGGAGCGTCATGCTGGACAAGGGGGTTTTTTGTGAATCTCTGTGGGAGAAAATATTACTTCTAACTTAGACATAGCAATCGTCCATACATTGCTCCGAGTTCTATATCAGTTTTACTGTATGGTAAGATAAAAATCAAAATTGAGTATCTTCTTGCTCCAGCCAAAGGACCTGGCACACAGCCAGACTGTAGTTGTAAAATAAGCCACCTCTATTAGTAAAAGGGAATCCACACAGCCGCCAACACACTGCTGACCTTTAACAAATAACAGATATGAACAGGAAGGGAAAAAGACAACAGGGCAGCTTCAGACTTCCATCCCAGCTGATGACAAAGGCCTTCAGTCTTCTCACGACCCAAAGGATGATGAGCTTTACTGAAAAGAGTAATTTTCCTGAGCCACCTTCCAGGAAGTTTTACACTAGTGCGATACTCAAGCACAGGGCTATTCCTCTGTGCATTAGCAAAAAAAAATTTCTATTCTGGGAACTAAAAAAAGCTTTATTTACCTAACTACAGTCTTCATATTGTTTATTGATTTCATACAGTGAATGTTTGTTTGTTGCTTCCCAAGAACATCTATCTTTCAGTTTATCCGTTCATATGAATTTTTTAAGTTCCACCTTTTTTACACCAGTCCTAAGTTCCTAAACTACAGGTAGACGACTCCAAGGAGAAAAGAACAGAATATCCAAAATATCTTCACCATTAAAATTTCAAAGCTACTTTCAGTATCAATGTTCTCAATCCAAGTCCTGACAAACACATCTCGGACTTCCTCCCTACAGCTCTGACCACCAGTCTGTGAAAACTCACCACAACAGCTCATCAGTGTGGTTGCAATTAACTGCATGGAACAGCAACAGGAATTATTAACATATTTAGGCCGCTGCAGTCCTTAGAGGAATGACTACACTTTAATATTGTTTGTCCATAATACACAAACCTGGGGTCAGGATATCAAAAGAAAAACAATTGATATCTTTAAATGGAAAGAATCAATGCTGCTCTTCTGGACACTAATTTGGGAATCAGTGAAAATTCAGCTACTTGTTGTATCATAAAAGACAGGAAACAAATCCTGAGGTGCTCTCCAGAAGTCTCTCCGCTCTGACTTCTAAACTGGCCTTAGCCAGATAAAAGAATGAACTAGGATTACAGACCCACTTCCTTTATTATTTACAGTAAAGTCAGCTAGCACTGCAGATCCAGAGCTGAAGCTAAATGAGATCATAATCATTTGGCTCTAAAAACAGCTACAGAAGACAGATAAGAAAAAGGGAGACACTAATATGCACACTTCAACACTGAGTAAAGCACAGTAAAGAAAAAACCTAGGAAGTCTCCACAATAAAAATGTTTCCAATCGTGCTTTAATTCACATGTTAATCTCAAGTCATATAAATGTCTTTCTTGCCTAAATAGCATGTTGTAGCAACTCAGTGCTTCCACCCCACGGGACACTGTCCCTTAATCTAGACCTTGCTTAAATACATTGTAAAACTACATCCAGAATTTCACTCAGTAAAAATACAAAAGAAAGCCAACATCATTTTAAAACACTCCACAAACTTTATGTTAGAATACTTAATGAAGGGGGAAAAAACCCACAATTCAAAGTGACTTATCCTGTCCTTGATAATCAGTTTGGGCAGTTAAATACAAGAGTATTCTATCTGGCCACTTTAGCAGTTTTCACATCATCAAAGGTGATGAAAGACTTGCTACATTACCAATCAGTGTCAACACATTAAATGCTTTCTCACAGTTACACAGGTTTAGCTGTGTGTCTTTCTGCATGTATACGATAACAGAGAAAAGAAAAACACAAGAACACAACAAAGTCCATCCCTTGGAACCACTCAGAAATATTTTGTGAGAAATAAATATTGGGGAGTATTGAAAACCTACCCATAATTACTTCCCTAAATTCCCTTGCAACTACCTGACAGCACACACCAAAAAAAAAAAAATCATCTGTATTTCAAGAACTTTTATTTCTATTTTTTTGGAATTAGAAAGCAACAGTTAAGTAAGACCACCATTACAGGGAATCACTTAAGCATCAAAGCTCTTATGAGCTCAGGCAGACAAAAGCAAGATAAGAAAATTGAGGATGTTTCTCTCACCTTGGAATAAAAATGCTTTGCTGGCATTGTGTAGTCCTGACACTTGTGTTACCCCCAGGGTTGTATTCACCAGATCCAGCTCTGTGATGATATCAATTTGTAAGTCAGGATCCATTCCAAATCCTACAGCTGTTGGAGGCAGAGAGAGTTAGATCAATTTTTATTTCAAATCAGGTAATGGAAAGAATAGAGAAGAATATCTAGCACAGACATTTCTAGTACCTTCCCACTCACACACACACTGTACACAGTAATTACTTGTAAGACAGTAACTCTGCTGCAGGAAGGAAAAGATATTCAATTCCAAGTCTTTCAATTAAACTATTTCCTTCCCAGAGATTTTACTATGCACATGTTATAACATTCTAAAACTGGTATGTTTATCCAGTATCTTCATAAGGTTAAAGACTAATAAATAAAGAAAAGCATAACCACCTATGCAAAACTGTGAGAGAGATTTGCAGCATTCTCTATTGGCCACACTATTTCCAGGGAGATGTAAGGACTGGAAATTCCTCTCACTGAGACCAACTGACCAGGCCCACAACCCATAGCCTAAATGCAATCCATATTCCCCACTGGACCAAAGGACCCTGGAGATACAGCAGCAGGGCAAAGAACAACATCCTGTAGACTAAGAGTGCTGGAGGACTCACCAAAGTGTTTGCTATTGCTTCTGAGGCACACCCCTGTTTGTGCCAAAGCCCACCTACAAACAGCGGACATTCGCTCAACCAAACCAGCTGCAGCACCTCTGGGCTCGGGAGCACCTACTGGAAAAGCACAAATCTAAACTTGAATGCACAAAAGGCTTATGCCCAGGAAAAGCCTGGGTACTCCTCAATCTAGTAGGGACTTGGTGCGATTGACAGAAAAGACACAGACTCCAGAAGTTTGAAAATGCTATGTTGAAAAGCTCAGGGCAACTTGATGGTTAGCACACCAAATTCATCAAACATACCTCTTTTTTGCTAGGGATGGGAAGAGGTCAGCCTGACCTCAGTGTTTCTCTCAACACTGCAGTAAGAGTGACATGAGATCTATGCCTGAGACACAGGTCAAATACCTCACGTGGAATCCAAACACTTTCCTAATTACATTTTTCACTGACATCATTAGTAACAGGAACAGGCTCCAAGAACGAAATCCTGACTCAGCTGAAGTCAATGGTAAAAGTCCCATTGACTTCCATGGAGCAAGGACATTACCTGTAAAGCACATGCAGATTGATTTCCACTAAGTAGACTTCACATTCAGGTCTAAATTGATTGATTTGTTATTCCAGCACCATACCTCTGGATCGTTTAAGCAGCAAGTACTCTAGTTTGATTCTTTGAAAGGCTCTGAGAAATTACTGAGGTGTACAGAACGAACAAGAAGTTACATATACTACTCATAAATCTTCTGTACTCCAGCACTTTCTCTTTTCCTCAAGGATTAAAAGTTGTTGGAATAACATGTTGTGCTAACGTAGAGGATTCTACACCACAAGGGACAGTGCAGTAAAAAATACTGAAAATATAGCTTTAGGAGGTCTCTAGCAACCTTACTCTACAAGGAAAATAAGATCTAGAGGCATCTGATGGAACTGAAACCCCAAGAGTGCTGACATATCCATACATACACAGTGCTTTCATAAGGATATGGGAATAAACACCTTCTTGTAGAAAATTGGAATTGGAGAATATTAGAGAATCCAGATAAACTTCTCCAAAGGTAAAAACGTCCCAGATAATCAGCAACATCATCAGGCTTTTAGTACTATCTTTGAGTTCCATCCTAGACACTCAGGCACTGAATGACCACAACCGAAACCATCCACACTGGTGGACCAAGAACACCTTCCCCTCCTGGAACAAAGACCAGCACCAGAACAGGAAAGGACTTGTTATTCTTCTAAGGTCTTCATTCAGCAGAAAAGCAGCACAATGTAAATGGCGTGAACTTACCTATCAGCAAAGACAAGTGTTTGCCATCCCTGTGAGAAACAGAGTATGCTGTCTCTCATTAGAAAAGGGTTACATCTATTCAGATCAGCAATAATCTACTAATATGAATGGAGGTCAAGTAGGTACTAAAACTTGCTCAACAGAAAGGACAAACTGTGTTCAGTAAGACAAATCTCAACCCCATTAAAGTAAGTGAAATCTGTCACAGCCATCAACAGGGTGGAGACAGAAACCACAGCGAGCAAGTATAGGCACTCTCATAAATCACAGTAGCTCCACTGCTCTATTAAAGCTGTTTATTCCAGCCTGAATACCCAAGGCTCAACAAGTATACATCACTGCAGCTCCACAGGCTTCGATTTATGCCAACAAAGGATATTGTGTGACAGCATCAGTGTGTTCCCTTCCAGCTTTTAAAATACTTTGGAAAACAGAGACCGTTTCTAATGTCACAGTAACTATCTAGCAAGAGTCTACACTGCTTTAAATACCTAGTCATTTTCCTGAGCTGGGTCTTCAAATGGCAGCAGGCACTCAAAAGCCTAGTTAATAATTAATAAACAACAAATCAGCAGCTTCAGTATGATTACCAAGTCTACTTTTCCCCTGTGGTCTCCCCCAGTCTATCAGAAAGATACCACAGGCATATCAACCACACTTGCATCTAGTATTTTAAGCTCTCTCCAATGCAACAAGCAGCTGGAAATACCATCTCCTTCTGAAGTAAAAATCAAGCGCCAAGCCGTCTTGCTCTCACTGGAGAGTTGTGCAACGCCTGGGCCCGATTCTGGATGATGTTGCTTTCAATTCCTATTTAAGGTAATTGGGCCATTCCCCTTAAATCAGTGGATTACACAAGCAACACTCCAAATGCTTCAGGCAGGTGGGCGGGAGTAGAAATCATCTCAGGACTTGGTGGATTCGGCCCAATGTGAACTGAAGGCACTACAGTAGATTAGAGGATTAAGCCATATAATTATGAATGATGTCACTAGGAAATCCCTAAAAGAAATTAATTCTGCCTTACAGCTCTGACAGCTTTTATTCTCTGCTTCAGCCTTTATCACCTACACCCAAGCACCAGCAATCATGCCACGCTCCATCTAGCTAATGTGCAGCCATGCAACATATGCAGCACATTTAAAATCTCCTCGACATGTGTAACGTGCTATTTGGGGATGGAAAAACTTTTACTTAAAGCACACTCAACACAATCAAGCCATTTGCACGTACCCACGTGAAACCATTCACATGGTAAAGCAGAGGCTCTAGAAGAGGCATTTTGCTCTTTCCTCTCACAACTTCGGTGGCAATTGTTGCATACAAAGAACTTTCCGAGTAGCAGAGTTTTGGGTCCTGCTGACCATTCAGAATCTCTGTGTACACTATCAGGGCTGATACCACTATGAAAGGGACGGGCGGTATTTTCTTCCAACTATTTTTATGCCGCATCTCTCTGTAGATTTTGATGAGGTTATAATTACTATCAGAATTTAATTATAAAACATTAATTCCTTTGCACTTCTGATAATTGTGCCGGGTGATTTCCTTGAGAATAGCTACGAGCACCACGGAGAAACGTGCCTCTCAGCAGCTCCAGCCGAGGAGGAGCGGTACCCGGGGACCAAGAACAAAGCCTCCGCAAGGAGCAAGAAGCGGTACTTGGGTCTCCGCTGGAAAGATAGCGGAGCCGGCACGGCACGGGCTGGAATAAGGCGCTTGCAGCCGCATCACACCCGTACCGCCGCGCCCCCCGCCCAGTACCGCGGACAGCACCGCCCAGACAGAGCCCCGAGGCCGCCACACGCGCACCGCCCGCCCGGCCCCGCGCCGGCCACCGCTCCTCCGCTCCCCGTCCCCGCGGGGCGCGCCCGCACGCCGCTCTCACAAAACTTTCCCACGCCTGCCCCCAGCCCCCGCGGAGCGGCCG
>VZTG01000385.1:329879-376453 GCA_013397845.1 Melanocharis versteri
GCGCCGCTCTGCCGGCGGCTCCAGGGCACCTTCCCCTTCTCGGCGTAGGAATCAACCCTCATTAAGTATTTACTCTTAGTGATAATTTATGCCACGCATGAATAAACAAAAAGAAGTTCTTAGATGTAATACAGAAACCTGTGACATTCCTCGACTCCTTGCATGTCCTTGCTCAACTCCCTTAACTGCGCTTTCATGCCTCTAACGTGTAAAAGGGAGGTAAAGTATTTAAAGATACTCGTGAGCCATATAAGAATCTGCTCTGATAGCTGTTCTAAAACCTATCTTCAAGTATTTTTTCACTCCAGCCTCTTAATTTGGCTCGGTCCTTGGCAAGGAACAGACTACCACATGCCTCGGTTATATGCAATGACTCTTCCCTGCAGAACGCCTGATTTAATTTTGAAGGACGGTTTACTGGCCCCAGATGATGCTCCCACCCTACCGAACAGGAGCAGAGGGAGATTTCCAGCTGATCTACAGTTGCTAGCCCAGGATCGTCCTCTCTGCTGCTTCCCCTCTTAGTGATCTTGCGCTGCACAGTGCAAATTCCAGCCATCTTAAATGTTAAATAATAAGCTGTACATTTGGACAAAGTTAGGATGGCACCATAAAAATCATGCCCATCTTAGGGGTGCAGTTGCATTTATACACATTTACATTGGCAAGAGCAAACAGTCTGACTTGGTTGCCTAATGACTTAATTAGTGAGATGTCTGGAAACAGCTGTTCCTGGCTGCCAGCAAGGTAATGCACTCCAGGAAACCTCTGGGGTGGCCACTCAGAAAGCACCTCAGTAATTTATCTCCAGTGTATCAAAACAACTTTTTTTCTTCGAATATAACTTTGCAGCTTCTTCCCTTCGGCTAGGGTGCCCTGTTATCAGCCACGGGGCGTGAGGAGGGGTACACACATGGTATACAAGTGTGTGGGTATACACAGATGTTCTATATAACCATGGCAACAAGAGAAAGAGGCAATGGTACCTCAGCACGTGAAGACACACCCCTCTATTCCATCCTGATAACATCAGGGTTCTGCATAGCACTTACTGTCTGATTTTAGAGATTTCTTTTTGTGGAACAGGTCTGTATATCCAATTCCTGTTAGCTTAGATCTGTTTGTGCTTATCTGGTAGTAAAACTAGTGTCTATCTAGACACCAAATTGAATCTAATTCAAGTTTTCCATTTTCCCTTTGATGCAGAGTCTAAAGTGGATATACAATTTAAACTGGTGGTAGATAGATTCTCAAACAGATCTGTTTAACCTAAGTCTGGATTAAATGCTGTTTATAAAAACATTACTGTGGGTACATGCAAAAACTTGCACCATGTTATCAGCTGTAAAGCACAGTTTCAAACACATCTTGAGCAATCTCACGGATAAAGAATGTCTTAACCATTACTGATTTGTTCTTCTGTTCCCCAGAAGCATCCAAAAGCCCACAGGTACTGCAAAAAGTAACACAAGCAGCTTGGTAAAAAGTGCTCTGAAAAAAGCTGGTCCCGCAGTTGTGGCTCTTCCTATAGTCCAGTTCAATGCCCAAATGATCACACATTTGGAGAGCATTTGGAGAGCACATATGTTCAGCTGTTCATATGGAGAAAGGATGGGATAAATGGACGGAAAACAAAAAATCCCCTTCTTGTAGCCAACACTCTCCTAATGGCAAGGAATCATCTTCCTTTATTGCCAGAAAATCTGACCTTCTGGTATGTTCTTATGGGAAGTATAAATCCCTGAAAAGCCTGACTTCCAGATAAGAATTAAAACTGTGTTCCTGAATATTCATAGCAATCAAAAGAATCTGAAGGTACTTTTGCAAGAGTGAAGCGTTTGTCCTGGAAACTGAGCTGGATTTCAGCTCAGATAATATTCCTGTGAATATTGTTCTTGCACTCTCCGTTGGTCACTGAATGCATCTTGGTTTTGACCTAAATTATTGTGAAGTCGCTAACTGTGTGATGTTAAACTGTTAGTCCTGCCAGCCACAAAGCTTGTGACATTTTGTAGTTTGAGGAAGGATCTTTGAGTAGGCCCAGTGTCCCTCTGAGCAGTTGTAGGGCTGTCTGCATGCCACAGCTAAAATGCAATTAAAAGCACTACTGCTTCAAGGGTATCAGAATACACATGGACTCAGTTGCCAGCTGCACTGCAAACGCTGGGAGACAGCAGTGCTAGGAAAGGAAAGGAAAGGAAAGGAAAGGAAAGGCCACCACTTGTAGCTCATGGGGTAGAAAACCTCCTCGATTCACAAATGAGGCTTGCATCCCTGGAAAACCTGGCTCCTCGGGGATACTTGCGATCCATAAGAGCCAAGTTTGCTTTGCCGCCAGTAGAGGGGAAGATTTAGCAGCAGCACCTGACTACTGTGACGAAGATTGTGGGGAAAGGAAGGGGGGATTACTATGTGCCATGCTTGCCTTACCCACTGACAAATACTTGTAAAGGATTATGTAATCAGTTCAGCAGGCTAAAAGTATCCACGTTAGGGTTTATAATTACATAAGTAACTAACAAATCCATCAGAGTGAAGCCTTACAAAGAGAAATCATTTGTCTACTTGTGTACGCAGTCATGGAGCAATACCTACTGCTCTTTTTTTTATTATTTTTAATTCCCAAACACATGGTTAGCTAATGTTTGACAACTGAAAAGTCTAAAATAAACTTTACACCTGATTAATCTATTTGGTATAAGATGTGTCTTCACGCTGACCACAGGAATTTCAGCACCGAAAGAGTAAAATTATTTCAGACAAAGCACATCTGTGAGTGCTGTAGTAGAGCATGTGCCTATCTTCCAGCTGTTAGGTAACGTGCATTGGTTTAAATTGTGGCCATGGTGAATCCATACAACCAAGTTAAAAGGACATGGATTTTTATCTGTTCCCATGAGTTTAAAGATTTGATGCAGTAGATGCCTAATGGTGACAGCAAATGACTGTCTCTTACTCCCAAAATCAATGTGTTGTATCATTGACTTACGCTGGTTGACTTTGGGGGTTTGACACATTCCATATGCCTCAGTTTTTCCTCCTGAAAAAGGGTGTTTATGGCACTTAGCTTTCTCTCAGGACTGTCATGATGCTCGCTGGTAACTTCAGACTTCCCCAAAATGAAATCCGCCTGCACAGGTAATGTGCGAAGAATGACTGTAGTCTCCCATCGCCAGGTGCTACCACCTCCTTTACCCACGCATGCGCATTTTAGAGAAATGCAGGATTAAAGACAGAACAAACTACCAGAAGTGGTGAAAAAGTCCTGCCACTTCACTCTAGAGTAGTCTTCAGGTTCAGATCTGAAATGGATCACGCTCTTGGCATGAGTATCTCTTGTGTTACCACTTTTGATGACACGTTGTGACATCGTGCTTCAGCTACTGTATTTGGGGAAAGTTTCTCAAAAGCTCATATCTGCCAACAGTGAAACAAGTTGGACCAGTACCATTTCCATAGCAGGCTGCGAAAGGAAGAACCTGCTTTCCAAATCAGTGTTGTGGCACATGGCCCTCACCACACGGCAGGAATTCAACTTCGAACACAAGGTACAATAACACCAGAAACTGTTCCTTACTCTTTCCTTCTTCACTTGCTCCTCCTTTCAGCCTCCCATTTGCATCTCCAGCAGATACCAACCTCTCTTGTTTTTAACAGTTTAATAACCTTTGGGATAATTGCATTGATAGGATAAGAAGGATTTGAGCAAATCCAGTTGGTCCTCTGTTAAGCAATCAATTGTTCCACAAGGTACAGAACACTCAATAGTTAAGAAACCAGCCATTTAAATGATACTTGTTTCTGCAGCTGTGCAACATCCCCATTTCCCAGGAGGGCTGTTTCCAGTTGCTGCTCAATGTTTCTAACAGTCAAATGGATCAATTCTGCAGATATCTTAAGGCTGTGTGTTAAGTAAGAATGATGTTTGTGGTGTGTGTTGGGTGGGGAAGGAGGTAGTGGAAAAAGAGACATTTCATTCACCAGAAAAGTTGATGTAATTTCTGTTTTAAACACTGGACATTTATTTAGAGTCTTTAGAGCCCATACATTATTGAATAATTTTAATTTATCACATCCAAATATATTAGGCAAATATATAATACAATAAATTGCATTTGTACACATAAATACAAAATTTGAGGTAGGGCCTCAAGAATAATGATTTCTGAAATTAACAACATACAGCAACATAATATGTACTACATGAGATATATATGATGCATTCTGTGTAACAATATATCTTTTGCACATACAGCTAATGAAAAAATTGTAATGATCTGGTTAGGGTACAAATCTTTATCCATAGGCAGCAGTACCCCATAGAATGCCTGTAAATATATATATATATATATTTATATATGACATTACGCAAGTAATTAAGATTTAACCCATCAGCGATGGGTCCATAATAAAGTGCCATAGGACACAGGGAGCAAATTCTCAGCTGGTGTAAATTGTCACAGCTCCAGACAAAGCTGTGACAATTTATACCAGCCAAGCATCTACCTTACAAGGTAATACTACATAATATAAAGGACAGATAACAACATGCTTTAGTCAATTTTCCTAACAATGGAAGATAGCTATAAGGCAAATGGTTACCTGAAGATGTATTTAAATGTTAAGGGCAAATAAAATATTGCAAGCATTAAGATCCAACCTACTTCTCACATTAAGATAAACCCCTCAGGAAAACCTTCAATCTTTGGTGCTTGGCTGCCTGAGCATGACAAAGGCAGAAACCCCAATACCTCTCCCCTCCTGCCTCAAGTCACCGACCTGAGCCCCTCAGGAATATCAAGCTCTGACCATTTTACAGGTACCTTATGTGCACACCCATTGAACTGCAAACCACGAAACAAGTGTCTCTTACAACAGCAGAACAGAGAAGCTTTCTGGGATGCCTCTGGTCAAAAAACTCTGCTGTCTGCAACCCACAGTCTCTGCAGGTCTGTCCTTGATTGCAAGAAGAAGTGGAGCTGCAGAGTAAGAAACCAACAGAAGACTGCCATACATAAATATTACTTTAACACAGGCAAAAAGAAATCACATTATCCATACAACTGTACGTAACAAAAAGACCAACCGTATTTAAAATCAATTGGGTGTTGGAATTTGATGGTAAGAGACAGTAACACAGTGTATCAGAAGCAATGATCTTCAGTGTGGAGGCACATCTAATGTGGTCAGTGGAGCAGAAACGAATCAAAAGACTACTTGGACTTAATTGAAACATCATATAAAGACAATCCAAGTCTTTCTCAATTAAAGGTCATTTTGTTAAACCCTTCTTTTGGAAACAACGTGCTGCCTTGTCTAGCTGAAACACAGGTTTTGAACATTGCATATTAAAAACACTAGGAAGACCCCAAAGAATTTGAAGATGGCAAGCATTTGCATTAGGTATAATCTTTAATGCATACAATAATGCATCTCAGCTCATCCAGAAATTCAATTTAATTTCAAAGAAAAAATATGCATCATAATTCCACCAAATTTAAACATTTTTTACTCACAAGATAGATAGATCTGAAAGTACATACATCACATTTTTACTAATATGGCTTTTTCCCCTCCTTTTTTTTTCTTTTAAAGATCTTTACTGTTATGCTATTAGTTACTAAATTTATTTTTAGAAAATTATCAAAGTACATGCAAACTTTTCTTAGAACATGGTAAATGAAGTGCATTCCCAAACTTCAAGGTAACTTCTCATTTAAAGAAGACACTGCTGGTTAATTTAATCTCAACTTTCAGATTTGGACAGTAAAATACTTTAGAAAAAGTCTCATGTGACCAAAAATACCCCTGCTTTTCACGAACAGTGAAAACTTCACATCTTCTGTGATTTTTGTATACATTTCTCCCCTTTTCCAAAGGTTTTTGCAAGCCTAGCAATTGGGTCAAAGCTGAAGACAAAGATCAGCTAGCAAAAAAATCACAATGATCTGTTTACAGAGTTTCAAATTCAAGCCTAATCCTGTGCTAATGACTTAGCAGGCACAGGAACAACATCTAAATTAAGAGCAAGCAGATTAATTACATAAATCATGGAAAGCAATTCAGTTGCAATTTCATATGCAGTCTGGCTGGGTAATCCAAGCCAAAAGATCTCATACCCCAGCAGTATTTCTCCAAATGATATCTCTTTCATAATTCAGGTAGGCAGTGACTGAAGTCCTTACACCAAGGGAGCTTTATGGCAATGAGTTAATCCCAGTTCCAACACACACCTTGAGACTAGCCAGTAAGTGAAAGGATTCAGTACTCTTCAACTATTCAATGGTGTTTTCTCTTTTTCAAAGAGGACCAAACCTACGGATATTTGTTGTTGCTTTTAAATGACAGTAGTAGCAAAGACAAACTGGCTTGGACTCCAAAAGTCAAACCAAGATGCGAGGGAATATTGGTCAAGAGAGACACAAAGTGATTTATCCCAACAGAAACATGTAATTCCCAAGAGAGGTGCTGACTTAGAATCACAGAATCATTAGGTTCCTTTCTGCACCCAGGGAAGGTCCCTCAGCCCCACCTGGACGTGGGAACCAAATTTCCAGCTCATCCTTACGGACCTTCATGAGGTCAAACAGAGCATGGCTTCTCAAACCTGCCTCTGTCAGGAAAATAAAAGCCAGAATTAAGAATAGCAAGTCTTTTATTAAAATAGCAGGCAAAGCTGAAGCAAGGGGGAACAGCTTTAAGGCAGAGAAGCTCACAGGAGGGTCCTGTCTTGCTGCTGTGTGAGACAGGGACCAATAAGAGCCCGTGGAGCAGAGATTCAGGGGTCAGTG
The DNA here is from genome assembly GCA_013397845.1 of Melanocharis versteri. Lineage (NCBI taxonomy): Eukaryota > Metazoa > Chordata > Aves > Passeriformes > Melanocharitidae > Melanocharis > Melanocharis versteri. The sequence continues at coordinate 336,671 of VZTG01000385.1, forward strand.
TAAAATATTGTGGAATCTGCCCTCCCTGCCCTGGGTGGCAACCCCTGATAGTGCTTCACTTGTTCTGTGTGAGGATTAAAGGTCTCCAGCAGTGCCTAGAACTGGCAACACTAATTGCCTCGTGAAAGAGGAAGTTCAGCAAAATGATTAATATATTTCATATACATATATATATACACACACACAGAGAAAAGGAGTTAACAATTTGTGGAGGTGTTACTTTAAGGTTTAGTTTTCTGTTTTCTTCAACGGGATGAAACAACACACCTACTGATCTACGGACACACATGAACTGAGGATTTACCTGAGACCCTGTAATATGAAGACAGACAAAAGAACAGGATAGAAACAGTCCCCTGAAAGGAAAGAACATTTACAGGCTACTACAGCAGTGTCTGTGGGAAGGAAAAAACTGGCTAAACTACTAAGCTCATCATTTCTACACTGATTGGTAAGATATTTATAGGGACATAAAACATCACTAGCACACACTACATGAACACCGATCACTGTTAAAAAATATCATATATGTATGTATAGGATATAACAAGATAATAAAGGTTAAGTTTTGCCAATTATTGAAGATATATTTTTCTCCCTCATTCTAGTGCATTTACAATAAGTTGGGCTAATTTTCTATTCAGGTAAATAAATGTACTCTTAAAAAGCTCTAGTTTTTACTCTGCCCAATAGGTAACAAAACTATTTAAGTCTAATATTCATATGACTGCTTATATCTGATTTCTAAAATGTAATGATTAAAGATGTCCTACTGCTATGGAATGTTATGATGGCCATCTACTAAACTGTCCTTTCCCCCCAGCCCTTGCATTTTCTATATCTAATGTTGCATCTGTGTGGATGACTGCAGTGGTTAATTTTTGTGGATTTGGGTTTTTTTATTTAATGAAAATGTTTTAATGAAAAAAATACCCTATGCACATTTCAGAGAGAATACTGCTTTTAAGAATTTACGTGCTATATATATAATATATAGACAAGTGGGGTCCTATTTCCCCGTTGGTTGAAAGAGAAGAATACACCATCTAAAGGTTATAGGTTATATAAAGGTGCTTATAGGCAAATGAACAGGGAGTCACAAAGTTGAACAGCACATCTAACTCCTAATAACTGTTTTCAGGTGGTAACTAGACTACACTTACCACTGTAAGAATACAAAGTTAGGCACAAATTATATGATGGCTTCTTGAGGAGATACTGTAAACAAAAGCAGAGAAAAAAGGAAAATTATGTTCAGAGTATTGGAGTGAAGTTAGTGAAACCACAGGTGCACTTGGGGTGGAGCAAGTTTTCAGACACTTTGTATAACTGAGGCATTCCTAGTTGAAATGACAGATATCAAATTATGAAAAGAAACAGGTGACAGGACTTTAAACAGTGATGCCCATACCACTCATTCTGGCACCATTTCCAGACCACTTCTAGAATCAAATGCAGTTTAGCCCCAGTCTCAATTGATATTTTTTTTTAATTTTGTTCTTATTTTTCTACTTGAAAAGATCAAGTGGATTATCACGTTTCTGTTCTCACCCCACATACTGCTTCCTAGTGTGCTGTTTGAAGGGTCTCCACTTGTTCAAGTAATGTAACAATGCCTCCAAGTTAGTATGAATCATGAAGGAAGTGTGCAGACATGATGGGTGAAGGTCGGCTGCCAGTGTAGAAGAAGCAACCCTATTGCTATAGGAGCCTTATGCTGGATTTACATCAGGACTACAGGAGATCCCATTCTGTACTCTCTTCCATCGTAATTGAGGGCTGAACCTTCCTTGGAGTACACTAGTAAAATCCTAGTCCTATCACAGTCACCTGTTACAAGGGTGCTTGTGGGAAATGGGTCCAACCTTGCACCTCATTTCCTCTAAAGATTTTTCGGTTTGGTTTTGTTCATTCCTACATCACCTGACAACACCTGGTTATGTCACCTGTCACGCACAGGGCTTTTGCTGTGTCACCGGGTACAGAACATGGCACAGGCATCACCTGCACCTGGAAGTGGTCTAGTTAGGCCTTCCCTATGGCATGCAACAGTAAGTCCTGCTTTGCTAAGCAACCACTTTCAGGCACTGCAGAAAAGAAAAGAAGAAACAGTGGGTGAAAAAAATGGGAAAAAAAATAGGAAAAGGCTGACAATGTTATTGCCACCCTTTTGTAATAATTATTAGCATTGGGTCCCCAGTTCCATATCCTTCACTGGCAGTTTGAGTCCCAGGGAGGAGGTTCCCAGGGGGTCAATCATGTTCCTGTAACGTTCACCGCGGTGCTTGGCCAGAAACGGGCCCCAGTCGGGCTGTGGAGAGCACACCAACTTGAGCCGCTGTGGTGGGGAGAGAAAAGAGAGTCTCACTTGGTGTCACAGAGCAGAATTACAATGCAGAAGAAGTGAGGATAGGCTCATTTAAGATTATTGATGACAGCCTGGCAATGCTCCACTGCTCAGCGTTTGTTTTGCACAAAGTTTTCAAGATTAATAGAGGATAAGGTGCCCAGGTTTTAATTATACATTCTCCTCTGCACCATGTGAGGGGAGCTCAGAACCACTGCTACAGACTGTGAGGCTCTCTTACTGAAGGACATGTGCACAATTACTTAGCCCAATGGTCTAAGCAGAGGGTAAATGCATTAAAATAATTGGATTTCTATTTAGCATATTTCCCCAAAGTATACAAATGACAAAAAAGTAGTACATCACTATGAATGAACAAAGATTTTAATTTTGAGATGACAAAATGTTTCATTTCTATCTGTGGAAAAAAAGAAAGGAGAATGTCAACCTGGCAAACAACGAAAATTTTCTGATCTTTCCACTGAGTTCTTTATTGAATATATAATTTGATCGGTGCATTCACCAATAAAAAGGAAAGAAAACATATTTTTGATGACTTAAGAGGGAACAATTATATGTTTATTACCTAATAAAGTGAATCAGACCTCTCTATCAGTTATTTTAATCTCTGCTTAATTATCAGTTTGCAACTTTTACCTCCCAAATCAACCATAACAATTTTATGCAGCAGACTCAATATTGAGGAAATACCAGACTACAGCTGAAATAACTTCAGCAAAAGCCCTTTCAAAACAAATCCAACTCTTGGGTGTTTCTTTGGGTGCACACCTGGAGAGGCAGTAAGGAAAGCACCCTATTTTTGTGGCAATATGTATGCCAGTTCTGCACATCAGAAGTTTTGGAGCAGAACCATTTGTGTCAGCGAGAGAAGCTTATGAGACAAGGAACAAGTAAATCTAATGCCACATTAGCTCATTCCCAGTAGAAGCAGTTGTGTCCTGACCCAGGCACTCCAATCTGCTCTACATAAGGGCTGAATGGCCCTTTAGACAAGTGGCCTCGTTTCCTACTGCCAACCAGGTGCTTGGACGCTCTCCCTAGGGTGTCCCACCACTGTGAAAATTCCTCTCCTACGAAATTCCTCTGCTCTGTGGGAAGCAGAGAAGCATGGTCTTTTCCCTTAGGCATGTGTAGTGTGACATATTAAGAGACCAAAAAGATTATACTATTTTAGTACATTTTCTCTCCTTTTCATTTTTGAAGCAAGAAACAGCCCTGGTGGGATTTGCAGGGAAGCTGAACTGCAAAAGCGGCTACAAAAAGGGGAGCGAGTGTCTGTTCCTTCTCCCAAGGTGGGAGCAGCACAAGCAGCAGGCAGTGATGAGAAGGCAGAACTGAGAAAGCCTCAAAGACCTAAAATAAGAGCACTGAGCTTCTCCAGAAGACAGGGGCAAGGCAACGAAGGGATGAAATGCTGACATTGCTGTACCACGCCCTGCCAGGGACCGAGGAGCCAGCAGGATGGGAACAGACAGGGAGAGGGGGGTGACAGGCAGGGACAGGACACAGAGATGGGGAGAAGAAGGTGACCACCACATTTCTGCAGCAGTGGGGGGAAGTGTCAGGAATCCAATGAGCAAAATCAGCAAAAGAAGCTTAAATTAAAAATAAGTTGCCACCTGGAATTATTTTAAGCCCAGGTGCCAGGAAGGATCAGCTTATTCAAGAAGAATGAAGAGATGAAGGGTGAAAGCAAAGATTGCCAGCTAGGTTCTATAACGAGTAGCTTGAGATGCCTGAAAAGCCTTCCTGCTCTACATCTTATTCCTGGACTTCAGCGAGTGGCACAGCCTCATGAAGCACACCCGGGATGACTCCAGTGCCCAACCACCCCTCACTTTGCACACAGGCAGCTCCTGATTGACCTCTCCTCGTGCTGATTGCCAGGCTCCCTGGGCACGATACACACCAGCAGCTGATGCTTCCTGTGGCTTTTGCAAAAAGGCCAACAAAGCTAGAACAACTTTCTTCCAAGAAAGCCATACAAAACCTCATGAAATTTGTCTAGATCTCGTAAAACAAACCACTCCACAATTTAGGATGATGTTTTTTGAGAAACTAGGAATAGAAGGTCTACATTTTAAATCAACTGAGCATCTCTTTGCAACACAATAACCAGTTTACCAGAAAGTAATCTGAGCAGTATTAGACATTCAATATCACAAAAATCAATGTAAAATAAAAGAGACAGTCTCCTGTGACCATATTTTTAAACAGAAAAAAGACAGAAGAATTACCTCAATAAATTTGCCTGGGGCTAGGTGCATTTTTATCACAAACATGACTGGGATCCAGATGACTGAGCAGGCCAGCATCAGCCACCCGAGCACCATGGACCAGCCTGGGTAGTGGTAAGCTCCGTAAGTCATGGGTTCCCACTGGTAAAAACTGAAGCAGAGAATAAACTGGGAACAAGAAAGGAAAACAAATATGTTTGAGTAAGCAAAACAAGCCTGCTATGCAACAAATGGTGGGTATCCACACACAGAGTTGGTGTATATGGAATACAGATAAAAGCACATACACCTAAGGCAGGGTGCTGCCACAAGCTCTAATAAATGGGTCAGAGCACGAATCTAATGAGTTTCAAGGAAATCTTGCAAAATCCCACAAAAATCACTGTATTTGTGCCAGAATAATTGAAATTAGAATCTTGTCCCTAGAGTAACATGCTTTATTACATGGTCTATTGGCAGTTTTACCTAATGTGATTATGCCAAGTTCTCCATTTCACTTACTGTATGAACAGCAATACATCTGCTTACATTTGTGCATAATTCAGTAACTTTTGGGAAATGCCTGTGCTTGCAATAATTGCACACAGAAGATTTATAGAAGTATAACTAGGTGAAGGCACATATAAAAATGATCAGCTTTAGTTCCAGAGATGTGGAGTCTAATGAAAGTCTAATATTAGGCTATCCAAATGTATCAAATATTAGCTTTACAGAGGCAATAATAGAAAAGAATTCATTGCTTGGTTTTGCTTTGTCTGTTTCCATTGCATAAAAACTGAATTATGACTGATCAGTGTCAATTTATTTCTCACTGTAAGTTCACTAAATATTGCATTTGGAGGGAACAACAACAGAACATGCAAGTTTAGAGAGTAAATACGGTCAGTTCAAATTTGTTTTCCTTAACAAACAACATAATTTCCTATTCCCTGGTTGTGATTACTGACGGTAGCTACGAACACAAGTCTGATTAGTAAAGGATCTGAGCAATTTGCAGAAAAGCCTTACAATTCCCTTCAGAAGTGTGAAACAGGGTCTAAGGCAGCATCTTGAAAATAACCACTGGGAAAAAAAAAGAGCTAAAAAAACCCCGTGTGCACATGCCTTCATTTTTAACAAGGCCCCCAAGAGAAGAGAAACACCACTGATGTCGTCCTAACACTATAAACTGGACTATGTCTTCAAACTTTTTAAGAGAGATTTGCAAACTATAGCCATACATTGTCACAATCAAACAACAGGTAGTTAAGATAGATCTACCTGGTTTTCACACACAGCAATACCGTAGAGCAGTGAAGACAATTGGTAAAGAAAATCTCTGCGAGAGAAGTAGACTACCTTCATTGTACTCATTGGAGAAATCATTCTCACCATAGAAAATTTCATTTCTTCACGACTCAGGATTTTGTTGAGCTGACCAAAACTCACTGGTCCCTTCACACAGGTATTCCTGTCTGCAAAAACTAAACCTTTTCCAGTTTTCAGGAAAAAATATCCTCATTCCTGAATTAACAATACCGAGAAGAAGTTATTAACTTCATCCAGTGCTTTCTTCTTCCCCCTCCAGGAATAAAAAGATTTGCCAAACCACACACAGGAACTTCCCAGTACATGAGCTGAAACATAACTTCTCTGGAAGAAGCAACTGCAAAGGACTAGAGAGTCACTGCTTTGCTCCTCCACCCACCAGCTGAGCTCATACTTACTGTTTCAAAATGTGTGTCTTTTCAGAAATTCCAGAAACTTTTCTTATCTTGAACCTGAACAGCTAAGAATACTCACCCAGAGAAGCTGTGGATGCCCCATCCCTGGACATGTTCAAGGCCAGGTTGGATGGGGCCTTGGACAACCTTGGATAGTGGAAGGTGTCCCTGTCCATGGCAGGGGGTGGAATGAGATGAGCTGTAAGGTCCCTTCCAGCCCCAACCATTTTGTGATTGTGTGACTTGTAGGAACTATTTCGTACTGCTGTGAAATGATGAGTTTTTAAAACTCTACACGAATGCAGCATCACGCTGCACCTGTGGTTCAGGCTTGAGAACTTCCAAGTGGAGCTACGTGCTCTCAAACAAAAGATACTGGTGAAAGAAGGCTCTGTTGTTTTGTGCTGATTTGTCAAGCTGAAAGCTTTTGAAATGGCTGAAATAATTATTTCATTCATGTGTCAAAAAAAAGATACGTGATTGTAGATTGTATCTGCGCTTAGGTTGAAATGTAAAGGAAGCACTGTGTTAGAAACCTAGATGGCAAATGTAGATACAGTTATTGGATTTGGACCCCTGGACTTGAAAAAACTTTCATTGCCATGGTGAAATTGAGAATGTGACATTTTTTGATTCAATAGAGACCTAAACGTGAAGTGAATACAGAGTGAATTTGAAGAAGGGTGCTGGGGAGGAAACGAGAATGGAAGAGAAACAGGAGGAATAACAAAACCAAAGCGAGCGCGCTGTGTTTCGACATCGCAGGGCTCCGTTCCTCGCCGCGGGCGCGGCGCGGCCGCAGCCGCTGTCCCGCAGCGCCACCTCCCGGGGCCGGGGACTCGGGACGGGGCAGCCCCGCTCCTCCTCCCTTCTCCTTTCTTCACCCGCCTTGCCGTCTCAGGCTTTGCAAAGCATCCCTCTTACATCATCAGTTCATGTGTCAGCACAATGGTTTTTCCCCCAGCTCAATCTGACAGCAGACAAGAGGATCTTGTCTTTTCCCTGTGCATTCGTAAATATCACTCACACACACACACACACACACACACACACACACACACATATATATATACAATAATGCATAATGCTGCCGTGCAATGGTGTGCCATAGCAGCATTTTGCACGGCCAGGAAAAGGCCACCATTTTCCTGGTAGACTCACCATCCCTCTGCACCAAAAACGCCATTACTTACACTGTTTCTACTACATACCCATGGCAAGAGCACATGCATTATGTTTAAATATCTGGATCCAAGTTCTAGCTCCTAACACCCAGAAACATCATGAATAGTGAATAATGAACAAACAACAACAAAACTCCTCGGAGAAGACATTGAAATTTTTTTTTTTCTTTTTGCTTACTGTTAAAATTGTTGGGGTCACAAATGCCCAACAGACTCTCCAGAATTTACTTGGCTGGAATCCAATCATCATTTCTATATCTTCACAAAATCTTTGCAATCCTGTGAACAGCAAATGGAAAAGCAATTAGGCGTGAAGGAAACCAGTTGCAGTCTACAACAGAGCTCTGGTGCCCTCCCTTGCGTCTAACTACAAAAACAAACTCCAACTTTTTGGTTGAAAACTTCCATGGAGGATCTAACTACACAGTAAAAAGTGGGACTAGTAGGGTGGGAACCATTCCAATTAAATATTTCCTTCTTAAGCATTAAAGCAATTGAGCTTTTACATTGAGATTAGGTGTTTAGTATGTTTTGTGTTAAAGCATTATAATATGTACTGGGTAGCTGCAATTATTTGTCTATGTGAAGTTCAGCCTTATTAATACCTGTATAGCTGCTTCAGCAATGTTCAGGCAATATTTCAGTTTCTCTATACCTGCTACATGACTGGATTACAGCTGTACCCCTTAGCACTGAAACTGGTGATGTCCTGTTATTTTTCACCTGATTCATAGGTGATATTTAAAATTGCTAGAGAGCACCTGTAAATATTTTAAATTATATCCAATGTTGTCCGGACAAAAAGATCAACAGATATGTTAGTTCTTCAGATTATTGTATTGATTGCATCTATAAAGTTACTTGAGTTAATAAAACATGCAGGATTGGAAAATGATATTTCAGCCACTCTGCAGCTCCTTCCCTGGCCATGCCATGTGACAGGAAGAGGTGTGTTGGTCAGCAGCTGCTGTTCCCTCTTGGTTATTAGTAACTTAGCTATTACTGATTTCATTATTAGTAATTTATCCAAAAGTAATAACAATAAAACTAAAATTGATTCCAGCTTTTCTAATCGTAAGAAGAAGAGAGAGGTCTGAGCTCATCTGTCACACAAATGTTAAAAATTTGGGCTGATTTTGTCTAAATTTTGCAAAGCATTATTCTGCAGCATTTTGTTTAACTTGCATGGTGTGGGGAAAGCTTAAATACTGGAGAAAAGGCATTGACTAAGGGAAGAAATACGTGGAACAAAAGTAATAAACTACTTTATTTCTTACTGTATAGAGTCAGCCGCTGCAGCTGCTGAGTATAGGAAGGGATAATCCCCAGGCAAGACCTACCTAATTTGGAAGCCTTTCTGTTGATACCAAGGAGAAATAAATCTATCCACCTGATTGTTCCAAGAATTAAGAAGGTAAAAAAATTGCACTGGCTCATCATCCAGTGCCTTCTGATGCAGCTTGAGGAAAGCAGCCGGGCTGGGTGATGTTTGGCAGCCCCGAAGGGCCAGCTCGGGGATGAGCACACAGTAACCCAGCTCAGGCAGACTGTATGTGAGAGAAAAGCTAAAGAACCGTGTTATGATAAGGAATAGAGAAGAAAAATACAGAAATTAAACAGGAAAGTGGTACTGCAAGGACTGTATTTAGGGAAGGGGGGAAAACTAAAACCTGCAGTGTATGCAAGCTCAGAAAACTGAGCCAAGGTGACCCAGAGGTCACTTTTTTTTCTGTAACTATAATTTCTTTCCCTCTTTTTTTCTTTTACTGACTGCCACAAGTGTTCTTCTTCAGAAAGCCTCTTATCTGTAAAATACATGTAATTTTTATGACCCATGGAATCACTGTACTTCAGCACCAGTCTGAGTAGTTGGGCCCTTCTCTATTTTGTATTACAAGTGTAGGTCTGGACAAAATGTAACCTCCAAGGTCATTGTGAGATGGACCTGAAAGGAGATTTTTGCTGCAACTGAAAGATTTGCCCCTGCGTTTTATTTACCTAAGCAGCACCTGCAGTGAGTGTGAGGGAGATGCTCACACAGCAGCCATCCCTGTGCTGTGCTGGGAACAAAGCTGCTCTTAAACCAATGGCAGCAGCACAAGGTACAGGCTGATGGGTATTTCCACAAAGTTTAATTCTCATTTGAAGTGTCTATTTCAGCCACACTTCCTGCTGCAAAGAATGGATACCTAACTGGATAATTACCAGGGGTTTCTGCCTCCAAAATACATGCAAACTTCATGTAAACCCCCACAGATTTGTTTGAAATTCCAATTAAAAAAAAAAAAGAAGTTCCTTTTTGGAATGGTCAGTAGATATTCACAGTTTAAGGCACTCTTAACTGTTAGCAATTCAAGAGTCAAATGCTTGTAAACAGATAGAAGGATTACACGCTACTTATCTCTTGCCAGCAAAAGTTCCACAGAAAAATGCAAAGGATATTTTAGTTAACAGAACACCATTTTTTTCTCCCCGAATCTTAGTAAATCTGGTCTCCCTCTCAGATCAGTGAGGCCTGCTGAATAACTTTGGGAAACAAACAACACATGATATTCCATATCTGATTTTTCCCTCTTTAAAGTAGAATGATGTATTCATAGGTGCTGAAATATGAAATCCATTAAAGAGGAGACTGCAAACCTAGCCAGACAACTATTTCACTATTATGCTACAGATAAAATGTTCAAAATTACTAATGTTTTCTACATATACACAGCAGCATTTTCCACTCACTCTGACAATGAACCTTCCCAAAAACAAACTGTCAAAAAAAAGATCTGGAAGGAGTATGAACAAAGTTACCGTCATTTCTTTTCAGTTTCCAGCAGTGTTTCACTCAAACACAGGGATTTTTGTCTTTAGCTTCATGCTACAAAATGCAACAGTGGGAATTATGCTGATGATTAAATTAATATCCCCACCTCTAAGCTGTCCTTTACTAATCATTCATCATAATCCAAACAACTGGAGCATAAACATCTAAACCAGCATGTGAAATAAAAAGGTGCGTTTGATTGGATTATGGAGCGCTGACTCTACTGAAAAATAAGTGATTACAAGGAAATAACCACGCGTGTCTCCTTTTAATTTAAAAATCTCAACAAGCTCAGCAAGCAGAACATGTAACAAGAACTAAAGACAAATTTATTTCATCATAAAAGCACCTGCCGCTGTTGTGCCAACCTGCTTACCATGAAGAGTACAAGTACACGGAGAAAGGTGTCAGTGGAGTGTAAACAGCAGTTGTCAGACCTTGAAAATGTATTATGCCAATTTTAAGCACTGCTTGAAGGAATATAACCAGAGCAGCAGCTTCGCTTGTATTTACAACACACAAATCACAAAAGTACAAGATGTATTTCTATGAACAGTCCTTACAAAAGTAGCTTTAGCAAAGAAAAAGTAGCTCTGGTACATTAGTCAAACAGATAATGATTTTAAAGTAAGTATTTCCCTTTTCATTTAAAAGAAAAGAAGCTCCTTAGTCTAGCAAAAGGTTAATTCCAGGGAACAGTCTTTGAAATAGATTATAGCAAAGGCTTTACCAACATCTGTCGATGAACAATCAGTTGTACAGAAAGCATAGAAAGAATGATTTGTAATTTGTCATATCTTTTCCACATCTGATTACACTAAAGTAATATCTGACTAAAAACCCCTTCTCCTCTATTCAGGTCCTTCCTCTGCAGAGCTATTATTATTTCTGCATTGTTTTATGTTTTTCATAAATGTCAGTGTTTTAAGGGATACTGGAATTGCTGGGCAAAGCAGACACTGGCCAGAGCAGTTTTTTCTTCCAAACCTAATAAAATGTCATTCCACAAAGGCTGGTTTGCAGTGCTTCTGCCACACAGTGTTCAGAGGAGGAACAGAGCCAATTCTTGCTCTCTATTTACCTTCATCCTAATTTAAAATCATGCCAGGCAAAGAAATTTTACAGATTTAAGTAGTTTTTAAAATATTAAAAATATTTTAAACACAGATTTTTTATCTTTCACACTGATAGCAATGGCTTTAAAGGGGGCAATCTTTGGCACAGACCAGGTGATGCTGTCGATGCTGGTGGCCAGGAAGAGTGAAAACATCTAGTACAGCTTTGTTCAGGCATGCTGTCAGCAAAGTGAGGAGGAGAAGGAAGGCAAAAAATCCCCAGCAAACCCTTAACATTTTCTTAAGCCTCCCCACTCATCACCTCTTATGCAATTGTATTGATTTTAGAGAAGCTGGGTTTCATTTCATTTCTAAACCAACTCTAATTGAATTACTTACATTCAAGGAACATTAAAAAAAGCCAAGAATTTTGATCAACCAAAACATGACTGACCTAAATCAACTTTTCTCTCTGTATTTTGAATTTTTCCATCACATTCTTTAACGTTTCCTCACTAGCTCATGTCTGGCTTAGCAGCCAATCTCTCAGGCATACTCACTGAATTGGATGTCGGTGGAGGTTAAAATACACTGCTGTATTTCCATGAAATTAGAGAAAAAAAGGAAGAGCTGATTCCCTGTTCTCTCAATAACATTTATTTCTCAAGCAAGAGCACGAAATTCTGCATGATTTGAAACCTTTACTATATTTTAAAGCACTTGTTGCAGAGTGGACTCCACAACACAGGCAGATATAAGTATTCAGTGAAAAGGACCAGAACCCAAGGTCATGTGGCTACACAAGCTCCTTCAGCAGAACATCTTGGATTTTTATGCCTAGCCAATTAAACTTTATAATTCATTCCTGTTCACAGCATTAGCTGAAACAGCCTTACACTCCAGGCATAAATTAATTATCTGGTATGTGGGAAGATCTTCACATTTACAAGAATCAGTCTCCTGAAAATACCGGGCAAGTTTGGGAGCACATCAGCAGCTGGTATCAATTGCTGTAGCTACAGCAGCTTTGTGGTAATTGCACTGTTTTATACTAACTGAGGGTCTTCCTCACAGTTTAATGTACATCAGCATGGATCAATATAGCTGCTGTTACCACTGTGGATAATTAATCATTCTGAGTAGCTGCATAGTCTTGAGTTTGTGTTATGGGCAAATAGGAAAAAGGGGAGGTTGGATGGGTACATGGGAAAAAAAAAAACCTTCGAAAGTTGTTAAATGCTGTATGGGGTTTGCAGGGACAGGTTTTGGTAGCAGTGGCTACAGGTGTGGCTTCTGTGAGAAGCTGTAAAAGCTTCCCCCATGTCTGGCAGAAGCAATCCATGGAGGCTCCAGGACAGACCCACCTCTGGCCGAGCCAGTCAGGAATGATAGCAACATCTCTGGTAACAGATTTAAAAAGGACAAGAAAGTTATTGCACAGGTATTATTTCAGCAGGGAAGAGAGGAGTGAGAATATGTGAGGGGAACAGCCCTGCTGACACCCAGGTCAGTGCAGAAGGAGGGGCAGGAGCTGCTCCAGGCACTGGAGCTGAGATTCCCCTGCAGATTCTCCCTGTGGTGAGGCAGCTGTGTCCCTGCAGCACATGGAGGCCACAGGGATGCACAGATCCACCTGCAGCCGTGGAAGAGCCCACACCAGAGCAGGTGGATGCCCAAAGGAGGCTGTGAACCTGTGGGAAGCCCATGCTGGAGCAGGGCCCTGACAGGGACCTGCTGAGCTGTGGAGAGAGGAGCCCATGCTGGAGCAGGTGTCCTGGTAGGACCTGTGGCACTGCGGGGAACCCACAGTGGAACAGGCTGTCCTTGAAGGACTGCACCCCATGGAAGAGTGAGCCACGTTACAGACATTGGTGGACAACTGTTGCTCATGAAATGGACTCATATTAGAGAGGTTTATGGAGAACTGTCTCCCGTAGGAATAACCCCATGCTGGAGCAGGGAAAGGACTCCTGTCCTGAGCAGCAGCAGGAACAACCTGTGATGAACTGACCATAACCCCCGTTCCCCATCTCCCTGCACTTCTGTGGGGAGGAGGTAGAGCTGGGAAGNGCCACGTTACAGACATTGGTGGACAACTGTTGCTCATGAAATGGACTCATATTAGAGAGGTTTATGGAGAACTGTCTCCCGTAGGAATAACCCCATGCTGGAGCAGGGAAAGGACTCCTGTCCTGAGCAGCAGCAGGAACAACCTGTGATGAACTGACCATAACCCCCGTTCCCCATCTCCCTGCACTTCTGTGGGGAGGAGGTAGAGCTGGGAAGGTGGGAGGGGTGTGGGCTAAGGTATTTTTAAGATTTATTTTATATCTCATTATCCTGCTCTGTTCTTCATAGCAATAAATGCAATTAATATCCCCAAACTGAGTCTGTTTTGCCCATGACGGTATTGGTTGAATGATCTGTCCCAGTCCTTATCTCAGCCCATGAACGTTATTTAGATTTCCTCTCCCCTGTCCAGTTGCAGAAGGCAGTGATAGAGCAGTGCTGGTGGGTGCCTGGCATCCAGCCAGAGTCACCCACTGCGAATGCAAATATACCTCTATTGGCTCAGGAGGTGTCTGTCCCTAAAACTGTTGAAGCACAAAAGCACCCCTGTAAAAGTGTCACCAAATGTTTGGTCTATTCTCACACTCATATCTTTGAGCTATTGGTGGAAAATTACTTGAGACTGTATGAAAGTCTTTTGAATACATGCATTTAAAGGTATCTTGAAGTCCTATCACGCTTCTGTCCAAAATAAGAGAATTTTGAGGCTTTTTATTACAAAAAAAATTACTCCTTTCCTTAAGAATTTCACTTTATCATATGCTAAAATGTTGCTTTGACACAGGCTATCCAATAACCATGTTTTTTCTTACCATAGATATAGGAAACTCCAACAAGCTCAAAGATGGCAATAATGACAAGAGAGTAAGAGGCTGCATAAGTGTCCACAAGCTGCAACATATACATTCCACCCTAAGGAAAGAAAGATAAAGGATTACTCGTGGCATTGAGGCAGGCAGGGTGAAGAGGAACAGGACCCAAGTAAGCACCCAAACATCAACTGGACACAGGCTCATTCTGCACTACAGCTTCTTCCTTCTGGCTGAATGGATACCAAATCCAACAAGAAAAAAGCAGAGGGTACACCTGATTCTGGTAGCTAGGACAGCTTGGGAAGACTTTGAATTCAGTCCTTCAAGATTAAGGACTGAACTGTGATCAGACCTTCCACCTGCAATGTCTCAAACCACATAATACTATGTCAAAATCAAAATCACCATTGAAAGCAGAACTACCATAATAATGAGTTCAGTTCATCGGTTTGGAAATATTTAATACAAGGAGTTAAGCAGCATAATTCAAGTGAATAAAGGACTAAGTCCATCCTGGGCTTTAGAACAGCAAAGTTGGGCTGGTAGGTGATGAGGTAAGGGGGAAGAAAAGAAAGAAAAAAAGGGGGAAAGGATGGATAAAATATTAAGATTTTGTGCATGTCATCTTGAAATTGCTGAGAGTTTAAAATGCTGGAGGTATTAGTGAAGAAAAGACACTGAAGAATATCAGTGGTAGATGGGAATTCCAGTATTAGCTCCACAGTTTGCCAAGACTGTCGGTATATGTCTAATCTCAGAGGAACGGCACTCAGAACAGGTGTGAATGTTTGTATGATATTCAGAGTTGGGTTTTTTTTCCTTAATTAATAGAATGGATGGAGTTGGAAGAAACCTTAAAGATTCTTTCATTCCCCCCCCCCTGCCATGGGCAGGAACACCTCCCACTATCCCAGGTCCCTCAGAGCCCCACCCAACCTGGCCTTGGACAATTCCAGGGATGGGGCAGCCACAGCTTCTCTGGGCAGCCTGTGGCAGGGCCTCAGCACCCTCACAGGGAAGGATTTCTTCCTAATATCCAATCTAACCCTGCTCTCTGTCAGAGTGGGTCGTATACTTAATTTATATTACTATTTTGGGGATGTTTGGCTAGAGAAAATTTTACAGGCCTGATTCTCAGAAATATTTGAACAGCAAAGTCTTTTAAGAATATCTCAGTCAGACCATCCATTAAAAAAAGTTTTAAAAAAGGCTTTCAGACACACACTTGTGTCACATGTGCCAGAATTCAGCTAAACCTTTTGCAGCTTGTGCAGGAGGAAAACAGCCACCAGAGGGGGACTGGGGACAGACAGTGATGCTCAAAGACAGTGTCATTACCTGAGTGATCATAGGAAATCCCATGATGAAGAAGGACACGCAGCACCCAAGAGTGAACAGTGCCTTGTGCGTACGTAAGTACTTGGGGAACTCATCTGACACAGAGGTCACGATAGTCTCGATGGTGGCGAACTGAAAGACAAAATAAAGGGTTCATTTCAGTGCTCACAAAGTGGTCCAACTGTATATAAAACAATATAACAGTATTTTGTAGCCTAAGTGTTAAATGCTCAGATGGCAGCACCAAAGCTTTGCAAAAATGATTTCAGCATTGATGGCCTTACATAATCTCTCTTTTTTCATGACTCACTGCCCACGTGGGAAATAGCAATTAATTGCATGGTCCTCCAAACAAATAAATAGGAAAATCAAAAGGAAAAGAATGGGACGCAAAAGCAGTTTACCATCGTGTCTAATCCAAGAGTTAGAAGCATCAAAAAGAATATTATAGCCCAGAAGGGGGAGAGGGGCAGCCTAGTTAAGGCTTCTGGGTAGACCACAAAAGCAATCCCAGGACCTAGGAATAAGAAAAATAAAGGTTATCAGATTTAATCTTTCTTATTTACAGAAATGCATTACAGAGTTTAGCCTTACCTGATTAATTTCTATTTATACTGTAAATTTCAAATCACTTATTTACTCCAACTCCCCAAGCAGAATACGTGTTCAATCAGTATACCAACACACTGATCCAAATTTTTAAAAAATTAGCAAAAATTGCACACTGCAGCCATGTTTCTGTCCGGTTCTGTGATCAAATTCCTCCCACTTCCCTGCCAATTAGCAACCCGTGGCAAACACCCACACCTCAGTGCTACAACATGAATGGAAATGCAAATACTCTTCTGCAACTCATATAAAAGATGCCCAGACCTGATACCAGACAGAAGGAGATAACTACTGTGATTCTGAAAGCATCCACAAGAAAACCTGAAATAGTGCAGGGCACAAGGAATAAGGAGATGGGATCTTTTAAAGCCTGAATCAGGAATTTTCTGGTCTTTTTGTGGTTTTTGTTGTTGTTGTTGTTGTTGTTTTGTTCATTTTTTTGTGGGGGTTTTTTTATGTTTGTTGGGTTTTTTGTTTGTTTTGTTTGTTTGTTTTATTTTGCTTTGTTTTGTTGAGGTTTTTTGGTTTGGTTTGGTTTGGGTTTTTTGTTGGATATGTTGGGCTTTAATTTCTGTTGACCGTAAAAAAAAAAGGTATTTTTGTAAGTGCTTAGATTTGCCTGGGAGCAGAGGCAGCAGGGCTGTGGTGGCAGCATTTCAGTAGGTGGCACTTCTTCTCTACTTATCCCAGCTAAAGGGATGCCCGCTTCAAGCACCCTGACAGATGCTCCCTGCCAGGTGAGATACAAATGAGAGCCAAGTTGTCCTCATGCCAAGAGAATGAGCTCCCCACTGGCTCTGCCCTGGACATTTCTAATCCTGATCGTTGTACCCCAGTTCCTCCAGCTGCACGTGCTGCTTCTGTTCAAGAGAGAACTGCTGCTTGCTTGTGTACTGAGAAAAATGCAGTTTCAGCAGCATAAAAATCATCTCCTCGGGCAACTTCTGAAGTACTTGGGGTTCCTTCTAACCAGAAGGCAAATATGAGAGTTAAAACACAGTGAAAAGAAAACCCAAAACAAACTCTGTACATGACCCAGTAAGTGCTACTGCCTTTAAAATGTGCTGCAAAAAAGATTACTTTTTGCATGTAGAACTACTATTGTATTTACAAACACCTTTTTAATCTCTTGATTAAAGATTTCTTCTTGACTATTGGAGATCGGGGCTCTGTTTAAACTCGCTGCCTGCATATGGAAGTTTAATTCAGTCTCAGAATAATGAGTTCCCATTAATCACACTTTTAGGAAAAGTTAAATTATAGAATATGAAACGGCACATGTCTCCATGTCAGCCCCTCATAACTCTCCTAGACAACACGTGCCTGGTGGCATCCAACCACAGGACACCAGTCACAGGGAGGCTGGTTCCCATTCCTTCTGTCTTCCAAGATTTGGTGGGTGTGAACTCTTTATAAGAAGTGCATTAAAGCCAGGAAAACTCCAAACATTTTATATGTGTTAAAATTTAAAAATTACCTTGAACTTTCATTTTAAATTACTAACATTTTTCAACTATGTTCTTAATCAGAGAGTAGAAAAAAAAGGATTGTTCTGTCTTTCCCTCCATGGTAGGTGTTTTAATTGTTCATCAGATAGATGAGGATTTCCTGAAAAGAAGATTCTAAATGAAAAAACATTCTACGTTTTTCAGATTAGTATTTTAGGGAAAAAAAAAAAGGAAAAAACCCTTCTTATTTCCATTAACATTTTCATTCAAGGTTTTGAAAACTTGAAGGGAGATTATGTTTCATCATCATTTTGGCTTTTTTCTCCTTCACTGCAAAAAGAAATACAATTTTGAAATTTAAAAAAAAAAAAATCGGGCAATGACAAGGGCTGGTTCTTTTCACCACTTCTTGAGTCTCTTTTTTAATTATGGTTATGCAGTGCACTGCCTCAGTCCACAATTATCCTTAATCTTCATTCTCTTCCTATTGCAAATTCATCTTCTATCACTTCACTAAAATTTGTTTTCCCCTGTCATGGAGAGCAGCAAAGCCTCACCCTCATGAAATAATTTTACATGGTCTGAACAGGCTCTTACAAATGCACTCCCAGCTGTTCCCACATGCCCTGGAACAGCTGGGAACAGAGAGCTCCAGCCTGGGACTAGTTGCTCACTCCAAGACCACCAGCAGGCACTCAGCAGAAAAGGGTTTTTGACCTCCTGTGCTGAGTATTTCACCAGCTCCAGAGAGATGCACCAGCTGAGCCAAGTGTTCCCTCCACCATCCCTGACAGTCATGTCTCTCCATCCCACCTCTCTCCATCCCTTTGGAGCTTCCACTGCAGCTCCACTCAGGCACAGCTTCTTTGGCTCTAACTCCTAGCAAGTAATTTTGGTGAGTGCAGTGTGGTTTAAATTTTGGGGCTGCATTTGTTGTTTGCTCCAGAATGGAGATAAAGTCTAAAATAAAAATATTAATGTAAACATTACTCCTAAAAGCCCCTACAAGCCCCTGAAAGGAGGGTGCAGCCAGGTGGGGGTCGGGCTCTGCTCCCAGGGAACAAGGGACAGGACAAGATGTCTTACGCTGCGACAGGGTTTTTTCAGTTGGACATCAGGAGGAATTTCTTCACAGGAGGGGTGATCAGACACTGGAATGGGCTGCCCAGGGAGGTGGTAGAGTCCTCATCCCTGGAGTTGTTCTAGCAATGACTGGCACTTTGAGCTATGGTGTAGTTGGCACAGTGGTGCTCAGCTCTACCAATTAAGACCTTTCAGATCCCCACTTATGACCTTCTCTCTTCACTAACCAAGATGTTCTAATCAGTTCTTCAGAAATGTTTTACTTCTCCATGGAGGCATCTCCTTGCTCCCCACAGTTCAGAAGCACAATCCACCTCTCACATCAGATTTCTCCCACCCTCCTCTCATCCAAAATTCCCACCACCAGAGATAACTTTTACCTTGAAGAGGGTTTGACAAACAGCAGCACAGACCAATGAGAAGGCCAATAATCCCTTAGACTACATGAAGGGACCATCCCACCCCACCCTCCATCAGTCATTTACACGAAGAGTTAAAATGAGTCTCAACTTCCTTCCTCCTCTTACCAAACAAGTGATTAAGAGGCTTTAACTAAAATCTTGACTTCTGAGGGTACGTTCTGCTGTACAGAAATGCCTACATGTGGTTTACTAATCCACACCAGTTTGAAGCCATCGTTCCCATCTCCAATGTCAATGTTATCCTTAAAACAGAGCTGGAACTGCCTCGGGGTGCCTGCCTAAATAATGAAATGCCAGTGAGCCCTACCTTGGTCTGCCACAGCTTCAATATTCACTTTGAGTTCGTTTGCCATGAAGCCAATAACTGAGAAGATGACGAAGCCTGCAAATATACTTGTGGCACTGTTGGTACACGTGACTATCAATGTGTCCCTGCAAAGAAAGCACAAGAAGCCTGTTGGGATACACACAGGGAAGGTTTCATGTATATATTCCAGGAGTCTCTCATGAGCACACACATCTTGTGGGAATGCTGGTGAAGGCACACTTTCATACTCGTCAGGTGCATTTGATACTGATCAGAGAGCACAGAAGTCTGCACAGCACCACCAGGAATCAGCTCTGCAAGCTTCCATCACCCATGTGCCAAGTAGGAACCCCAGGCCATGCAGGAAGGTAAGCACGTCTGCTCTTGGCCTCTCTGAAGAAGAAAGGCAGTCATGTTGACATGATTTGTAACACATTTTTAACTCTTTGCCTCATGAGGACATCTGCTCTGTATATTAGGTATGGACTAATCATTGCTGTCCAGGTAAGATGATTTTTGTCTGTATTCTTCTTGTACTCATACACAAAATTTCAGGGTTAAGCTTTCCGTACCTCGCAGAACTCACTCAAACCCTTTCCTATCTGTGGAGGGAGGATTCCTTTGAACATTTTTCCATCGTTGTTATTGGCAAAGGGAACCTTGAGAAATCTATAGCTGAGTGTCTCACTATGCTGGATGTGTCAAGACTTGGGACTTGACAGGAAACCAGCCCTCATGAACCCCATCCATAGTTACTACATTCTTGATAAGATTTTTTTTGAACAAAATGTGTGTCCAGAGAACTTCCCCATAAACTACAACTTTAGAAAAAAACAGGTCACTCACTTTAAATGTTTTGGGGTTTTATGTTGGCTAGAATTGCTTATTCCTACTGCTATTTGTTTGTCAAGAACAGAATGAAATACAACCTCAAAAGCTGTCAAAGAACCTCACTGAGCTGGCAAACTTCTAGAATTTCCAACAGAGCATCTCCTAACAGGAATGATTTTGTTAATTCTTTGGGTCTACAGAAAAAAATGACAATGTGATGTTTGGAATCATCGTGTGTTAGCCTTCCTCCAAAACCTAGGTAAGTTTGAAATATTTCAGGTATTCATTATGAAGTCAATTTATGTAAATTTACCACAATTATAGATTTTTGACTATGTTTAAAATTAATGTGTAACTGAAAAGTACAACTGCAGTATTAAAATGTAATGAATATAGAAATTGAAAGAGAAAGTAGTCATGCTTCATTTCAGTATTCAAGGTTGTGTTATAAAATTAAAAATATTAGAAGTAACTAAGCTTTTCTACTTATTTCTACTTCAGTCTCCCACATCCCTCCCTAACATAGCTAACGCATGTATTTGGTATTAAAATGGTAAGATTTTTATACTTCATTATCGTGTATTCCTTTCAGAATTTTCATTAACATCTTCCAAACTCCACAAAACATGGTTAAATTAATGCAGAAAGGTAGCATAATGCTTCTTCCATTTTCTCCCCTGATATTCTGATTGTAATTATTCATCAACAACAAAAAAAAATCGAAGCCCAGGAATAGCATTTTCAAAAATAGGACCCAAAGGATTGCTGGGTGGGAGTTACTGTGTATACAACACTGTTAGCTTTCATCCATATTTTGGGATAATTTCATTAAATTACTTTTGAGCGCTAGTAAAAATGATTTTGAAATTCCTTTTTAATATCCTGATAACATTTCTTTCTTAAGTTAAGTATTTTGTATTCTGTACTTAGAAGTCATAAGATATGGCAGTGGAAATCCCAAGGGGTGTTTGCTTTGAAGTCTTGATCTGGGGAAGTTTTTGAGCATCCTCTTGGGTGAGTCCCTGTGGATGCTGCTGCCTGTCCTGAATCAGCACCTTTGGCATTGCAGGAATTGGCAAAGGTTTGCTTCAGACTCGCTTTAAAGACAGTAAAATAGCAGGGAAGCACTTCACTAATGCCACTTGCTTTTGTGTTTTCCATCTGCAGACATTTTAGCTGGCAGGCTTTTGCATGAAAAACTATACACTGACTTTTTCCCTTGTAAAAACAGCTTTCAGTGATCTCAAAAGTGATTTTACATTTCATAACGTGAAATAACCTTGTACATGTAAAACTACAGTAAGAGTAATTGGAAAAAAGCAAGAAGGAGATTTAGGTGATGTAAGAATCACGCATATGGAAGTTGCAAGTTAAAGTCCTGCATGTTTCACAATGCAAACTCCAGCCCACTCTACACAGGGGCTGTCCTCCAGCAGCACTGCCAAGTGAATCTGTTTCACTGCTCACAGTTCTTGACACTTCCCAGACTGCCCTTCAACCTCAACCTCCTGATTCTGAAAATGAGGAGCCAGTAGGAACTTTATTAAGCCTAAATGCTCATCTTGAGACTAGTAGATTAGGACCCAGGGAGAAAATACACGAAACCAAAAATGGTTAAATGTAAACAAAACCCACACACCAAAAAAAAGGAAAGAAAAAGAAAGTAAACAGAAGAGAGGAAAAGAGAAAAAAAAAAAAGATGAGGGGAAAAACGGGACAAAAACACAAGAGAGAAAAAAAGGATAGAGGAAGAAAAGACAAGGGAAAAAAAGACAAGAGATAAGGGTCTTACCAACCAGATTTCTGCAAGATGAAGGACAACTGGCTTTAGACAAACCTGTTTAATAAAACAGATGCATTTCACTCTTACACACCTGTAGCAGTTATTATGGAATTTGTTGTATGAAGAGAGGGTAATTAGACCTCCCCATGCTGCAGATAAGGAGAAGAAAATCTGAGTGGCAGCATCCTTCCAAACCTAAGTAGGAAAGAAAATAGCATCAGCTTCAGGAAAGAGTGTCAGAAAGTTTAGTAACACTATTAAATATTACTGTGAGGGGATTAGCATATAATTACTTCAAATGAACTTTAGACCAATGGATGTCAATAGAATATTTAAAAGCAAAATCCTGCCATGAAATACATCAGGCCCATTTGATAAGGAGCACTGTTCTTGTTGAGCCCATATAAAAGGGCAATATAAACCTTGCTGTATATGGAAGACACAAATATAAAAACTGTATTGTTTGATACATATCAGTTCAAATACATTCAGAAACAAAAATGACGAATCAAGAGGGAAAATCTGCATCAGATACTGATGTTTCATCTGCCAGTGACCCTAAATAATACTTTACCCACATAAGAAGTTTCCACAGATGACAGCACTGCCTCTGCACATGGAAAATGCCTGCAGCAGACCCCAAGAGATCTGTATGATTTATTCACCCCAGCAGCTCTAAGGGCAATAGCAAACCCACCATAGCATCAATCAGCTTCTCCCACTTGGGTGTGATGAAGTACCAGATCCCATCTCCAGCTCCAGGTAGAGTCACTCCTCTTATCAGAAGGATGATCAGAACTACGTAGGGGAATGTAGCTGTGAAGTACACAACCTGGACAGGGCAGAGAAAAGGTTACTGAAAGGGCTAATTTGGATAGGAAGAGATGAGGGGAAATGTAAGCACTACACTATTGCCTGAAGAAGGCAATTACTCAGGCTCAGAGACAACAGTCAGGGGACAAACTAAGAAAAAAACAGGGTTATTTCCCTGGGTATCTGAAATTTTACAGCTCTTCTTGCTGCTGGAAACAGGAATGACATCAATAACAGCAGAGGTAAGAGCTGGAATTCTAGACAGAGAAGGGAAGAGGGTTCCTCTCTCCATCTGGAGAGGAACAATAGGAATTTAGAGCTAAAGGAAAATATCACTTTTGGTCGTTGCCCAGAGTGAACTATCACAGCTCAATGGAAATGAAATGAGAGATGGACAATAACACATTTCTGTAGTTTTCTTCTATATTTTGGTGTATTTAAAAAAAAAAAAGCCTAAAGAATTTTCATTACTGTTTGTACCTCTTAGTAATTACGTATCACCATGATGATAGTAATGGTGCAAAATCAAAAAAGGAAAGTCTGTGAAATTATCTAGACAGACCAAATCATCATGATGTCTAAATACACAAGAGTGGTTGTGTCTTTAATGTTTAATGATTTGTGTGTTTGTGTGTTTAATGTTTAATAATGTTTAATAATCTAGAACACAGCTCTCTCTGTGGTCAAACAAAATGGTTGGATTATGGCCAGTTAAGCTTTACATTCAATACAAAATCATTTCAAATATTTTTCACATTAACGTCTGTGTCTTAGACAAAACAGAATCATATCATAACACGTTGTGGAATTATGTCATAGAATGGTTTGGGTTGGAAGAGACCTGAAAAATCATCTAATTCCAACCCAAACCATGGGCAGGGACATCTTCTGCCAGACCAGGTTGCTCCAAGCCCTGTCCAATCTGGCCTTGAACATTTCCAGGGGTGGAGCAGCCACAGCTTCTCTGGGCAACCTGTGCCAGGGCCTCATCACCTCTACAGAGAAGATTTTCTTCCTGATATCTAATCTAAACCCTCCCTTTGTCAGTTTGAAACCATTTTTCTTTGTCCTGTCACTCCCTGTCCTTTTCCCAAGTCCCTCTCCAGCTCCCTTGTGGCCCCTTTAGGTGGTGGAAGGTGCCAGAAGGTCTCCTTGGACCTTTCTCTTCCCCTGGCTGAACAGCCTCTCTCTCTCAGCCTGTCTCCATAGCAGAGAGGCTCCAGCCCTTCTGAGCATCTCTGTGGCTTCTCCTCTGGATTCTCCTCCAAGAGATTGATATCCTTCTTGTGGGCTCCAGAGCTGGACACAGGACTCCAGGTGGCTTCTCACCAGAGCAGAGGGGGAGAGTGACCTCCCTCAGCCTGGGTGTGGTCTGAGCTGAAGTGACTTCTGAAACTGCTTTTCAAACTTGTTGTTTCAAGAGGTGTTTCAACAAGTTGCCCTGATGAATTTCTGAGCAGTCAATGTACTGAACTAATCTCTACAGAAATACAGGATTTCTCTCTCTAATACCAAGGAGTCAATATTTTTCTCTCTGACATCAGTGTCAGTATTTTTCTTGGCCAATAAGAGTCACTTAGAGAAATATCCACTGCCACATACAAACCCACATTATTATCCAGTCTCTTGCCTTTCATGAAATCTTTTTTCCTATCCCGCTAAGGTAAGGGGGAAAAAAAATCTCAACTTTCCCCTGGCACTCTGAGTCCCTGGATTTTCTGTTAATTGCCAAGTGACCTCCCAACAGATGAAGTCAGCTTCTAGAGGCAAAGGGATGGCTTGGAATTGGAACTCTGTGACCAGCTCTAGAAAATTCATGTCACCATTTCCACTATCTTTATCCCAGGAAATACCTAGTTACATTGCTCACACGCACACACACTGAGCTTTTTTAAAGTTCCGTTCTGATTTTAAAATATGTTACTTAACATCTTAATTTACATCACAATTTCCCAGACTCCAGTGAAATGTGAGATGATTGCAGAATTTTGATGAACACCACACAGAATAGGGAAGGCTGGAAAGTACCACTTTTTTCATCCCACTACTGAGTGCAGCTTAAGAGCTCATTTTAAATTTCTTCAAGATTAGAGAAAAAATGTCAAACAAAAATTGTTTCAGTTTTGGCTAGAAAGGAAAACACAGACAGGAAGAAGGCATTTCAATTAATACTTAGTCATTTACTGAAAATATTTTCAGTAATTCATCCCTTAAATGAAAGTGTGAGTCCCTAAAAACAGCACCCTGCTTTCTTGTAGGTGTACAATCACAAATATTGTTCTTACTTTTCCTGATGACTTGATCCCTTTAGCAAGGGAGGCATAAACAATCACCCAAGCTAGGAAAAGAGATAGTGCCAAGGGCCATCTAATCTCACCAGGATATTCAATCCCTGCTGAAATCTTCAATACAAAGTACCTAAGAATAAGGAAACAAAAAAGGAAATTAAAAAAAATCGGGAAAAAAATAATGACAGCCACCACAGGCAGTAATTCAGCACAAATTCCGTTTTTGTTTTGCTTCAGTGTCCTCAGCAGTTTCTCTAGAAGGTTCCAGTGATTCTCACCGTGTATTATTTTATTTATCTGCATTGCAGTAGTAGATAAAACTGCCGGGCATGGGCCAACACCCCAGCTGTGCTAAGCACCACAGGAACAGAAAACAAATAATCCAGTGTTTGACTTCAACTCTCATCATTCCTAAGCACAAAAAATGAGCATTGTTTGCTGCCCTTGACTACTGTATTTCTGGTTTTCCAGCCTGTTCCAGTGGATTTTACAGAAAGATTAACATAATTTCTCTAAACAAAGAAAGATCTTACTTGAAGTATTCTTCACTTCCACTGACAAACGTTTTGTTTCCTTCCCTGGTGAAGTTAACCATGGTTAAGTTTGGATAGGCACTCATACAGAAAGTAGAGTTCTTGATTTGTATTTTTGGGTGGTCACCAATAATGCAGGAATCTAGGAAGAAATTAGATGAGGGAACAGAAAAATAAAGTGTAGAGATTTTTTTTTTCTTTTTGGTTTGGTTGTAAAATGACAAGAATGCATTAGATCACTCCTAATTACTTGAACCTTTATTCAGTTGTCGACACCTTTTCCAAAAGGTCGTTTACCAGGTTTACTTCTTCCATTTTCATGTCATTGTGTGTTTGGGGCTGTTTGCAGAAACGGTTTTTGGTTTTTTCGTTAAAGAGAAGCTTCTCTTAAGACAAATAATTCGTCTTTAGCAGACACCCCAGACTGCCAGCTATGGCATTTCGTTCTGGGCTTTCTTGCCTACACAGAGTTTTCTCCGGGAAAAAAGAAAAAAAACAGGAGAAAAAAAAATCCGTCTTTTTTTAGCATTTAAATTGGCAAATTTCGTTTATCCTTGGTGAGGAAAAATTGAAATAAAAGTAGACGGAAGTGCCCATGGGATACAGATAATTTCGAAGTGGTTTGAGAAGAGACAGTTCCTCTGTGCTGGGAACCTCTCCCGGCCACGGTCATCCGCAGTCTCCTCTGGCATCTCCCAGGGGCGCAGCTGAGCTGCAGAAAACTCTGGAAAACCACCACGGCCACAAATAACATAAATAAATAAATTAAATAAGAGTATAAGCACGTCCCAACTTACCTAGCAAAAGTTTGTTTTTATCTTTACAGTCCGGCGTGTTCCAGGGGTTGTTGCAGGAAGCCCAGGGAAGCACGGGCACAAAGGAGGCGAAAAGGTAGAAGAGCGTGTAGCACAGGATAATGTTGTAATATATGGCTATCAGGACCGAGATGATCAGCATGGCGATGCCGCAGCCTGCGGACAGACAGGGAGACAGCAGGGAGAGCCATCAGCGCCGGGGCCGGGGGAGCTGCGCGGCCCGGCGGCTGCAAAGCATCGGCTTCCTCTGGCACAGGGACGGGGACGGGGACGGGGNCGGCCGGGCCCGCGGAGCGCCCCGGGCATGCGGCGCAGCGGAGCGCGGGGAGGCGGCGGAAGCCATGCAAGAGACGGAGCGCAGGTCATGCTCCCCAAAACCGGGCCGGCTCCTGCTCCGCTCACCTTGCAAGGCGGGGATGGCTTTCCAGACCGACACGGGGCCCTGACTAGCAAACTGCCCCAGGGAGACTTCCAGGAAGAAAATGGGGATCCCAGCTAGAGCCAACATCATCAAATAGGGGATGAGAAACGCACCTTGGGGGGCGGGAGAGAGAGAAGAGAGAGCAACCTGAATCACCCCGTGATGCTGGGGACAACTTAGTCAAGACATTTTTCTATTAAAATTTCTCGGTTTATTATCGATTCCCGGTGCCGTCAGCCTCGACGGGGCAGGAGGAAGGGATGGGAGGGCAGCTGCGGTGGCATCTTTCTACATTTCTACATTTCCAGCGTTTGCTACAGACTTTAAACACTCATTATTGCTAAATGAGTATTTAACATCTCCCGCTTAGAAGTTTTTACGAGTAAAATAAAAAGAAAAAAATCTCACAATTAAAAAAAAAAATCTTTAAAATCGCCTCTTCCCTCACAGAAAACGGCTCTTACGGGCTCTACGCAATTGTTTTCAATATTCACAGTACCACTATCCTCTGCTGAGAGACCTTTCGAAAAGGGAAGGGGCTTACAGCTGCAAGGGTTTGAATCCAGTACCATCCATCGGTTTTTCGTTTCAGTGAGAGCCTCTGGCAGGAGAACACCCGCAGATAGACTCCTTCTCCTTTTAAACTATTAACGGCATAGCCCCTCTTCCGACTTCTCCTCTCCTCTCCTCTATTCCGCTGATCGACATTCACTCTATTTCAAACGATTATTTTTCAATCGGATCATGGAGAGGTTTAAAACAATTTCCCCAAACCTCACGAAATAACGGAATGTCTCGACTCGGGATCAAACGCCCTCTTGTCACCATCCCGACTCCAAAGTCCCTCCTCTTTCCCCGTCCCAGCGATTGCGGATTCAGACCCGACTGTGTGTGAATGAGGCGAGGGGTGTTCCGGAGCCCTGCCTCTGTGATCAACACGCCTCTTCATTTTCCTCGCTCTCCGGCCAGCACCAATTGCAGGTGTTTTTAAGGAAAGCGCTACCTTTTAAGGAAATCTCGTCAGGGCTTTCCTGCTTTCAGAGGTGATCATCGAAAAAAAAAAAAAAAAGAAAAGAAAAACAAACAAAAAAAACCCAAAAAAAACCACCAACCCCCAAAATCAAAAACAACGCAAACGAAAAACCTCCAAAACCCAGGGAGATGTTTCACCAAGTGTCTGATGGTCTGAAGATGCCCCCGCACCTCGGCTCAGCCCGGGGCTGGCTGCCCGGCAATAGGAAGCCGCCGGCCCCCGCTTCCCTCGTGTTTGTCCCCGCCAAAGAGGTGGGGACTGGCTCAGACCCGTACGGTACTGCAGGTAGAGAGACAGGAAAAAGCCATCCTACCTCCCCCATTCTTAAAGGCCAGGTACGGGAACCTCCAGACATTGCCCAGCCCCACTGCATAACCCACCATGGAGAGGATGAAATCCAGCTTGCTAGACCAGTTCCCTCGGGCTTTATTTTCATCCCCCACATCGTCTTCCTAAAAGGGGGGAAAAAAGGAGAGGTGGGGAGGGGGGAGAGAGAGAGATGGGAAACCAGCCACTTTAGCAAACGAGCACGGCGGTGCTGCCGGCTTCACCGGAGGGTCCCCCGGCCAGCAGCGGCCGGGCCGGGGGCCCCTCCCGGCTCCCTCCCCTGCAGCCCCCGCCGCCGCTGCCAGGCCTCTCCTTCACTAAAAAAAAACACACGAAAGAGGGGTTTGAGCCATGGCCCTCCACAGAACGCTCGGGGTGGGTCTCCCGGCTCCTGATTCCCCGTTGCGAGGGAAGGAAGGGAGGGAAGCCCTCGGTGGCCTCGGGAGGGTCAGGACCGACCGCCGGTTCGCAGCACATCCAGGTGAAGGGAAAACCGCTTTTACCGCACGAACAGCCCCCACTGCCACTACCCCGCTTCCAGGGTAAATGTGGACAGGCAGGAGGACAGGGACAGCGTCGGGAGCGGCTCCTTCCTGGCCTCGCACCCGCCGGCGGCATTCCTCCCGGGAACCTCGCATGGGATTGGGCTGATTTATTCCGCCCTGGTTTTGGTTACAGGGTCCGAGGCGCGCAGTCCCCGGGGGTTTGGGAGGGAGGACAAGCCTGAGGAGGGGGAAGGCCAGGCATCCTTCACGTGTGGCGCTGGGGACAGGACCAGAGCTCATGCTGGGAGGCGTAAGGATGTGCGCACCCGCGCACGGCGGGTCGGAGCCGCGCTGCACCTACAGGCACAGCTCAGGAACCAAATGGAATTACACTGGATGCTGGTTTGTACCATAATTAGCAGTGGCCAGCACAACAGCACTGGATCTAAGATCCTCCCTCCCCTTCTTCCTTCCCTGCTCCCCGCGGCACAGCCCCATCCCCGACTCATCTGCATCTGATTTTAGAACTTCCACCCCAAATCGGTGCTGAGTGGCAAAGACCTCCCACGGGCTGAAGCGGGGGAAAGAAAACCTGTAAGGAGACAACTCACCCCCTCCACTCTGCCGGGAAGGACGGAAGTGTTGCCGTCTGTGCCCAGCACCACGGTACTCTGGCTCAAGGTCACCCAGGCGCCCTTGGCGTTGTTTTGCTCCAGCGTGCTCTTACCAAGGCTCAGAGTAGCGTCCCCGTCCGTGCTTTGCAAAGCGGGAATTTTGCAATGAGGGATCGCAGCTTGCCCGGCGATCCCTGCCCCGGGGCTAGGCTTACAGGGAAAGGTTTCCACAGATTCCCTCCGGAGGGTGGAGTTGGCTTGCACCGGAGTGCTGCTGAGCTTGCAGATCCCGACTTTGGTCCTCTCGAAATCATTTGGTTTTGCTTCTTCGGAGGGAGGTATTTTGCTGTCGTTCGAGAGTGACCGGGGAAGCCTGGCCGTGGCGGCGGGGGCTTGCGGAGGGGCGTTCTGCGGCTCATTTTCGGGGCTGATTCTCACGACTCCCGCACCTTCATTGGGCCCGGGAGCCACCGCTTCAGGATTGTTCACAAGCTGCTTGCTCATATCCCTCTGACTGGCGTAATCCTGAAATGAGAACGTCACATATTTTACCAAAAGGAGAAGAAGAAGAGAAAAAAAAGTGTTGGCGCTGCGGAGATTCTACGAATTTTTGTCCTCGTGCAGGAAACGCATGCGCCAGAAAATCGGNGAGAAAAAAATGTGTTGGCGCTGCGGAGATTCTACGAATTTTTGTCCTCGTGCAGGAAACGCATGCGCCAGAAAATCGGGATACAAGGAGTGTTGCAGAATTTCGAGGACCCACGGCTTGCCTGCTTGCCCTCACATTCAACGTTAATACTCTGGGGGAAAAAAAGAGTACGGTGCGCAAAAAAACCCACCCCACCCCCCCACCAAAAAACCCCCAAACAACAAACCTCGAACAAAAAACAGCACCAGCATCTGCAAACCCGTAATTCAAGTTTAAATAATTGTTTCTACAGCACTGCGCCGCCAGACCTCGTTAGATTTCACATCACGACTGCAGGATGCTCCCTTCCCTATCACCAGTGTAGAAAGATTCTTTAATTTTACGCCCCATTTCCTTTCTGTCATTCAACAATGCACATCGCCTTTTTTTTTTTTTAATATATATGAGCAAGAGACAAGCTGCCCTGTAGGCAGCCGGGGATGTTAAAAAAAAAGTGAAATAGTGGTGGTGAACATTTCTGAGCTGGCTGCCACGCTTCAAAGCCCGTCAGCAAGACAGTGAAACGCAAAAAACACCCTAAAACATAACCACACTGCCACAGTGGGACTAACGCCACTAACAGTAGCTTTCCCCTGCTCTTTTTCGTGTGTTTCCGACTCACATAATGCTGAAGATTTTATTTAAGCGCCCGCTAATCATTAAATAGATTACCGACGACACTCCCACACTCACCGCTGCCTTTCCCTCCAGCTTAAAACTACAATTTACAATGTATCTTCTTTTTATGCATCAAGCAACCTGCAGGCAAACCCTACCTTTTCCATCAGTTTAATGTTAGCTTTACAAATACACTTTCTTTTTTTCAGACTGTTTCACAAAACTCCCCGTCACCATTTCCGCCACAAGTTTTCTCTCCATCGTAATCCCACTCTCCCGGCTCCAGAGATAAAGTCTGCAGGGACTCGGTCACTAAATGAGTGCATTTTGGGGTACCACCGCTTTCCCCGCGCCCGCCGCCTCACCCGCAGCATCCCTACCCCGTCCGCGGGAGGCTCCGCGCTGGCTCCGCCGGCAGCACCGCGGACAGCTCCCCCTCCGCCTCCGCTCTGCTCCTCCAGCCCTGCTCGGTACCGAAGAGATCAAGCACTTACCATGTCTTAAATAGCCAGAGATGGAGCCGATAGAGCTGAAAAGAGCAGTACAGGCAATTGACAGACTGGATTTTGCCCAGTTCAGAGCAAAGCTTTCTATACTTCCTTGGGAAAGACCGGGTTTGCGTCAGTGCATAGCAAGGTGCCCTCCGTGTGACATTTTCTTGATAATAAGAATCTGATAAATCATTACCCTTGGTTTCAGATTTTAAAGGGACACCGAGGAGCCGGAGCGCCGGCTGGCTGTCACTCACGCGGCAGTGGCATTGCGTGTTCCCTGTGACTCATATGGGGGCTGATTACTAAACCAAAGCCAGCCAGAGCGCGGCAGAACTTTCTTGCTGGTAATTAGAGGGAACATGTGAGAAACACGTACTACTGCACCCAAGGCAAGAGAGAAATGGGGAGAAACCTTCCATTTCTACTCCTCTCCCTCCTCCCTCTTATTGTAGTGCGGTCCAGCTCCCTTTTTTTAATCTGCATTTCTGCAGTTCACAGATCAGATGTCATAATAGCTCGTTTATACACATTATAATTTTTATATCCATATACATGGAAATAAAAATATAAAAATTAACGGTTTTGTGTCTAACCACATACCTATACAGGGAGTGAGAAGCTCACTATGTATAAAGTACACAAATACATTTAAATCGTGTCTTTCTTGGTCTCGTTGCACGAAATTGCGTTATATCGTCTAT
The DNA here is from genome assembly GCA_013397845.1 of Melanocharis versteri. Taxonomy (NCBI): domain Eukaryota; kingdom Metazoa; phylum Chordata; class Aves; order Passeriformes; family Melanocharitidae; genus Melanocharis; species Melanocharis versteri. Next base: position 368,566 of record VZTG01000385.1, read on the forward strand.
TTTTACTGTGCCTCATGGGGGAAACTCCAATTAAATTTAAACGATACACACAATAAAGCAAACTTTTCTTTCATCGAAACTGTCTGAAGAGCAGGTAAGTGGGAGCAAAGATGACGGCAACAGCCCTGAAGGTGCTGGTGTTCTTCCCTCACCCATCAAGGCATTTATGTTTGATGATTGGGGGGGAAATTATTCGTCGTTAAAAGTCAAGTGTTAAGTGAGAATCGTTTTTTCAACGAAGTAATTCACACCTAATCACCTCTTGTAGGTGTGATTTGCTACTTGAGGGGCTTTCTCAAAAATTTTTTGAGCACAAGGTAATTTTGTTCAGGCTGACAAAAAAAAAAAAAAAAAAGCGCATTGGAAAATCAGGGTGCTCCCTACGCAACCTTCCCAGTTGTTTCAGCGTCAGAGACGCTGTTCATCCGCATAGACCCTGCTGGTGTCAGCTTCTCCGGAGAGTATTTCACATTTTAGCGTAAGCAGAGAGGAGCGTGCGCCTATGCAGGGGAGGGGAGGGGAGGAGGGGGCTGAGCTCGCCAGCACCACGCGCGTTTCTTCCGCGTCCTTGCTTCTACGGGTTGCGAGCGTTTGTTTCGGCGGACGAAGCAAATAAAAAATTCTCAGTGGCCCAGCCACAATGCTGCAGAGCCGCTGGCTGCGCGGTGCCACCAGGAGCGGCTACCCCCGGCGCGGACAGGGACAGGGACAGGGACACGGACACGGACACGGACAGGGCAGCTTTGTTCCAGCGCAGGCGGCTCAGCTGCCCGCAGCGCCCGGCTGCGGCCCGGGCTCCCTCCGTCACAGCTCGGCACTGCGGTGGCAGCTGAAACTCACTCGCCAGAATTATTGACAGCCCCGCGAAAGCCGAGGAGCTGGGCAAAGCAGAACGGCGGAAATCGGTTTTCGCCGAAAAGATCAGTCAGTCTCGCAGCTGAAAAATGCTTTTGGCTCCCAGCAGAGCTCCAGAGCACGTTCGCAGCACAGCTGTCGTCAACTTGTGATGTTGCTTTGCACACCCGCGAGCATGGGGGTTACCTCTACCATAGGGATGTAATTACAGCATGCGCATATAGGTATTTTTGCACACACACTCTGTCTGTTGACTGTTGTACGCTCCTGTCTTTAAAGCCGCTTTTCTGCCTCTGTTCTGTCACGCAGAACAGCAGCCTGGTCTCGTGGGAGGTGTCCCTGCCCGTGGCAGGAGTGGAGTGGAGCTGGATGAACTTTAAGATCCCTTCCAAGCCGAGCCATCCTGTGATTTCATGCACTCTCCGCGGGTCTCTTTGGGAATCGAGGGGCGCTCACAGAAGCTGCCTTTGGGAGGGAGGGGGAGAAGCTGGGGGTGTTCTGCAGCGTTTCCTTCTCAAGGCACCCCCCGGCCGCAGCGCGATCTGGTCGTTAGCTCAGCTATGCTGACCTCCGGCTTATGTTAATGCCTCTAAAGGCACGGGCCGAATTAAAAGCGACAAGGCAGTAGTCCAAGAGGTATTTTGGTCGGAAAGACCCCTAAACGTCTTCAAGAGTCACCGGGTTGGCTTATTTTGTTTTCTCCAAAATCGGAAAACTCACTCTTCACGTTCTTTTCCAAGTGTATTTTTGCTTTCTCCATCAGCATTGAAACGTGAAATCGAAGTTTCGCCCCTGGAAAAAGGGAATCGATCTCCTTTACTTTCTGAAAAGGCACGAGCACCCCTTTTTGCCCTGTACCCAGGAGAAAGCTCTCGGAGGGGCACGGCCGGAGGCTCTCGCGGAGCACCGGAGCCGACGATCCATTCTTGGTCAAGAGGGAGACCCACGGAGGAACACGGCTCGGTTTTCACACATTTTCCTTCGTCCTACCCGTCCGTGGCCGGCCCTCGGGGCTGCACAGCCCAGCTTCCTACCGCCCCTGCCTTCACACACGCGGTTTGGGGTGGAAACCCCCGCTCTGGTCCGAACTCCGAGTTTGGATTTACGGTTCCTTTCAAAACCAAACCAAATCCCTCCAATGTGGGGGTTTGGCGCGCCAGTTAGCAGCCGTCAGGTCCATTTAAATTATTTTTCTGAGCTCCTTGTCACCGTCCCTCCCGAACGCGTGTCCCGCAGGCGAACCACTCTCCCAGCCCACATCGTGTACCAGGGATTAAGGAAAAGCACCTGTGTGCAGCTCACACCAAACACCACCCCTCCCTCCCTCGGGGCTCTGGGGAAGTCACCCACCCTCGACGTGAGTCTCCTCCGCCTGGAGGGATCCCTGTTTTCTTCCCAAAGGGAATAGCTGGGAAAAAGGGCGGCTGCTCCAGGGCAGGCGTCGCGGTCTTTCCAAAAGAAGGGAAGACAGCGCTTCCCTTCCCCGAAGGAGCCCCTGGGGACCCCTGCGAGCGGTGCCGCCCCCCCGGGGAAGGGCTGCCCGCTACCGGCGCCCTCCGCGGCCCGTGGAGCGGACGAGCGAGTCTTAATTACTTTGTCAAAGATGAAAAATAGCAGTTGATTTATTTTTCTCCCCTCGCTGGCCATCTTTCCTCTTCCCCTGCCCCTTCTTTGCAGATAAGAAAATACACGGACGAAGGCGGCGGAGCTGAACCGCCGGGAGAGGGTCTGGGGCTGTACCCTATCCCTGGCCCCGCGGGCTCGGAAGGTGCTCGCTGCCTCCCTCCCCCTCGTTCCCTCATCACAGGCACTTTCCTGGCTTTGTGCCGCATTCGTGCCGTGCCTCAGTGGAAAAAAGCCAAGTCACGACAGGAGCAAGGGATGACACCTCTCCACAAACACCCCAAACACGCCCACGGGCACCTATGTAGTTTTAATCCCTGCGCAAAAATCCCCCGTCCTGGCTTCTTTATGACGGAGTTAAGCACTGCAGCTATTGATCTTAAATCTTTCTCCTCCCTTCCCGCTGGAAAGTCCGCCTAAAAGGGATGGAGGCAGCTGCAGCAAGAGCCTGCTCCCTCTTCCCCGCTGGTTTCTCCCACGACCCTCAGCCGCAGCCTTTGCGACCTCCGCAACTGGCACCCTCTGAAGTCACACACAGCCTGTCCCGGGAAGCAATTCCCACAGCACACTAATCCATGCACCTCGCGGGAGGGGAGGTTTCTTTCTTCCCTCCTCTCCTCGGGCTCTTTTTTCTGTTGTTGTTTTTGTGGCAGGGAAATCGTGGCAAATCCCGAGAAAACCCCTTTGGCTGGAGTTCTCCATGGCGGACGGACATTTACACTCTTTTCTCCCTTAAACCTAAAAGGCGAATACAACACTGAGGATGAGGATGAGGATGAGGATGAGGATGAGGATGAGGATGAGGATGAGGATGAGGATGAGTGTGAGGACCCCGGGGAATGCCTTTAAACATCCACTTCAGACTGCGGTTGAACAGGCTAAAGGCAATCAGATCAGAGATGTTAAACGATAGCTGTGAAACGCACTGGTTCAATACGGACCGAGCACATTGTGGATCTGACTCGCAGTCAAATGTGGTTTTCACCTGATCGTGCCCCTTCCGTGGGGAGAGGACGCTGAATTCAGCCAAGTCCTCAGCAAGTGCGAAGGGCTCTTGCTGCAGTTCAGGAGTCCAAGAGATGGGCAGGTCCCCATCGGTTCTCCGAGGATGCACAGCTCTCCCCGGTGAATAAACCTGCCCTTACCCAGGGCTTGGGCATCTTGCAGAGAAATTACAGTTTTGGGTAACAGGGAAAAGTTAAGGTATGTGTAAAAAGGGTTATACCCTTTCTCATAACCAAAAATGGTCTTAAACCCTTGTGATATAGCAATCCATAATGCAAAGCCAAGAACAATATTGTATTCACTCAGCTGAGTTACACACATACATCAGCAAAAGTAGATGTCAATAAGCCAGACCTTGCCAAGGGACTCTTCACCTTCAATTTCTTGTATTTCGCTTTTAATTCTATCTATATGCAAAAAATTGTATAGCCTTAATTCCACTGAACAGTTTTCCCATGCAAAGAGCACAGCCCCTTTCTTAAGGCAAAGATTCACCTTTACCAGGCTGCAATATTTTGCCTCTCTCAGTTAATTATATTCAAATAATGAAGAGACTGTAAAAATCTTTCAAGTGATAATTACCTGTTATTTTTATCCTGTGAAACGCCGCAGGCGCATCCTGTTATTTATTAGCTCTCCTGCACACTTTCCAATTGCCTTAACTCACACAACTCACTGGATGGCCCCTGGATTTTCAGATTATTATCAAAGTCTGGTATCCTCATTGTAAAAGGAGTCAGTTTCCTGAGAGGTTTAACTTCTTCTATGGAGACCACTGTAAAAAACAGAATTTTAAAAAGGGGGATCAGGTGGGGGGAAAGCAGAAGCATCTGGAGGAAATTTCTGCACCACTGGCCAGGCATTTATGCTCCTAACAGCTATTTCCCCCAGATATACATGTTTCTTCATTTGTCCAGACATTTCCCTTAATCACAGGGCATAATCTCAATATAGGACATAATAACCACAGCTTTGAACTTTCACTTTGCAATAGAACAGGGCATTAAAAAAAAAAAAAAGCATATGTTTAATGAAAAAAAATATAAGTAGATGCTATTTAGAGCTCTAAGTAGATTTCCATGATTTACCCATAAGCATTCAAGTCAAGGATATTTTTTTCTGGTGCCACAGTGAACTCCAGACTTAGCTTAGCCCAGTCACTTAACTTAACATGTCCCCCTCTTCAGGCAAAATTGCACCTGTCCTTACACTGCAAACAAAATAAAAATACATCTCTTTGACCTAGTGGTGCTCAAAACTGGATTAAGAGCAGTAGTTTCTTCCAGCTGTCCAAATACACACAGTTGTGTCAGGACAGAGCACAGACAGCGAAGACTCCCTGAATCCATGCCGGGTCTGTTCAGGGAGAGATGCAGAAGCAGCACACCCAGGACTGCTTTGCAGAGCAATCCAAGTGCTTCCGGATGTCATCAACCTGGTCACTTCATCTCAGTCCCAGCACAAACCTGACGGGGGGGTGGACAGTGGCTGTGGCAACCACGGGACAGAGGCTGGAGCAGCAGCAGATCCCGGCTCAGAGTGGCGGCAGGCCCAATGCCAGATGGAGCAGGACAGGGAAACAAGGACAAGGAACTGAATGTGGGGGGACATTCCATCACAGCACGTTCACAGGCAAGGTTCACCTGGAAAGTGCCCAAACCACCTGCAGAGGTGGGTTTGCTCAGCACACTGACTCAATGTTGGGCCATCAAGCATCAACTCAACTACAGTTTGATATCAATAGAGATCAACACTAAAATCACTGCCTGATGAGCAGTTCTCCAAAATGTGGTATCTCAGTCACTTGTTACAATGTAAAAATACCACATTAAGGTTTGAACTCCTGATCAGAAATTTGGAAAGAAAATATCACAAATATCACAAAATGAGAGAAAGTTGATTTTCCAAGCGGATTCCCTGGGAGGACACCACGAGTATCCACCCCACAGACCAGATTCTAGCAGACAGCCAGTCCATTTTAACACCTTTCACTCTCTGCCTTATTCACTTCTGACTGTTGAGTCAGAAGGAAAAATCATAGCATGTTCCTCTGTGAGGCTGTGTGAGCTTTCCCAGGGTCAACAACATTGATTACATTTTAAGAAAAAGCATGATAAACACAGTAATGTACCTACTTCAGTATTTCGCAAGGCAAGTCATGGCAGTCATTTGGATTCTGATTGGGAAAAAAACCAAACCCTTAAACTTTTTCCAAGGTCTCTCATGGGAAATTCTAGATTTGTTTAGACGTGAATTCTTCACATTAATTTTTTTTCCACTTTCACTGTGAAAGGAGAAGTCCCCCAACACAGTGAACTGGCTGTGGTGATTGTCATACAGAGATAACAAAACTCTGATCCCTCTATCAGCATAGAAAAATCCCACCCTTCATCTTGGAGAGTGCCAGTTGAAGAAACCCATCTGTTCAGGGTTAAGTCAGCCCAGCATTGGGATGTAAGGCTAAATCAATGAGTGGCTTGTAGGACGTTCATAGGCAGTGAACTTTTCATGTAATAAAGTAAATTGAGCATTATTTTGGCTGAAGAATAAATGTTAAGGGCAAAGTTTCGGCTACAGCTTCTCTCTCTAGGCTACCTATTTGGAGGACATTAGCAATGACTCCCCTTTCTGAATTGATGTATGCTTGGAACAGCTCTGTGGGAATACACTGGTGGAAACATTTCCAACCCTCCTCAGCAGAGCCCCAGTGTAAATCCAGAGAGAGCTCCTATCCTGGGGTCTGAGCCTCAGCTATGAGAGTGCTGGGAATGCCAGCACTGTGCAGCTGGCAACATCCCCGTGGCTGAGGAGCAGGAGATAGGGATGCATTACACAGCCACTTTTCAGCTCCATTACACTGTCAGATGGCTCAGGAGGGCTGTGGTGCTGCAGCAGAGAATCTGGCTTACAGCTGTACACATGTGGCTGTTACTCACAGCCTCCTCAGCTGTTTGTCAGAGCTCCATAATCCCAGAGTGTCTGCACCTCAGCGAGCACAGAACCATCTCTGTAATCCCTCAGTGCTGATCTGGTCATGCTGAACTAGGCCTGACTTGCAGCATCCCTTCAACTTTAATTCTGGAGAGACAACTCCAGCATTATTCACAATAGGAAAAACTTAAATATCCTCAGATGATCTGTGCATTCCACTTACGGTATTTGGTTTGAATCAAATTGCTTAAAAACTGAAAAAGCAAGTAAGCCTCTACCAGTTTATGTACTGAAATCAGGTTTAAGCATTCCCTTGAGCATAAATTTCCAAGTATTTAGAATGACACTGTTCTCTCAAGGTATGAGATTCATTGTTTAAATGATCACCCTGTTAATTCCTATGCTTCATTTTCTGAAATTCTGTGTAGCTTCAAAAATGAGTTCCAAATATACTTGATGCCTTGGTCATATGAAAAATTCAAGGTGATCCACTACCTAAGATAATGGAAAACTGAACTCTGACTTCAGTGTCAAGATCATTTTCTTATCAAGATTCTCAGCTCACTCCCATTCTTGTCAGTGAGATGGTAAGAGATGCAAAACAAAAAGATCTCCAGAGGTACTTCAGTCGTCAGCTTCTCCCAAGTACCTCTTTCACTTCATCTTTCTTTACCCCTTCCTAATAAAGCTCTATTTATCTGGGACACTCAAAAGATGTTTTCTCATCACATTGCAAAGAACTTAACAAAATACAGCTAAATACCATAATTTCTCTTTCGCAGCTAAAGAACCAGACAAACAGGTCCAGCTCAGGCAGGCAGGGGATGGACTGGAGAAGGGAGGAATCTATCCAGGATGATGTGAGACTGGAGCTCAGCTCTGCCACAAGCCCCCAGGTGACCTCAGGCACATCACTTCGACTGGGGATTTGAATGGGCATGGGCAGCAACCTGCATCCTTTCTGCTCCTGCTCAGCAATATCTCCTCTGAGATCTGGTTTGATTCCACAGACTCCACCCAATTTCATATCCCCTTGTGCGACCTCTCAGTAGCCCCCAGTAATCTGGGATAAAAGCATTTAGGTAACTAACTTTAAAACCTGTTAGACATCTTTGTTTTAGGCAAAAGCACGAGGATTTGGTTATGCTGGCAGCCAGGAAGAGGTTTCACATGGTTAAGCAAGTGAACCAAGAGAAAGTGGTTAAGCATCTCCTACCAATACCTTTGGGCTCAGGCACTCCCAGCTGACTGCCCCTCCTTTCCTCAATAAACACGTCAGCTATGAGGGAATCTCCATGGCTTTGCCACGTTGTCCTGCTACTGCTCACACAGACTCCCTTTTCAAAATGTGGAAACAGGTGGCTCACTGACACAAGAGACATCAAAAACCAAGAGACATCCAGAAAGCAAGATTTCTCCCTTCCAAACACCCCCAAACAGGCCCTCAAATTTTCATGGATTTGTATTAATTTTT
>VZTG01000386.1:0-108990 GCA_013397845.1 Melanocharis versteri
GCAACATGCTTTTTAACATTTCACCTGTTTTTTCCCCAGTGTCTGCTCCTACGGACTAGAATCAGACCAGGGGATGATCTAGGGAACAACTACAAATTGCAGCATGAGGGAAAAAAAAGCAAAATCAAAAAGACAGAGGATATAGAAAATAAGTGCTGGAATCCTTTCTGGTAAAAAAGCCTACCCTTTTTTTAACAAATATTTTTCTCAACACAAACTGTTGACAGGTAATTTTTATACAATATTCCTCCCTTAGCTGTTCTTTAAACAGAAGTACATTTGAAAGGAGATTTTATAGGACACTTTTCAAGGCATGGGAAGAGTGCAGTAACTACTTGGGTGTCTTCAGCACTCATCCTACTGTGTAGCTCCAAATGCTCAACTGACTTTTTTACTAAATGTGCAAAGCAAGCCCACTTTTAACCACGAGCTGGTTAGAAATTAAGAGCATTTCATTTGAGTCTCCTAGGGAATTTTCAGGCACCTAAGATTGACTCCGGATCATTAGTTCATCTTTCTGTTTAAGCAGATATACATTCAACAAAGTGCAAAGTGTCCAGTTACCAGTCTTTCTGTGGAAATGCACAGATGCACTTCTGCACATTGGCACAATAATGTACCCATGGGAATCTAAGTTTTCCATTATCTTTTCTATTGTTGTAACTTGTTTTTGTGCCTTGTGTGTCAGAGATTTAAAAAACTAAGTGGAGAAGAAAGAAAAAAACTGGAAGACTGGTGAAGAGAGGGAAAAATAAGCTGGTTTTAGAACTGATTTTGCTCAGAGACCAACTTTGCACCCAAGAGATGTTAGAAAATACTCAGTGTGAGAGAATTCATGTATTTATGCTTGCTTTGGGTTGTTTTCTATCTACCAAAGAAATGAAACTCTCTCACCAGATAACAGAATGTTGTGAAAAATTTAAAAGCACTCCTTACACAGGCTTGAGGCCTCTTTGTAAGGGGGGAGGGGAGATAAGAAGTTCAGAGATTGTAAAACACAGTCTGGTGAAGACTTTTGTGCTCCGGGCCGCCTTTTATATGTAGCACAAAACTCAGGCCTTGCTGCTTTTTGCTCTTGCTAAAATGAGCTTAGCAGGGTATGTGCTTCTGGTTGGTTTTTTTTTGGAATCCTCAAGCCAGGGAAATAATGGAATATATCTACTCTTTACACTTCAGCTGTGAGTTGTGCTCTTCTTGGTGTTATTTGCATATATTTGGTTCACACAGAAGCAAAACCACAGAACATCTGTAGAGCCAGACTAAATAAATACTGCTTATACTGTCACTTCTCTCCTAGCAGTATAATTAAACAGGAGTTAGAATTTGCAATGTATTGACATTTTATCAATTAAAGATAGAGGGAGACATGGAATTTCCCAGATCTGGCCCTTCCTATGGATGGGCATCACACTGGCCGTCTTCCAGTCATCTGGGATCTCCCCAGGAGTGATGATAAATGACATTTAGTCCCATTGACTTGTGAGCATCTAAGTGCTTCAGCAGGTCACTAACAGCTTCCTCCTGGATACAGGGGGCCTATTCTGCTCCCTGTTCCTGTCTACCTGCTCAGGAGGCCAGCTGTCATGAGGACAACCTGTCTTATTGTTGACAACTGAGGCAAAGAAGGTGTTAAGTACCTCATCCTTTTCTTCATCTTCAGTAACTATATTCCCCTCCACATCCAGTAAAGAATGGACGTTTTCCTTGCCCATCCTTTGCTATTAATGTATTTATGGAAGTATTTTTTATTATCCTTTACAGAAATGGCCAGGTTAAGCTCTAATTGAGCTTTCGCCTCTCTAATTTTCTTTCTGCATGACCTAACGACATCCTTAAACACTTCCTGAGTTGCCTGCACTCATTCTGGAACATAAATGATCTCTGCTGTTTAGTCAATCCAACTCTGTAGCACATCCATTTAAACCTCTTAAAGATAATCACTGCTTGGAATATGGAGGAGTTAATAAGCTACAGCTACATTGCATTAGATTGGCTTTCCCGCTGCATACATGTGGTATTTTAAGAGAGGCTACAGCAATTTATCTTTGGATAGGGTTACAGGATCCTTTATTTATGTAGTGCTTGGGTTAGATCTCTATAATGTGCTGCACACAGGATACCCAGTCTGTGGTCATTCGGGTGCTCAGTCTGCTTTAGAGCGCAGCTGCCAGTCCGGGCACAGAAATCCGTGTGAAGAAGGCATTTTACAATGGCATTCTCTGTGCCGACTGAGTGCGCTGCATCAGTAGATAAAAAGTAGATAGGGCAAAACAGCTTCCTGTGTCATTCAAATAGGGCTTATTCTAGACACTCCTGTCAGAGCATATCATGCATAAAATACCAAGGCCATCTGAAGAGTGAGATTGATATTCCTTCCCCTGACTTTACTACTCAGTTTGTTAAAGAAATCAGCTGTAGACGTCAGAGTTTATTGGGACATGGTATTAAACAGAGGCTTTTATGAAAAGGGTGGGGTGATGGTCTCTGACTTCTTAACAGATCAAATATACTGTTTTTTCCTTGTGAGATAAAATGATCGGTACGGTCCAATCTTTGGCAAAGAATAATGCCACCCAAAAAGTAGCTAAATGTAACCTGAGTTCAGAGGACTTCACTAAGTGTATTCTTGGCAGAAGAAAGATTGTTTAAATAAAATACACATATTTTAAAAAAAATCTTAGAGATATTAAAGCAAGTTAGGATGACAGAAACTTTAGGAAAACTGACAATTAAAGGATTATAGAAAAGCAGAGCAATACTTGTTCAGTCTTAATGGAATAGTATCAAAGCTGTCCAAGGGCAGAACTTGCCTTCCTGAAGATTCATGTGAAAGTTTTATTCAGATCAAATATTGTATTTTTCTTTCCAAACTGTTGAATTATAATGAAACCATAAAATAAACCAGAAAAATACTCCCCCATAATTAGAATATGAGGATCAGATTAATTTTTTTAGCTCTTTTTGCCCACCCACAGAAGCAGTCCAAATCCTCTTTCTTTTACATCTCTGATAAGCAAAAGGGTTTACTTTCAGAGCAAGACTGTTTAAGTTACTTACTGTTCTCTGGAGGATAAAAAGTTTCGACTGTCTGTGTAAAGCAGTGAATATTATTCCAAGAATAATAAGAAAACTTAGCAAGATAAAATTTAGAATGAAAGAACCGCCAACAATTGGTGGTCCAGCTGAAAAGCAGCAGTACTCAAGAATGTGCTCTCTTTCACATGTTGTAACTCATTTTGGAGTCAAGATTGTAGTAAAAATGTTTATCAATTTTTGATGGTGTCTAAATGTTTAATCACAAAGAACATATATATATATATTTGCAAAAATATTAAAAGGATGCATGATATATGAATGTGGGTATTTCCCTCATGTGTATTCCCACAGAATTTATCATTATGCAATATATCACAGCCCAGTTTTGTCAAAAGACAACCAGATTGCTGTCCAGCCTCACTGTGCCAAATCTACAAACTCTTAAGCTCACTATGGTTTAGAAAGGCTTTTTTTGCTATCAATAAGGAAGATTATGGCACAGAAATTCTGATTGATTGCACCAGCTTAACTCACTTGGCAGAATTATAGTTCTAAGTTTTCCATAATTAGCAAAGTATATCCCAAAACATGATTTAGCTCTTAGATGAAAAAAGTTTTTAGTGGGAAATTTTCCTCTCTTGCTTCTTAAATGATGCTCTCTAACTTCAAAATAAAAGGTATATCTTTGTACATCTATTGACACTGTTTTCTGTATCCTTTGAAATAGACAATACCTGGACCAAAGATTGGAATTATGAGACTTTATGAATACTACCACTTACAAGCAAGGTCCCAAATAGATCTCAGACATAGCTGACTCAGTTATCTGAATTGCAGCCTCCTGTTTATGTCTCCTAGAAATGTCATCTGGTATTCTGTTTTTTCATTGGAAAGGGCCCTTTGTTTTGTGAAGAATATCACCTAGAGTCCTCTTTTCCTCTTAAGCTATGGAAAACTTTTTGCAATCCAAATTTGCACTAAACATAATCTAATTTTCCTTGGTTATTATCATTATCATGGGTATACCTAAATCTGACTCTAGTAGTTCTTCACTCACTTATTCACAAAAATAATTTTTCTGAAGGCTCCATCATGTTAATTTCACTATAAAATAGAATCCCATTGCCTGAAATATTTGAGGACTATGACCTGTTAAAAGAATTCTACAGGCATTTGTGCATCACAATACCAGTTTGCTTGTGAATTTCTGGGTAAGAATCAAAAATTTAGTTTTACTAGATAGGTGTAGGAGAGTAGTGAAAGAAAGTAGTGAAAGTAGTAGAAAGTAGTGAAAGAGAGAGTAGTAGAAAAATGAAAACTACAGAATGTAACTAAAATGTAAATTTCAATGTGTCACGAGGTAATAAATAATATCTTGGATTTGTTTTAAAGAGACCACTATTAACCTACTTTTTTGATTTTTTTAATTATTCAAATACATATACCATTTTCAGAGGTATAAATTAATTAAAAAAATAAGTATCTCTGAAATGCCAGCAGAGTATTTTATTACACCAATTATTTCAATTAAAATAATAACTTTGGATGTGTTTACTGGTAGTGCGAGCTTCTTAATTACTGAAGAAACTGCAATAAGATTAGCAACAAATATTCAAATTTGATTCTATCATAACACATGATGTTTCTGAGACAACCACGTCTTTAATGGTATATTAATTTAAAATATCAAAGTTAAATGAATGTGGAATACAATACAACATAATTGGATAAAACAAAAAAGTTCCAAACTTATTTAAATATTTTTGGTCAATATTTTCAGGAACAGAAAATAGATTTATTGCTTGTTTAATGTCATTAGTAAAATGTCATCTTTTGAAAATATTACTGATTGAGGTAGTATCATTATGCAACAACCCAGTAATAACAGTATTAAGACAACGTTCACAGGCTATCCGTCATCAGTTATTCTCTATCTCAGCCACAGGATATATCTTGCATTGTATTATTTAGCAACTACTGTACTGGCGACCAAGTGGGCTGTAATTAGGTTTTATACACCTCATTTCATAATGATTACTATGAGTCTTTAAGTATTACAGCCTCTTGCAGATTTGTTATGTGTTGTAATGCAGGTTTACATCACATTGTTGCTTGCATAAAAGTTTTCTGGTTCATAAATGTTTCATAACGATATACCACGGCAGGTACAAATGCCAAAATTAAAGAAATGACACTAAAGGAGTGGCTCCAAAACAGGAAAGCTTTGCAAACATAAACATGTATTGAGATTTCAGTAATTTTTTTTCCATTTTGTATCTGGAAAAAGCCAAGAACATACAAGAACTTTGCAAAACAAAATCCAAGAGAGAAAGGAAGTAGAGAGGAAACTAGTAGAAATATTAAATCAGAAATTAAATGTTTTCCTTTTCTTGGTGTCTCAAATGTCTCGATTTGCCAGAGCATTCTCTATTGTTAAAAAAGATAAATATTGTTATGAAAGTAATTACAAAATATAGGTCAAGAAGAAAACATGATCTTCAGATTTATTTTTTAAATGTTGGCAGCAGCTGCCATGTGTTGTTGAGTGTGTGCGACATAGTTGGGTGCTAATGATGAATCTGTAGCTCTCTTGTTTCTTTCTGTCCCCTTTCAGTGTGATCATATCTCCATGCCTGAAGAAGAGTGTCAATTTTATTTGCCAGATAGTCACAACTGCTGACAATTCCAGTGAGAGAGAGAAGGAGTAACATTGTCTATATTGACAAAGCAGGAAGAGAATCACACTTGGGATTCTTTTTATAAAGGAAAAAAATATCAAGAGGTGGTTCAGCAATTCAGGATATTATATGGCACAGTTCTCTAAAAATTATAATGAACTAATTGCTCAGAGTTTCTTGACAGAATAAATTTTTTAACAATCCATTTTTTAAACCTAATATGTCTCAATCTGCATGGACAGACAACACTGTTTATTTGGTCATCCACAAAGCAGTACTGCATTTTCCTCCAAAATGAAATAAAGTTAAAATCCAAGCAAACAAAAAGGTCTTCAAAATATCAACCTAACCCAACCCAAACTAGGCATTCCAGTTTTCTGTGTAAGATAACACCTGTAAAACACTTTTTTGCTTTTTTTTTTTCAGCACTGTGGTTTTTATAAACTTTAGATCGAATTCTAACAAAGAGAATTATGATTTCTTTCACGTCCAGAGTAACCACGCAATAGTTATAACACTAAAAAAAGCTAAATCTCAAAATGTATACATTTGTTAGTAGAGACAGGCAGTCATTTAAGGGAAAGGTGAAAATCTTTTCCTGCTGTTATGTGGTACTTAAATTTCAGATAAATAAAGAAATTTCCTCTTTTGAATTGTTAGTCCTATATCTTTCATACACAGAAAATTTGATATTATATCTATAAAGAGAAATCTTTACCAGACAGCTTAAAATGTAAATGAGACATGGATAAATAAAAGCAATTTTGTTCATTACAGTATTTAGCTCATGAAAAGGTGGACCTATTAAATGGGAAAAATAACAATCATAGGCACAGAACTAAAGTATTGGAACAGAATGTTATTCTTAATTTTGGTTAGTATTAAGAGGGTAGAGTGAACAATAAAGTTTTCATTTCTACTAGAAGCTTAATTCACCGCTATCATATTTTTAACACTGAAGTACAATGAAAGACTAGAATTTAAGAGGATATCTCACTATATTATCTTATATTTGACTTGATCAACTAATTTCTCTACCTCTATATTGTCTTATTTCCACTCATTTTAATAAAGAATTAGAATAAAACAGGAGTTTGTGTGAATATGCCATCACAGGAGAAAGACCAAATGCTTTAATTGGCAACTGCAGAACCTTAAGCTGACTGTTATCATGTATTTCAGAAAAAATAAAAAATAGAATAACACTTTTTTTCTGGTATAATTTTGAAAATTTGACATTATTAAATGTCCTTTATATTAATACAGAAATATCCCAGGTCCCCTTGTTGCAGAATCTACATTTTCTTGATGCAAATGTGCCTTTTTGGGGGTTTTAATGAGCTTTATTTTTTATTTTAGGAATTTGTCACACTCACTGTATACTAACTTTATCTTCAAAACCTCACCAATTTTTCTTGCCTTCTCATGATCTTCTCTTTTACTTAGAACAATTTAAAGTGTTAACTGTCATCAACAAAGACTGCTAAATCATAACTATGTATTTTAATGCACTAAATTCAGCCCTGTAACTCAACATTTCCCATTTCCCAACACATCCATTAACACTAACGTGCTTCTCTAAAATGCAATAGCAGAGCTGCCACTAATTCTGTCTGTTGTTATTTATGTCTATTACTCACTTTAACACAACACTCCTATAACAGAAATTTGCTTTCTTTTCCATTACTTCTAACTTTAAGCATAGAAGGTAAGGAAGTCCCCATTTAATTTTCTAATTCTAACCTCACCTTCCAGAATTTTTAAAGCAACTTCCCTGAAGTCACCTTTTTGATGTAGCTTATCAGTTATCATGAGTAAGTTTATAATTGGGTCAGATCTCATTAGATCTGAATTAAAACCTGCAGGAATACATCACATAATTTTCCTGATGCTACAAAAACCAGAAAATTTTTAACAGATTGGAAAAGTGTGTGTCCTTTGCCATGATGGGAGCAAAATAAAGCCCCTAATTGTCGCTTTTGCGCGGCTTTAACGAGCCCGGCGGGCCGGCGAAGGACAGAAATAGCGGTCAGCACCTCGCGGAGGTTTCAGCTCTTGGCTCTGAAAAGAGCCGTTTGGCAGTCCTCCGGGTGGACTCGGCTGTGCCTAGTCCGTGGTGAGTGGCTCTTAAAAGAGCCTTTCGCAGGCAGCTCTTTAGGCAGGCTTCAGCCTGGTGTTGGCGCGAGCGCGGCGTGAGCAAGAAGTGAGAGAGGCGACTCTCGTGTCCACAATTCCAAGTCCTTTATTCCCCTTGCCGGAGAACGAGGGATCTTGAAGGAAGGAGCACCGAGAGCCGACGGCAATGGTCTGGCCCTGAGCTCAGGGAGGCATGGACTTTTATAGGGTCTCAGGGTAAGGGCGGAGTCAGGGTACAACCAATCAGGGAACAGGGGAAGGTACAATGAGCCAATGGGGGAACAAGGGATCGAAATGGACCAATGGGGGAACAACAGAACAGAACTTTCCGGAACAAATTATAATAAACATGAAATGGGAGGGTTTTAGGCAGGGACTTCTCAATGAGTGGCACCTGGGGGTTGCGGCCTAGACAGCGACCTCTGCCTCACCTTCAGCGCCATTTTCCTCATCGGAGACATCTTGTCTCCCTGAGAAATCTACCCAATTTATTTCTTTATTAATCCAGACGCTGAAGGCAGGCTGGGTCACCGCAACACCTAATCAATAAATGATCTTAATATATTTCAGAAAAACTGTCCTTTCTCTTTTTCTTGTACTTTTTTCCCAATCTTTTTTCTTACTCACACATCTCAGTGAGGTTTTTTCCCTTCGCTGACATTGTTGCATTGTTCTCTGGTTTTATACATAGAAATATTTGTTTTCTTCCTGAAAGCCAATATGAACAAATAGTGTTCACTCTAGAAGCAGATATCAAACAATTTTGTATTTTTTTTGCCATTTTATTATTTTACTCTACAACAGTACCCATTTCTATGACTAAAGCATGTCAATTGGATCTCTAAAATCATTTAAATTTTTACACTTCAGGAAACCTGATTACCTTATACAGTGAAACAGCTACCTGGATGGGTGAGTGGAGAGCAGTGGATATTGTCCAGCTTGGCTTCAGTGAGACTTTCAACACTGTCTCACACCACACCCTCCCAGGCAAATAGGGGAGCATGGACTGGTTGAGTGGATGGTGGATTGAGAACTGTCTGAACAGCACATCCTAGAGGGACAAAATGAGTGGCACAGGGTCTAGTTGGTGCATAGGTTGAGCAGGATGATGTTGTAAAACAGATGTACTGGATTCTTCCTTGAACTTCCACGTCAGGTTAGTAACCTTAGCTCCTTGCGCTCCTCACCGTGCTCTTTATCTTCTGCAACAAACCTCTACAAAAATGACCCAACACTGCTGCATGTCCTTGGGTGATGAATAAGACTGGAGTTCTGTAAGGAAAGGAATCTATAATCATGTCCACAGTCTGTATGCAATATTAATTCAGGAGTTAATTTTCACAAGTCATCTTTATTCAGGTATATTTAAACTTTTAAGTGCTTCTTTTTCAAATCTCCAAAACTGGTGTTCTTTTTAGCCTAGTTTTGGATGGTTTTTTCCCTTCATTTTAAAAAATTGTGGCTGAAGAAACAAAGTTAGTCATGTAACAACTTATTGAAAACATCTTATGGAACCACTGTCGTCAGTGTCAAGGAAATGTTTAAAAGCTTTACCAAACAATTATATGACATAGTTCCCTCTGTGGTTTTGCTGGCAATGCTAAGGTGCTAGATCAATTCAGAACACCAGGCATCATCTGCTGGGCCATAATCAGAGTATAATACCCAGAGAGGAGATACGACCCAGCTTTGGTTAGCATTGACTCTGACTTTAGTATTATTTGGAATCAAGGACTGAAGCAACTTTTTGTCAGGAACTATCATATGCTTTCTTTGGTTTAAAAGGCTTTAGATAGGATTATGCATATCTGATAATTTGTGAAATGCTTTAATTTTTGCTCAATATCCTAAGCAGATTATTTATTAAATGCTTTAATTTTTCTATGATATACTAAGAAGATTTCATTTATAGTCCTACGAAAGACCAGTAATTAGCTATATTATGCTTGGAGAGGATTTGCTAAAGCTTTTGGAAATATTTTTGTTCCTCTAAATACGCTCTATAAATACATGGTATTTATAGACTTTTTACTTGAAAAGATAGAATATTTGACTGAATAGTGTTAAAATGTGGGTATGTTTTCTCTTTGCAGAAACTTGTGGAAGTTTTGATTAGGCCACAAATGGTATTTTAATATCCCTGAGACTTCTAAACAGCAATTACAGCTGGCAGCTCTTAGATGTACTATAGGAATGTGAATCCTGCTAGGCAGCCCTTTCCCAGAACTGCAATATCACAAATAATTTTTTAAAATAATTGCTATTTCTAATCTGATAGTAATTTTTTCCTTCACTACATATTGGTTTCTTGCTTACCTTCTATAGCTGAATTCAATTTCATTTGAAAAAAAATTTTTGCTCTACATGAAAAGTGCTTCTTTACGAAGACAGCCTCATTGTGGATAAACACCCTCATCGTCAGCCCCAGGTAATGCTATAGTATCACCACCTCTGGAATTTTCAGCCCAATGGAAGTATAAAAATGGGATCTCAAACTCCCAGTTTCACAAGGAAATCTTACACACCTAGAGAAATCTTTCCAGTATCAACCAGAATTCAAGAACTATGCATGCAGGTTCCAGAAACCATGACAACACTGAACATGGGTCATTCCTTTAAAACCTTCAGATGAGATCCTAACAGTGTCATTAACCATAGTCCTTACCTTAGCCTGGTAATTTCACTGGAATGATTAATAAAGACAGACCTCACATCAGCCACATTGAAAGGTCTTTGCAAAAAACATATTAAAATATTAGAGTCAGACATCTTTGCCTTAGTTTCAAAATATTAGCTCATGCATATCCAACCCGCTTCCCTCCCATTAGGAAAGGCTGAAGAAAACCAAAAAGGTTTTTGTTGTTTAGGTTGACCACTCTGTGTCAAAGAGGATTACTGAGGAAGAAGGACATAAAATAATCTGTTCTAATGAGAAAGAAACAACAGCCTAGCCCAAAAATAAGGGAAAAGGAAATGAGAAAAAAATAGCGTTAATCAAGACACATCAGTTCACATTCAGCAAGGGTGTGTGCATACCCTTTACCACACATCTTACTTGTGTGAGCAGGTACACATATTCTTGGTCCCTTTCTGCATAGGTGTTGTCACTGGGAGGCATGGTGTGTTGCTGGCAGCAACTTTTTTACACATAAAATTACAATTTGAAAATTTGCTAGGGATGGAAGACTTTGAGAGCTGTCTAGCAAGATCGGGAAAAGGTTTTTCAGCCAGAGAGGATGGCTGAGCTCTGGAACAAACCCCCCAGGGAGCACCAAGCCTGATAGAGTTCAAGAAGCATTTGGACAATACTCTCAGGGACATGGTGTGACTCTTGGAGTGTTCTGTGCAGGGCCAGCCAGGAACTGAACTTGGTGATCCTAATGGGTCCCTTCCAACTGAACATATTATATGAGTCTATGATGCTAAGATAGGAATCAGATTTTGATTGCAGTTGAAAAAAAATAAAAACTGATGCAAAAAAGTGTACACAAAACAATAATCTGATTTGATAATTCTTTAAAATAAAGATAAAAATGAATTATGATTAGGGTGAATGACTGTAGAAATTTTCTATAGCCTATTCTTGAAGTCAGAGGAAATTAAACAATATTGAAGTCAGATTCTTGGGGGTTTTAATGTGTCCACTGAACACAGCACATTCAGATGTTTTATGTCTAATATAAATAAATAAATAAATAAATGCAAATGCAATTAGCTGTCACAAATCCTGTTAAAAACAGTGAAGCAGGATTGAGCTGTATGAATTAAGAACTTAAAACTGCAAAAATATTAATCTCTGATGTCTTTATATATTATATACAAGATATTGATCATTAGCATTGTCTTTACACCAGTTTTGGTGGCTCTTCTTTTATCGACATTCATGAGACACATAAATACATAAGTAAGCATGTGAGTCCTACTCCAGGGTTTCTCTTAGGGAGGGTTCTTGCAGCTGGGTGGACATCTTACATGGAGTCTAGGGATTTTCATTTCTCTTGACTTTGCTTATCTTGAGTGTAGAATCTTAGACTGAAGTCTAACTTGAGCCACCGAGACCGTTCTTGTTTCTGTGGCCATGGGAATTAAATGTGACACAGTCCATTCTCAGGCCTAGGTTTCGTGGCTGGCAAATAAGTACTTGTTCTGCTTTCACCCAGAGTCAAAGAGACAAAGCCAATTAGTTTGTGAGATAAGGGAATTTGGAACTCCAAACTGACAGAACAATACAGATGCACACAGAAAGACCTCCTTAAGTGAAACCCCTGAGCATGCTTAGTGACAGGCAATTCTACCTGTTTCACTGATTCTTATAAGCAATCAGCTATTTTGGAATTGAAAATTAACCATTCTTTAACAACCAACTTTTTATATTCTAATATGTTTACTAGAACATCTCTATACTTTTGTAAGCATTCTATTTTATATACTAGGCATTTCAATCCCCTTGGAATGTTGCAGTTAGGGGTGCTACAGAAGCAGAAAATGTCTGTAAAAAGTGTCTGGTGCTTGTATAAGCAACAGGGGAGTTTCTCATGTGTAAGCAAATGCCTGCAGAACCTAACCATCTCATTCCTGTGTCCTGGCTTTACCATACTGCGGAGGTTTTTGTCCTCCATCAACAAACCAATGAGACACACAAGCTGCCGGGCAGTGCAAGGTACCAGCTGCATCAAAACTGAGTATGTGTATATGGCAAAAGCTGACCTTGACAGATCTGTCACTTTGAGATATGCAGCACCACGGAAAATTTAGATGCATATGTGGAGAAATGTCAAAGATGAATTACCTTTATTAGTGTATAGATCATTACTTGTTGTCCCTGCTTTACTTTCTCCCTACCCATATATACAAACACAATTTGGGGCGCAGATGATGGAGAAAACATGTGAAAGCCTGGTATCTTAGAGAGGAATGCGCTGACCCAATTTTCTCCTCCCATAAAAATTTTGCTTGAAGTCCCTGAAGGATAATAGCTGTTTAAGCAGTGTTGGTTGTGCAGGATGTGTCCTGAGGTGAAAGGATCTATTTGGAGAGAACAACCAGGGATAGTACAGAGCCCATCAGCTGGTCATACATATCCATGAGCAATTCATTGCCTCTATATGCAGTAATCAGCAGATGTGCCAATCTCAAAGTATATCCTTCCAAAACTCACAAACAATATACTGCTACAGAAATCAGATAGCACCAAATACTTACATTTCAATAATTAAAAACAGTTTGAAAATGCTTTTATGTAATCTTGCATTTTTGAAATAGGACATTTATTTACCTTTTTTTAAAAATTGTTTCTCTTTTCTGCATATCTTGTGGTTTCCTTCAATTAAATGCAGTTTCCCACATTCTCACTAAATATAATGCTCCTGGAAACAATATTTTTTACTGGTTTACTGTCTAGCAGCTCCTCTGATTGTGTTGCTCTGAAAAAGAAACCATCAGTCATGGATGTTCATACTGACGGTTTCTAGGCAAAAAGAAAAGGATTCCATATTTCACTGAACTGAAAGCTAAGTGTACTCTGGAGTTCTAATCTAAAGTGTAGTGGACAATAGATGTTTAGAAAAGAAAGCAGGACTGTAGTCAAGACACAGTAATAAACAACCTTATCACTGTAATCCTAGAACACCAGACCTTACATACTAGTGACAACTCATCTGCCAATAATTAGATGAACTACTTTCAAGGAAAATAAAAACAAAAAAAACCCAGCCAAGGCACAAAACTGTCTTTGAGATAATTTTGCATCTGTAATAGCATTGGAGAAATGTCCCAGGACAGTGAGAGTTGTGTTGCTGGAAAAGCCTTTAAAATTTAAAAATTAATGCAAAAATAGCCTCCTAGTCTGACACTTATTACTGGAAACATAAAATATCCTCAGAAACTTTCTGGCTTAAAGTAACATGTTAAATAATGGCAGAATATTAATCTGGATGATAAATGATCATTTATTAAAAAGTCTTTTTGCTATCTCAAATTACTTTTGCAATTTTTTCCTGAATAAAACCTTTTTTTGGTATTGCTTTGTACACAATACTCAGAAGTTTCTCAGCACAGTTGCTCTGCTTTAGTAGTGGGTAGATTGGTCTTTTTCCTCCATTGTATATATTGTTTTGTGATGCTGTTGGGTTCCTTAGAAACAAAAATGAATTATGCTCCTTTAAGAGATCACAGGAAATCCGGTGGTTCCCCCTACACACTTGTGCTCTCTTTTAAGCTTCACCTTTTGGTTTGGTTGGATAAATTTTTAATTTTCTATTGTTATAGCAATATTGCAGTGTTGTCATATACATAATATGTATCTATTCTCTTCGTATAAAATTAATTTCTTTTATTTAACTTCTCCTCTACCTCTACCTCTAATTGTACTCATCAGACACGACATTTGATGTCACTTAATGGAGCTTTGTCATTGATGATATATATATATATATTTTCTTGGTCAATAAAATGCCAAACCACATACATGACATTTTTCTGAGAACAAAATACAAAATAAACTGTCTAACTTCTGAATTGGTGCTTCAAATTTCAAGAAGGTTTACAAAGAAATGAGGTAGACATGAATGCTGTAGATAATAAGAATTTGATGGACTGATATAGAAATAAATGGTCTGGGGGACTTCGGGGCACTCAAGGTCTTTGCAGGTAGCATGCCTGTAATTTAGAGATACAAATAAAGTTGTCAACTCTATCCTGTCAGGATCATATGTTCTGGATGTCAGGGATAGGGAGCTCAGAGGAAAGATTTAACAGCTGAACCTTGATATGTGCACTGTGAAAATTAGGTCTCTTAATGGACAAAACAAAGGTGCCTTTTCTACCTTCTTCCTACTGTAATTTCAGGTTTTCCAAAGATTTTTATTTGTGCTGTCATTCTTGAAATAGAGAGTCTTGACAATTTTATCTGTCAGATGTCATTTAACAAAAAAGATGAGCAGTCCAGTTGAGTTTGTTTAATGCACAGTCTTAAGGCAACATTTCCTGTACTCTGGAACCATTACTTGTAGTTACGTATTCATGTTATTTTTTTAGCAGCTCCACCTCCTCCATCAGAGGCATTTCTCAGATGAGTATGATTTGAATAATAAATTAGTTGAAGGTTTATGACTCTGTAAGTTCCTTTCCTTGGTGATTATAGTGAGCCTAAATTTTGTCATGTTTTAAACACAAGATCCATCTCTTAATTCAAGTCTGCCTTTAATATCAGAGCATGACCACAAGGCTTTTGTCAGAAAGACAAATGACCAAAGGAACTAGTAGATTTTAAAAATTGAAAGTATAATAAGGGTGGAAATAGATTGTCTTTCTTGACAGCAATTACACATTCTCATTTGGAAGAACTGTAAATCACTAAATGAACTAATGTAATTTTCTTATGGAGATAACCCTTACACAGCAAAAATCTCATTCACCATGAACCACTACACAAAAACGCACAGTTCCTGAATTTGACCTTTCTATCAAGGGTTATCAAGAGGTCTTCAGTCTCCTTTGTTCTCTTTCCACCCATTCAAGTGCTCTTTTGAGCTCCTGTCTTGAAATTTAGGACATTCATTAGGCATGGGTTGTTCACTGCAGAATAGGAGAAACATGACATTTGACATTTTTATCATAGGTCGCTAAAGGTCATTTCTCTTGCAATGTGTAATATCAAGCAGGAAGTAGTCACAAGCATGAAGTCCTCAGCCTGAAGTCATGAGCTCATTTATTATCTCCAAATAATTTTTAATAGACTCAGCAACTGTGTCACTGATAATCATATTCTGTCTACTCAATATCAGAGACAATTGCAAAACAATCTTCCAAACAATGTATGACAGGCATTTATTCATCACACAGATAAAATTTTCCATTTTGTTGTCAAGAACAGTCTGGACATGTTGTTCAGATAGATGTACCCTAGGTACATTGCAGAATCATGTTTGGGTGGATCAGAGTGAATGCTGATCTGAATATTCTGCTGAAGTGTATCCCTCATTCTTAACTAAGAGCATTCCCCTGGCTATATCCACAGTATGGGTATAGCTTTCCGGTGATCTTGCCATCGATACAAAATGACTCTGATTTCACTGGTTTCTTATGAGATGACAGAAATAATTTAGTTTTTATGTAAGTGCAATGTTATTACAAATGCAAAGTATAGGGTATTAATTAATACTAAGACCTGATACCTTTTCAAAGCCACCCTTTCAAAGAGCTCCACAGCTCTCCTGTTGTAATCTTGCTTTTGCATTTATTTTTATTTCAACATTCATTTCATCTAAACAGGTTGTCAGCCTGGTCCAAGATGTCTTGGAAGATTTACAATTTGGATAACTCTAAAAGAATGCTCTGTCTTTTCTCTTTTTCAAAGTGTCACACCAATCAAGGCATGCTCCACTGCTATGCTGAGTACAGAGCCATTCTTACAACCCACAAATCACCAACTAGTTTTACCAGTGGCTTCATCTGTGAGGAGATGGGAGCACTTGTAGGGAAAAGGAGTAGTGAGATTAGGTTACAGAAAACTTCTCTCAGGTTGGTTCAAATTCTTGGTTCCTGGAGGGAATAATGAACTATTCACAGAATGTCTGTGAAAGGGAAATGCAAAATATAAATGATATTTGATGAAGCTTGAAATCAGGTATTATAAAGTGGTCTTAAAGGAGATAATTTCTATTTTCCATAATGAAAAATTTCAGTGAAAATGAAGAAGAGGTTTTCTTTCCATAAACTCTATTTATAAATCTTTGAATTTTATCTGATTACGCAGCATATTTATTGTGCGCACCACTTCTAATGTGTAAGGATCTGTGGTATTTCTTCTGTGTTGTTCTTTGATTAAGCATCTCCCAGATGATTAGCTAGGTCAGCAGAAAATATTTTCACACATAGCCTCAGAAATGTGATAATTTATATGTAAATGTTTATTTATACAACATTATTTATGATTAGTGAGATTCAGAAATTAAGAGGACAAGATAACTCTGAATTTTTGACTATCACCTTTGAAATGATAACACATGCTTAGAAACTACTTCGTTGATAGCTAAAGAGCAACTGGAGAGATGGAAGGTGGTTTTATTGTTATTCTGCCTATAGCAACATTACTGTAACTGCCTCTTTCTAAATGGAACAAATGTTTTATGATGTTTGCTGTGCCCAAGCCCCACAAAAGAAAGATGTAGTAACTGCAGCAGCAGATGGCTAAGTCTGTGTGACTACCAGTGGTTCTGTGTTATCATTTCTATCAATCAATGAACTTTTAAGTTTGTGTAATGCTATTTTGGTCATGCTTATTCTTATTCTGCTGCTACATTACAACTTCGTATGAAAGTCTGTTCCATGATAAGTGGCAATTAAAGAGTAGAAGGCAAGGTATTTACTGCCTGTGTTATTACTGAAAATGAGAATTCTTCTGTTATTATGCCTAAAACACACATACACATTCAATTATATCTTTATTTAATTTTAGTAGTAGGAATGACACTGGGATTGTGGGTACCACAGACAGATGTTCTTCCTCTCCTGCTCAATAAACAATCTATATTACAGTCTAATTACTGTACTACCTGAAAGGAGGTTGCAACAAGGTGAAGGTCGGCCTCCTCTCCCAGGTGACTACTGACAGGAAAGGAGGAAATGACATTAAAGTGCACCATGGGGGATTCAGGTTGGGCATCGGGAAGAGTTTCTTCACAGAGAAAGTTGTCAAGTGTTGGAACAGACTGCCCAGGTAAGTGGTGAGGTCACTAGCCCTGGAAGTGTTCAAGAAATGACTGCACATGGCATGTAGTGCTCTGGTTTAGTTGACAAGGTGGTGTCTGATCAAAGGCTGGACTCAATGACCTTGGAGGCCTTTTCCAACCTTAATGATTCTATGATTCTATGAAGGTTTTGCCTGATCCCTAGACAAGAAAACCTCTTCACACCTACTTTCTTTCCTTATCTCTTCCCCTCATTTCCTGCTCACCTTTCCATTAAGTAGCCTGATCAGCTTGCCCCCCCAAAATAAAAAGGTCTCATATTGAGCTCTCCAGAAGCACCGTCCTACTCGCCAGTCTGGCATCTGTGTGATACTTTCAGCAATTTGATATTTGGACTTTAGTGGGTTTCAATAGATCTATTGTTCTTGTGACATTAATGGTCAATTCCTCACATCAATTCCTCACTAGCTGATGAATAAATCAACAGTTTACACCCCTCATGGCTCATGTAAATTTAGTACTGTGAATATTAGCCTACAACAGAATAGCATAATCATTAAGGAACTGATGCTCCTAGCATGAATTGCACTCAGATAATCTTCTACATTTTAACATTTTGATGCTGAAAAGTTGGTTCTGAACAAATACTATTAGTGGAACATGCTATTTGAGTTTTCCTTACAATGTGCTTTGTAAGACTTTTTCCTAAGCCACAAAGTCTTAAACAGTTAAAATGTCCAGGTATAATGCACTGTTTCATGGAACAGTGAAGTTGAGTTCTAAATAAAAGTACTCTTTGCCCACAAGACTGTGCTTTGTAGTCTGTTCAGAACATTTCCTATTGAATTAGAACTAATTTGAGGTGGATTTTCCTCACACTAACAGTTAGGTTGTTCATTTGTTGCCTAAAAAAATCCAGATCCAAGACAGAGTCTACAGGTTTGACAGCGTCCTGTCACTGACTGTTGATGTGTATAGTGATCTCTTTCTCTATTGAAGGAGATAAATTTCCTTCCCTACAAATCTTTCCTGTTGTTTTCACGAGGAAAAAAAAAAAAGATTTTTTTCCCCCTGATATTTTTGCAACTGTTTTTCGCAGGACATAGAGTTTCTTGGTACTTGGTAGCAGGTCGCAAATGCAGGTGAGGTAGCCTGTGCAGACCCTTCTTTATAGATGTCATACTCAGGACAATACGAATTTTTCTCTCAAAATAGGAGCAAGCTCCATCAGTGCTCATATTTATACCAGTACTACCTATTTTGAGGTCTAGAACCAGTTTTAAAGCACAAATAATAAAGACATTAAAACTGACATTCATCTTATATTCCTGAAGACAAAGTGTTAAAATCTGAAAAGAGACCTTTTGGAAAAATTACACTGACTAATGAAAATGTAACTTTTTTCCTGAACATCCAAGAGTTCTTGACTTATTAAAATATGCAAATCACTCTAGCACTTTGTTTAATTGCTGTTTCCTTAAACCCATCAAATCTTCTTAATTCTTCTTTTCTTTGTCCTTAATTAACACCTGTTCCCTATTGACTAAAGTGTAACCCAGAAGACCTCAGCTTGTGAAATTTGCAACTTATTAAACCTAATTGCTATAATAATTAGCAACCATTGGCAAAATATGCATCACACAAAAAGCAGGAAGGCATCTAATTAACAATCTCAAAATGCTAAGCATTAGCTACTTGATATTTTACCTACCATTTCACGCCTTCATTTCTGGAGATATATGACATAATACGTTGTTCTAAGGAGAAATAGGATAGGGACTTTATTTAAAAATATGAATTTGCTAAACCTGAAACTTTTCACTCCAACAACCAATTCTTATTTTAAAAACATCATTTAAATTTCCTTTCTCAAGCCCCAGACAGAATTTCCTGACAAAGGAGAAATAAAAAAGGGAGACCAGCTCAGGTAGCTCAGATATCCTCCAGGACAAGGGCAAGGGACAGAGTAGGACTTCATGCAGGAGCATCCTTAACCAAAGTGAGAACTATCTTCACAAAGCTAGTGGTTAGTCTGAAGTTTTTTCTCTTGGATTTTCTTTGATTTACTCTGTTGTGAAAGAAATTATGAGGTTCAATCACATTTTAATACTTGTATGAAAGTGCTGAGTTTATCTGATGTGGAACAGAAATATTCTGGAATTCTCAGAGGTGTTTGTATGTTAGGAGAAAATTATTTGATCTATTGTTTGATACAATTGGCATCTGATACAGTTTCTAACATTCATTGCAGACTCATACAAAATTGAATTCCGTAATAGAATGACTTACAGAAGGTATTGAGAAGACATTACAGAGAAAAAAGTTTTTATATTTTTTTGTGACAAAAGGAGTTCTTTCCTGAATAGAAACATTCAGAAGTTTAAAACAATTTCTGCCATAGATGGTTTTGTACTTGCATTTATTTTTTGTGTAGCAAAACATGGTTTTGGAGCAATGCAAACCATTTCCATAGTTTGTTCCCATCTGAAATTCCCCTGTCTTTTGGAATTTGTGTGCATGAGAAATATAGAACCAGATATTTTATTTCCATTTTAAATGCCAACCTCTTAAAATAGAATTATGATTCTAAGGAAAATTTTTTTCCAGAGTTTTGCCCTCTGAGACCCATAGCCCCTCATGAAAGCCTCGCGTCTGTCGCAGACTTAACGTCGCTCTCTTCTCATGACTGTGTCCTGACACTCTTGTGGTTTACCATTCTCATGTGACTTCTGTGGTAAGTGTAACACCACAGTTAGTAAGATGGGAGATAGAAAGATGCATCAGTGCAAATGTAGCCTGATCAGCAAGCTTGATATGCAATTGAGGATGGAAACAAAAGAAGTGGCGCTGTAATCTGTGGGCTGCTGACATACAGTAGACCGACTTCACCTATAGACAAACTGTTTTAAAACAAACATTTCAACGGTGTTCATAAACAAAGTATTTTGGGTGGCTTTGACTTGTATCAGAATATTAGACTTCACCTTCCCCAGAGGAAATTAGACTTTTTCTTGACAGAAGTTTTCTAGTTTTCGGATTTTTATGAAAGTTTTATTCCTTTCTCACTGAGTCTTTGCATTTATACACTGGGTTTATCAAATATGAATGTACCCAGACACATACGCAGTTTTAGTGTATTCCAGCAGTCTCATTATCTGAGACAGAAACCGACTCTGGACACAACTGAAAAAAA
The DNA here is from genome assembly GCA_013397845.1 of Melanocharis versteri. Classification (NCBI taxonomy): domain Eukaryota; kingdom Metazoa; phylum Chordata; class Aves; order Passeriformes; family Melanocharitidae; genus Melanocharis; species Melanocharis versteri. Next base: position 20,736 of record VZTG01000386.1, read on the forward strand.
AAAAAGTAAATCAGTAACCGAGTGAGACCAAACAGAAAATTAAACTGAAACACTTCCATGACTAAATCCTTATTTTTAAGACATGCAGAAGAACTAAAACTTGTTTTCTTCTAGACAGGCAGAAAATCAGAATGTATTGTAGGTAGATTTTGAATTTACTTCACTGCTTTTCTTGAATGTTCTCTTATTATGGGCTCTTCAATTTGTGATTTCAATTCTGGATTCAAATCAGATATATTTGCAAGAGCTGGACAATATATAAGCACATTTAAAATTTATGCATACACACAGACAAAAATAAAGAACCAAACCTAAGGATCACAATAAGGGAGAACAGTTGAATGGCGACACTGGATACGAATTCATGAAACCTAGATACCAGCAGAGTTGCCTACAGGTGAAATAAATACAGTTTGTGTTTTTCAAACTCAGTTTCAGCCAAGGGATGGAACAAATCCAGCCATCACTTGACTTCGACAATACTGTGTAGATAGGATGGTTCTTATTTTCTTGAAAACCATGATCTAGAAAGGTAAGAAAATATTTTTCCTGTTTTTACACCTGAAGAGTTAACTTGAGAAGTTTAAATTTGAATTTAATATTACTTTAAATTGTGAACTTTAATATTAAATACAAAAGCAGGTTTTAGAACAGATAAATCATGGCCTTCTGACAGTCATCAGAGTTATCATAATATAAGAACTAAATTGTGTGGTGTAATATAACAGTCAATTTATAATGTCTATATGGTTTACCCTGGGTTATGTCTAATAATGTTTCTTTCACTTCAAACCAGCCAAACAAATGTGTATAATGCCCACTTGTGTACATACAGACACCTACACAAAACCTGATCTTCAAAATGTATGTGCTAAATTCTTAGAGACTACAAAGTGTCTCAAATATATGTTATAATAGGTTTTATTTAACATAGGAGCATTTGTAAAAGATAGTCACCCTTAAACTCAATTTGGTATCTTAGAGTCATTGTAAAGGGCTATTCAAGAAATATTACTGTGGATAGTTTAAAAGTAAACTGTTATACTACTTTAAAAGAAAAAAAAAAGTTTATCATATAGCATGAAGCTTTCCTGATTCCAGTATCTCTTAGCAACAGACAAGAAAATAGACCACTTTCTAATGTAAAAGGATGTTCTCATTATACATGGGGATGTACATTTACTCTATATTACTCGTAGCTTAAATTCTATACAGTTTAATTCAATATATAATGTCATATTAATACCTTAGGTTTACTTATTTTAATTTCCCAAACAATTGTTCAAAAGCTCTTCCAGATTTACAGAGCTTATAAGAACTTAATAAAATGTTTTATTTGCATAATATTAGGTTTACACTCAGCATTTTTAATGCATGGCATTCTCTCTTAAGAATTTAAATCCCAGTAAGTTGTTATGCATCGCTCATATCATAGCATTCCCTCACCCCTTCAGCTTTTTGGATTTACACAGACATCCTCAAGACTTTAATTTTTCATCACCTGCTCTCACAGATTTGTCTTTACATCTGACTTCCTGTGCAGACATAGAAGACTGGTAGCTGCACGTGATACACTCTGTATCATATCAATGATTTATTATGATTCCTGTATCCTCGTAACATTACACTCTTTTTATGTATCTTATTTCAATATATCAGTTATTATGTGACAGAAATTCATTGGGCACTGTGAGATCAACCAGACAGTTGCAGTTAGGTGTTCTTTGATCATCAAGCTGGGATGACTTTAGCAGGCTAATGCTCCGCTTGACCCTAAATCCTCAAGACTGAATGCTTCTTTGTATCATTCTTTGTATCTTTGGGGCCGTTCCAACAATGGTCTTACTTTTCAAGACTCATTCACAGCCAATTCTTCGAAAGAATTATAGTTCTTATACAGTCATTGAGAATAACTGGAGAGGTTAAATTTGGTAAATTGCTTTTATAGTTATAACCTTAGAATAACTAGCAAATCCCTTCCAAATCTATTTTAAAGAGTATGGTTTGCATTGTAAAATTAACTACATAAATTGTATTTGAAAAGATTGAGTTTAACAGTCCAAGGGCTTGTCATCACACAATTCCTGCACAACAAATGCTGAACCCCCTTTCTAACATCTTTTATCTCTAGAGAGTCTGGAGACTCGCTGCACTAGCAAGATTTTAAAATGCTGTCAGGAAGACAACTGCTGAATCATTCTTTAAGCAAAATATTAAAACGTGTTCTATAACAAAAGTGTGTGCTGTAAGAACTGGGAAAAGTGTTTGTATAGATTGTAACAAAGGAATCTTCTGTGGAAAATACTGAAAAGAGAATATTTTGTGTGTATCTGATAAGCAGCATCTTGTTATACACAGAAGAATAATGACTCTTAGCCAAGTTAAAGCAAAAAATAAAAATATCTTCTGATTATTAATGTAGTTACAGCTTTATTTTTAGACTTAACCCAGCAGTAGTGGCTAAAATAAATGCTTATAATAGTTTTAGTTTAAAAGGCACAACACTACCTGAATATGTCAAGACATTATCTCTAACTACTTTACTGTACGTTTGGTTAAGTCTTGAATTTAGGAAAATGTATGTCCAATTGATTTCAGTGATTTGCAAGTATTAAAAAAATCAGGTAACTGGATAACACAAACATTTATGTTTAGTATTTTCATATCCATCAGATTTTAATATAAATATTTAATATAAAGATTTTAATATAAATCTTCCATATCACAAGTTAAAGTTTCAGAAGTATATTAAATTGGCTTGTGACAGACTTAAAATGCATAAAGTGGTAGAAAGATTCTTTTTCTTTTGTGTCTATTATTATAATACATACCACATGGAAATGTTGCTGCACCAAGAAAAGAAATTAATGCAACAAATCCTAAACACTCTCCACAGAATAATTTGGCACAACATTTCTTCACTGAAGGGTAAAATAATGTAAGTGTTCACAAGTGTACTATTTAATGGGAAAAAATTTTTCATAGCTCTCAAGGCTATTGGTAGTTACAATTTCTTTTTAAATATTGAATACTCTGCTTTCAAGGTGGCCATATTAACTTTCTTCTTCATTGTTGTTTAAGTTAATTACATTTAAAGTTCTTCCATCAGGTAAGTAAAGATTAATAAAAACCAAAATAAATGTTCAATGTCTATTCATTCTGGGCTACTTACAGAAAAATTGGATATTAATTTAGCAGTACAAGCCCCAGAAATATATAGGACACTCTGTCTTCCTAATTTCCAGGTTAGCTATAAACCGATCTTCAGAATCAATGTTTTTATCCACATCTATTTGAAAGTAATGTTTTGAAGATACACAGCTTCTGAACAGCACAGCTGACTCTCTTTAGGCTCTGTTACCAGCATTCAGCCAGTCTTTTTCACAGAATCTGCCTTTGCTGAACTCTAGAATCTCTTTTGGGAAAACATTATTTTTCTTTTCTCTTTCAATTTTTGGAAGATAATTTATATAAGAAGTGGATCAGTAGGCTGGTTGCGGGGGAAGAGATTTGCATTTCATTTAAAAGTTATTACAACTACAGATTTGGTTACAGGTAGTACAGGAGAGAATGGTGAATAAGTAGCAGTTTAGCAGAGTCACTTGGATGGTGACATTCAGATCTCTGCTTTGAGTGTGAACAGATCAGCATTTGAATCACTGTTACCAGCTAATGTTCTGATTTTTGGATGTGGCTACTCTTTCTGAGGAATTCACTTCCTACTGGAAATTGCATCCCAAGCATAAGAGGCCTTCCAAGTGCATGGTCTGACAGAAGAAATTCTTTAGTCAGACGCTATTTTTTTATTGTGGTCCATTACTGGAATTTGTTTTTGTTTTCTTTGGTTGTTTTGATTTTTATTTTCATCTGCTTGTGTATTGAACATAGGTCTGTTAGATATCCCATGCTTCTTTATGGTATTCAGCTCATGAAAGCCAGGGCCTGATTTTTTTGCCTAATCACAAGACCAATGTCTATTGAGATGTCCTGAGTACCATGTTATGGCTTCCAAATGCCTATCCAGAAGTGCACTGGTCTTCCATGCATCCTTTATCATCTTTAAGGTGAGTTCCATCTCCTAGATCTCTTGCATGCAGAGTTGTCCTTGAGTAGGTAAATGAGCCAAGTCCTCAGATTGGGAATCAAATCAGGCTTAAGACGTTTAGCTTGAGGTGCCTATTAATGAACTTAAGGTTCATTTATAATCAGTGGAGATCTGGTCAGTGGAATTTAAACAATCATTCAGACAACCAGAAAAATGGAATTACTGCCTTTTTACCTGCAAGGCTGAAGTAGAGTCAGACTGTGTCCTGCAATGTGGTGAAACCAAGATAGACAAGTAACTAAGGATCAGAACTGCCTTATGATCACCTTTTTAGGTTGTGGGTTTGATGTTCATGCCTCCAAAAATTACCCCCTTTTCTCTTTGCCTGGCTGACATTGTACATCGCCCTGATCTTCCATGCATTTAACATCTGTGAGAAACAGGGGAAGAGCTATCCATAATATTTATGCTGGATGTGCTGGACATACAAGGCTCCATTTTCCAGCTTATGCCACTGCAATCAGTGATCCTGATTCTCCATCAGAAGGTATAGCAGTGAGGCCTAATTGGCATAGCTGTTAGCATAAACCTGTGAACTCTGCCAGTTTTTCTGTAGCTACAGTAAATGAAAAATGATGAATAATCTCTTCCAAACAGAATAGTTTTGGTGTGCTCAAGCAAGTAGGGAGTCACACTCTGCAAGCAAATCTGTTTGATCATCAAAAAATATGAGCGTCTGGAAGTACACAGAGAGCGAGTAATTGTAAAGAACAATAGTAATTAATTTTGTTGATCACTTTAACATATTAAATTTCAGTTCTGTTGTAGTTAGATTTTTCATAAAACTTGTGCAAGCTCAAAAACCTTGTGCTGTGAATGTACGACTGGTCTTCTGTTACGTTCTCTCTTTCGGAGAGAAGCGGCAAGATCTTTGCAGTGGCTCGCGAGATGGTTAGCTGCCGCTTTAGTCTGCGGGAGGCAGTTCAGGGGCTCGCTCCCAGACGCCTGCCCCCACGGCCCGAGCGTGTGCTCGCTCTCTCTGGCTGCGGTGCTCCAGGGCAGTGCACGGCTGGATCGTGCTGAGGCGGGGCTGCTCCGGCGAACTGGTGGGCCCGCGTCTTCCCTCCGATCGTGAAGGCGCAGGAGGAAGCAAAAGAGGCAGGAATGGCTCTTCAGGCAGGTTTATTCTGGGGAGCGGCGGTTCCAGGGACACAGGGGAACGGGGGACGAAGAGCCCCGAGTGGGGCTCGGCAACACAATATATACCGATGAGCAGGGGCGGGGACACCATCCCTGTATGGCGGGAAGAGGGGGGGTATGGGAGCAAGAAGGTGGGGGGGAAGCGCACCCCAACAGTCTTCAAAATGAATGACTATTGTTCTTTACAATTCCTCGCTCTCTATGTTTATATATATATGTGTGTGTGTGTGTGCGTGTATGCATATGTTTATATGATGACAAAAAGAGGGCTGAATTCTAAAAGTGAAATATGCATTACAGTCTGTCAAGAAGACCAATAACTGTCTCAGACACAGAAACTACACCCCTAGTCAGTTCACGCTGATTTAGTCTTTCAATGGAAGGGCCAGAATATTCCTTCTCAGTAGGAAAAGAGTAGATATTAGCAAATATTTGGACATACATTTTCAAATTCACTCATATAATAAATAGGATTGTTTTCCATTTAAAAAATATAAGATAGCAGTGTTACTTGCGTTGTGTTATGGCTGTTTGTGTTGAAGAACCGAAAAGATATATGGATAATAAAATCTGTTAAAGTAACTACTCAGATCATTTATCTGTGTTTTCAAAAGGAAACAGCAATGATACTAAGTACTTTTCCTCAGGCTTCAATGGAAGTCTCACACATAGGGTTGGAAAAAAGGAGTAAATCTTGCGAGGGAAACCTGATTACCGTGAATTGTCATTTCGAAGGATGATGGAAGCACAGTTTTAGGATTCATCTTTGTTATGATGAATGAAAGCTGCTAAAATCATATAAATCAGTCATCAAAACCTTTCTTTCAGAAACTGGGTTTTTTAAAATCTCCTAGTGCATAAATAGGCTATAACTGAAGCTTGAAAATATCAAAATTTGGACTCATTGAAGTTAATACTGTAAGGAGGTACCATTTGAAGTAGACAGGGAAGTGATTTCATATTGAAGAGCTGGGGAAAACTGCTTTCTTCTTCATTGTTCTGTTATCTCCTGGTTATGGCCTTAAGCAAATCATTTCAGGTTTCAATTTCCCTGGCCTCTCCCTTATGGGAGGGAAGTATTCGGATGTTTTATCTTGACATACCTTTTCAAACTGAAAGAATAATTTTAATTTTTTTCCTCCAGAAAGATTAAATTCAAAACATAGTTCTTTGATTTTTAAAAAAATTAAGTCTTATGGATGCCCTTAACACGATCGTTTAAAACAAACACTAGAATACTGGAACACATTGCCTGGAGAGGTGGCAAATGCCCCATCCCTAGAAAAAATTTAGGTCAGGTTAGATAGGGCTCTAAGCAACTTCATCTAGTTGAAGATGTCCTTGCTTATTGCAAGAGATTTGGATTAGACCGCTTTTAAAGATCCCTTCCAGCCAAACTTATTCTATGATTCTAAATTTTCCATGAGCAAAGTCTAAAGAACTTCTCCTATCTGTCATTGCTGCTTTCACTTGTCCTTCAGCTGGGCTATCCCATCGCTCACTTATGATGGCACTTGCGAGAACTATCTTGATGTTCATCCAGCTTTGCGATGAAACTGTCGAGGGAGCAGAACTGAATGATGATTCTCTGGGGACTGCCTACAGGACAGTCTCAGAACTGAATTAGATTGATTTGAACTGCCATGGTTAAATTTAATATTCTCTTTTATCATCCTTAGAAAGTTATCATTATCTACATGTCCAAGAAAGACTAAAATTATATGCACATCTTCACAATTGTCGTTTGTAAGCAGCAAATTCACAAGTTTGTTCTGTGATCCTCTGACAAGTGCCAGCTGGAGGGAGATTCTTATCTTAAACAGACTGGAAAATATCTGCCACAAACAGCCATATCATATATAACACCAACTCAAAACATTTTTAACACCTTGTTCTCTCTGTTGATTTGCCGTACCTCACACATTTAATTTCAGCTGGGGATTCTGAACAAAGGTTATGGGAGCAAATGAAAGTTTTTGAATTTCACACATGTCCACATATATCCAAGAGTATCTCCGTGAATATCTTAGAAAACCTGTTCAGAAAACTGGTTTTCATGAAGTGATAAAATAATATATTTCTAGCTTTTGGTCTGGTTACATTTTTAAACATTTTTTCTTCCTTTCCATATCAGAATATTCTTAAAATGTTGACCTTTTTGATAATTAATGCTTTCCATTCCATTCCTCATTCTTCCTTTTTTCTGAGTTTTAGTACTTTCACATCTCTATTTGGAAAATGTTCAGACAAAATTCACAAAGCAAATACATTATTCAAGTCACCATTATGCTTTTGGTAAAATTTTATTCAGAGGTTGTGAAACAGGGGACCCAGTTTATGCTATCAAGCCTATCAATTCCTAGTATAGCATGATATATAATATCTAGAGCACAAAGTTGCAAATCCCTACCCTCGTTATTATTTTATACTTATTGTTTCATTACAACTATAGTTATTAATACTTGTATTTCCCTTAAAACAGAATTTTACATAAAGATTTTGTTTTCAGACATGTTTCCCCTCCAACCTTTCCCCTAGTGGTTAATGTACGCTTAAGTATCTCAGGGTAGATTTTGCTCTGTATTCATTCAAAGGAAGCAGAATTTTTTTCAAATTTGTTCTTATTTTATCCATACCACATTCCCTCTCCCTACTTATGGACAAGATTTGAAGTAAAATTATATCTGTTACACAAAAACCTTCAATTTGGTTAATCTAATTAAATCAATCCATTAGTAAAAGTAACACAATACAATTTTTACATGAGTTAAAATTTCAGGACAATTATAAATTGAATGAGAACTTCTAATTGGACCTGAAACCCAACCAATTCTTTCTACATGTTTTTTTTTACACTTAGTTAACTGAATCAGATTAACAATGCTAAGCCAAGAACAGGTCTTTTTTCCGGACTGCTGTGGAATATCCTGAATTGCACAGTGTCAATGGTACTTCTTACATTAGAAAGAGAAAATTCCGTACTAGACATCTCTGAAGCACAGCTCAAACCTACCACAACTTAAAGACAGAAAGACTTAGGCAAAATGTAGCATAAATTATTTTGTATAAATTATTTTACTTGATAGGCCTGTGCATCAAAATAATAAGTAAATTCCATGATTCATAAACTAGATGGCACATATTATGTGTGTGAAATCACGCACAAAATCCCAACCACATGACAGTGATGAAGTAGTTTGAATTGTACGATATAAAAAGGCAAGAGATATTTGAAAATTTTTTAATCAATACCGTAAGCAATCCCAAGACGCACCAGCAGAGACTCCAGAGTACGTGTCTTGTACCATGGGGACATTTTTTAGGTAGGCCATACCATGGGGACCTTTTTCTGGTAGGCCAGACTGGTGTCCATCCTGCTCCTTGGCAGTCAGTATATTCATATTCCTCCCTGGCTGCAATTGCATCTGACAATGCAATGTTTTCGAATGTTTATGTGAGTGTATCCAACTCTTGCAACAAATACATTAGGTGAAGATTTTTCAGATGTTCACACCCAAACTACCAGTAAAATTTTCTTCTCTCTATTCCCCTGTCTGGTTCTAATCTTTGTAATTCCTCCTTGTCCAATGCATAGGTTGCAATCAAACCTTGTGCTAGACAGCAAATGGACTTTTTTTCTGAACAGTAGATTTCGGCGAATAATGAAAATTAATCACCTCGACGAACATCATAGTCTGTCTCACACAATGGCAGAAACCCTGGGTTAGGTATTCCTTCAGTTGGTATATTTATGCAAATAAATATTATTTTAGTGGTATTTTATTTGTAAAGATCTCCATGAAATCAATCACTCTAAATTGTTCATCACACATTATGTTCTTTTTCCTAGGAGCAAAGCAAAATACATATTTAGACATGAAGCTAGAATCCCCTCCCACACAATCTACTCCCAAAAGCTCAAGTGAATCACTGTTCTTTCAAGAGTGAAATAATTGAACAGCCCATCTTACGCTCATTTTTTCCTCAAGGCACATCTTGCTAACAGCAAGCTCCTGGATTTAAATCTCAATCCTCTTAGAATATTAACAGCTACCTCAAGTTTTTCTTAAAAGCGGAAAAGATAAATCTCTAAGTGGCAGGAGCATGGTGATACAGATCATGTACAAAATAAAGCCACTAAAATAATGAATGTTGAATGCACTGTTTGGAGTCAATGCAAAAGTTGAAAGCAATTTCTAAATCCTATGGGATCTAAGTACTGTGAGAAATTAAAGTATATGACTTAATATTTTCTTCATTGACTCAGCAAAAATGAAAATAATTTGAACAGTGGTCTGTAGTTGAACATTGCTGACCAAATTGATGCAAGAGTAGTCAATCTATTGTTAGTGTGTCTGAACGTTATCAGAAATGAAGCATGAACTTTATTTGCAGTCCTACTCTTTGGGCACTGACATTCCTATAGAAAAATGATTTGGATTTCCATGCCGCTTGGTAAGAATGTCTAAAGCAATCTAAAAGTGTTCTTTACACAGTGTATTAACTTCTTTCACCCCAAAATAATTTTTGGGAGTATTACTAGATATGATAACTCTGCGCTGTAATGAATGTATTTTTTTTGGGTGAGATAATTAATAACAGCATTTTCCTTTTGAAATATTTCTCCCAATTACATGGACCAACATTTTACAGATGTATAAATAGGTCAGTTTTCATATCTATAAAAAATTATTGTTACACACCTTGAATAAATTAGAATAAATATACTGATCCATTTATGAACTTTTATAACACCTCAAGTAATGCTACTGAAAAGTGCATCCAAGCCTATTCATAGTGCTTTTATCCTTACAGAATATTTAATAAGTTTTAAAATTTATGGTCTCATAAATATTTTCTTGCCTGCATATGTCTCTCTCTATATAGATCTACATTTATGTATATATATATATCTCCTTACTTGTCCTTCAAATTGTGTTCACCTCCTTTTTTAGCCAAGTACTAATGAAATTTTTTCTATAGCAAAAAGACTTTAAGTCTAAATAGAAATAAATAAACTCACAAAATCAAAACATTTTCATTCTGCTGTCTTCGCTCTCCCTGACTGGAAAATAGTTGAGGCAGCCATTGCTTCTTTTGCTTACAGTATTACTTATACACCATACATTCTTGTCCTGCTCTCTTTATCCTAAAAAATAACTATGTTTTATGAAAACAGTAGTTGATTTTCCTAGGTGTGTATGATTTATTGAGAGTAGCCCTGAGGGTAATGATTTGGGGGTGTTGGTGGGTAAGGACCTTGACATTATCCAGCAACGTGTGCTTGCAGCCTACAAAGTCAACTGTCATGGGCTACCTCAGAAGAAATGTGACCAGAAGGTCAAGGAAAGTGACTGTCCTCTGCTTTGCTCTCGTGACCTCCCACCTGGGGTACTGCACTCAGCTCTGGGGCCCCCAAGACAAGAAGGATGTGGACTTGTTGCAGTGGGTCAAGAGAAGGGTCTCTAAGTGGGTCAGAGGTCTGTAGCACTTCTCCCATGAGGACAGGCTGAGAGAAGTGGGGTTGTTCAGCTTGGAGAAAAGAAGGCCTTGGGAAGACCTTACAACAACTTCCAGTACCTAAAGGGGACCTAAGAAAGCTGGAGAGGGACTTTTTACAAAGGCATGTAGAGATAGGACAAGTGGAAATGTTTTCAACTGAAAGAGGGTACTCTCACATTAGATATGAGGAAGAAATTCTTGACTGTGATGGTGGGGTCCAGAGAAACTGTGGATGTACCATCCCTGAATGAGTTTAAGATCATGTTGGATGTGGCTTTGAGCAACCTCATCCAGTGGAAAGTGGATCCATCCAGTGAAAAGAGCATTGCAGGGAGGTTGGAATGAGATGATCTTTTAGATCCCTGCCAGTGCAGACCATTCTATGTTTCTGTGGCATTCTTTGTGTGTGAGAACGGGAGTGAAGACACAATGGAGAGAATCCAAATATTTTTAAGTCCAATTTTTTTTAATCCAGAACCATTTGTTACCCACCTCAATGAGTCGATTTCAGAAAAAAATTAAGAAAATGGATGACTGAGCTCTCCAAAATCCTCTTCGCAAAGCAGAAATCACTTGGAGTTGGCTATTAAGAGAAAACAAGCAGCTGGAAGCTGCCTAAATCCAGAATCTCCTAAAACCAACACTGACATTGAGAGGACATTGACCAACTGAATCTTCTGTACTGCTCAATTTTATGCTTTTTTGTCCTCAAGGACAGCTGAGTGGTCAGCTACAGACATGGGTTCAGAAATAGTGCTTGCTTTCTGTGAGGCTGAAAATGCAAGTTGGGGTATTGAGAAAGCAAACAAAAAATGTCTGCATCTGGATGTGAGCAAACCAAGCAATTACATGCAGCAGAATCAAAGGCTCCATTTCAATTAATGTATTTTTTGTGGTCACCATTTTTTCATTCAATGATTATCCAACATATTCACGTATTTCCCACTGCAGGATGTGGGAACTCACTTGTTTTCCTCCCAGAATCCATTTTACTACTACTCTTCTGTCTTCTTTGGTCTTAGATTTATGACTAAAGAATCTTCTTTCAAATGACGTTGATATTATTGTGGAGACCAAAACTACTATATTTAGAATTACTTCTGTGCATCAGACTATGAATAAGCATCTTAACATCTCAAAGTACTGGAAAAGAAGGAAGTTTTCTTTTGTTGTATTGCTGATCATTAGGTCAGCAATGCAGGACTGTCTGTGTGAAAACTGAAACCTAAAAGAGCACGTTTATCTGTAGGTTGTTTTCTTAGAGATTTATGTTTTCTTCAAAGGTATTTGGAGAGGTTACTTCTTTACTGATAGTTTTGTGAATTGACTGTGAAAAAATTTATGCTGGTTTACTCAGCTTATTCCTCTAATGTATTCCACACAATCACTGTTGCTACTAGAAACACATTTTCTTTCTTTGTGTAGTATGGGAGTCTTCTAATTAAAAAGCTGCCTACCCAAGCTCTTTAAAACATGGTGTTCTTAAAAAAAAAAAAAAAGGAAAAAAAAAAACCAAAAAACCCAGCATTCTCTTGTAAACAAAACAGCATAATCATCATGGCACTGCATATTAACAGGCCATGTGCTAACTGATGTGGGTTATTTTACTCACTACATGATGTATCTAGACAGGTGAAAGAATTTGAAGACCACTAAACACTGCGTTTTTTCTCAGCGTACAAAACCACCTGCATTTCAGCAGTTTAATCTAATCAACTGTAAAACATTCACAGTGTTCAACAGACCTGAAATATTTTAATTTCTTACCCATGATATAATGGTCTAATGCCTATGTGTTGGGCTGCAGCATGAAGTGTCATTGGGAAAAGATCCAAGACTGTTTAATACACATCTCTCCTCCCATTTTTTACGCTATGTGCAAAATACACCAAATAGTTATTATGAATAAACACTTTTTTAAATTCTGGATTTATATTTATCAGAGGTAAGCTGCCCTCAAAAATATGCAGGAAAAAAAAAAGAAAGAAAATTCAAACCAGATGGTTCACAGTAAAGCACACATTTTGACATTCAGTTTTCTTACTTTAGAACAAAGAGCATTTCCAGAGTGATTACCACAGAAGTTGAGAATTGTGAAAACATGTGACACACTGTCAGTTCACTTATTATGCATTCATCAAGGTGATGAGAATCTGTTATTAATTCAGTGGTCAGCTATGCTCTGTCAGAGCACTCAGCGATGAGAACAACACACACTTCTATTAGACAAACATCAATATAATTATGTGTGCATGACACTGACACTAGGAAAAGGATTGCTATATGCCATTTAGGAAGACTCTATCCAAAATTTCCTGATCTTCTTTCTGTTCTCTTTTTTATCCTCTCAGCAAAATTGCCTGTTTTAAACTGAGGAATAAAAATTGGCATTTCCCTCAAAAAGCAGGAAGAATCTACATCCATTCTTACTAATGTGCCTTCAAAGAAGCCAATATTGTTAAGAATATTAGGTTCTAATTGACATTGCCTAGCAGAAGTATAGCAGAGGTAAAGGTCCCTCCTCTTAGTAGTGAGGAAGAGGGAGGGATGTAGGAATGAAGAATGGAATAATACAGAAGAAATAACTAGAATTGAGTGCTCCTTTTCTGTTTTTAATTTTTATGATTAATCAAGATTTACTGTAAGACACATAAAGGAGGAGATATGGTAAAAGAATATAGTTATACAACTTGAAAAATTAGGGGTTTTAAATTAGAATCCAAGGATATTACTGATAGGGGAAAAAGAATAAGTATCTATCACAAAATACCCTTGTCTTCAGCTAAAATTAGTTTTTATTTGAAACTGGGTGAGAATGTGTATCACTCTAATTAATCCACCTTAGCTTGTTGAATGGTAACTTCTACAAGCGCGCCAGTTTGAGCATGTATATAAACTTACAGCAACTCCAAAATTGGTATTAAGAGACAAACTTTTCCCCAAACTTAAATAAATATAGAATACCAGGATCTCTCATGTTTATTTCTATCTGTCTTCAAGAAGCTGGACTCCAAATATGAAACTTAAAAAGAATCACTGTCTTTCTATGTCAAAATTGACACACTGTCAGGGCCAGATCCACAGAACATGAAGGTCATTTAAAGTCATTCATGCATTTCCAGTTCAACAGGAGAATAGAAAGCTGCTGTAATGGAGCAACTGCTAGATTAGTTTGCGCATATTTGGTTGACATCAGACCTCAAAGAGATTTTTCATATATGATGCTTTCATTCCTGGAAAAAGCTTTTCTGGAAGTGCTGATGTTCCAATTCATTACTTTTTTCTTTCTGAGCTTCTTATTTGACATTTTTTCTTTGTTAGTCAGAGATATCTGTATCATTCTTAGTGGGATACCTTTGAAAACATGTTGCTGTTTGTTTTTTTTTCCCAAGCTCTAGCTATTTATGTCCTTTTAAACATCTGGCAGGGTTCAACAGCTTTGCTACAGCAGCGCCAAAGTCAAACCTCACAATTGTTTTAAGCTGCAGAAGGGCTTTGAAACACTGACAGTGGCAAATTGCAGCTTATGGGGGGTTAGAAGAGGGGAGAAGACAAAAGCAAAGTAGAAGAGTGCAGAGTGCTAGTCAGCAGAAGATATAAAAAGAAAAATGAAACCTTTTGACAAGTAAAAAAACTCCCAAGAGTCAAAGAGTGAGAATAAGCAAGAAATTTTCCTTTTATTTCCTTTCGAGCACTGCCCAAGGGAAAGTGCTTTGATGCAGAAAAAATGTGTAGATATCTAAAGCTATGCTGTCCTTAAAGGCACTGTAAACAGGGTGAGTGAGCACCTGCGTGACCCGGAATATTAAACTGTAATTTCCTTTTTCTTTTGTCTAGTTTTGACTAACTTCTACAGTTACTTATTATGTTTGCTAAATCATTTGTGTGCTGATTTTCCATTTATATATTTGAGAAGTATTTCCATTTTCTTCCTACGTCATCCTGAGACCAGGGCCTTTTGGGACCATGAATTATGTCAGACTGCTGCGCACTCTGTTCAGGAGTGTTCTGTCCTGTGTGCACCGAGGAGCAGGAGTGAACAGAAAATCAAACTGAGGTAGCAAGATGGAATAGGGCTGCTGGACAGAGTGTGTGGCATGTGTGCAGGGTGCAGGACTTGCTGCATGCTGCTATACCGGAGGGGTCAGGGCCCAGCTGTGTCTCCAACAGCTGTTTGGGCTGAGCAGGTTCATATCTGAGAAACTGTCACCAATGAACACTTGACCTGCGGAATCCTTTCAAAATAGCACATGGTGTTTCCATGACAAAATTTTCAGAATTTCTATAAGTAGAAGTCCATATGGTCTTGATTGTATTCAGCTACTGTAAATTCCAGATAAATACCTTCAGCCATGTTCCAAACTTGCTTCCACATTTTTTCACCAAAGGCTCTGTAGCTGTATCTAATAATTAACTTTAGAATCAGCTACCAAATCAAGAGGAAGGATGTCACGATAGTTCAGGGAAGCAGAATCCTGCTCAAATTCTCTAAAGAATAAAAGACTTGCTGTATATCTTTGAAAGTCCATTTAATCTCTTAGTGCCTTGATATTCCAATCAAATATGCTGCCTTCAGATTTTTTTGTCTTACTGTACAGTAAGTTACTTTAATGTTTTGGTGGTTAGGAGCATAAAACCTTTAGGAAAAACTGTACCAATACTGTGTATGTAAGTACCGCCAGGATCAAGGATTTAAAAACCTCCTTTCCAAGGTAAGATTGATAGGTAAATACCATATACTCTGAATGGCATTCCAAGGAATGAGATTCTCACAGGAAGCATAACAAGGAAAACATCCCCTCAGCAATATATTACTAGCTATTTTGGAATTCATGACTAGTCAGTTCATTTGCATTTATGTATTTCAATATATAGTAGAGCTAACAATATTAGACACATCACGCTTGGCAGTTTCTTGGACTGAATAATAGAATTGAAAATGAGGTTTAGATTTTCTGGTTAACTTCAGTACAGAAATATTTTTTTTTTAATCAGATTTGACTGTAGTTGTATAGAAAACCCATGAATTTGAAAACTAAACTACCTTAGTCCATATTACTTTAGATGCACTGCTTTTATGTCTCTAATAAGATGGCCTAATGGCCCTGTTTTATATTTATGTGGGAACCAACAGAGCCTTTCCTTCAAGTTAGGGCACTTTTTGAACAACTTTTCTGTCATATTTTCTATTAATCTCTATGTATATTTATATATACTTGATTTGTATTGATTAGATGTTATTTTATTACACTATGTGTCTGATCATTAATTGGATGCTGTTCAGAAAACGATTCTTGAAATCAGACTTTTTCAAATTGCTATTTATATCATTAAATGTAATCACTATATTCTCAGCAGAAAAAAAAAATAGCTCATCATTTGGTAGAGTTCAGGTTTAGAGTCACATTTGAAGTGGGTTCTACATTCCCACATGGGAAAAATACAAACTCTATAAATATCATCTTTCAAATAAACATTTGCAATTTGGTTTTACTGCTAATATTACGTTATATTTTTAAAGAAGTAGTAACTATTTATGTCATGTTGCAGCCTACAAACATTATGACAAAGTGCTTTTTCTCCTAAAGACACTGATACAAAATACTCAGTCTGATCTTGTAAACATGGTGAAGTGAATTTATATAATTGTCATGAATGTTTAAGGACAACTTTTTTGCAAAAGTTTTCAAAATTTTCAGCACCCTAGATACAGTCTAACCTGCTTCTATAACAACTCATTTGAAGAATATTTCTACAAAATTATATGTCTTTGAACAGGCATTTTTTTTCAATGGAAATTCTTGTAATAAATTTATATTATAAATATAATATTATGCAGAAAATAATAGTATAATAATATTATGAAGAAAATTGTCTGTGGACTTCTTTCAGAATGAAGTGAGACACATTTTATTTTTTGGTTGGTTACATATTACCTATGCTGAAAAAAATATTATGGAGGAAAAGTTACTAGAAGACTATGAAGCAGCACAAACATACAGTTGACTTGTGGCTGAAAAAGTGAATACTGATCACTGTCATATTTAATGCAAGCTCTTAAGACCTTGTGTTTATAAACAAGACAAATAAAAGGTTGCTGAGATTTGCAAGACTCTCCACCTCTCTGGAGGCTTAGTTATGACCCAGTTTCATGCTCTTCAGGTCTAATGTTGATATTCACCTTATATAACATTTTTCAGGCACTAAATGAATGCTCCCTTAGAAGCAAATAATGCTGTGTCGATTCCTATTTAGAAAACTGTTTCATGATCCTATTCTTCTACATTGTTCTCCTTATGACTTTCAGTCTCTGTTTATTCACTGACAATTTGTTTTCACCTACTCTTGTGCTGCTACTGCCCTTTAGTTTAACTAGTTCTTTTCACTGCCTGATGTTTGTCTGCTTGATTTGCTAACAAGCCTTTCTTGGTGCTTACTGATGAAGCTGAGTACTTTCAGTTGCATTTTGCATTAGACATTGTAAGAGTTGTCCTTCTTTTGGATTTGTTTTCACATGTCTCTACTTTAAAACAGATTTACAACAAGTGGAAAGAACTGAAGCGTAAATCATTGTTATACTCATATGATCATTACTATGTCTTCACAATGTACAAGGATGGTTACAGAGATCTGCAAGATGATGATGAGAATCCACCATGCAGAATATAGACTAAATGTTCTACCTGCTCAAGCCAAGCAGAAGATGCACTCATCAAATGGTATTCATGTGATTTTAGTCCATCTGCAAGAAGAAAAAGTGCACATGAAATGTAGCTACCCTGATGCAGAGTAACAGGCCTCCCACAGAGGAAAGCCAGGTTGTGATCTACCTCATGTCGATTTCCATATTGTTAATTTGGAAATATACAGAAGATGGAAACTATATGGCATGCAAGAATTTATCTGCTTAAGTAGTACATGTAAATATTTCATAAAAAGCTTTGCATAAAACAGAATCTTCTGATTAAATATACTAAGGTTTTGACTACTAGCCAGTAACAGTAATTTTTAAAGCTGTCAGACATAATTTTGCACTTCCAAAAGATGATTCACTTAGGTTCTGTTCAAAAGTTTCTACAGAGAATGTAAAGAAAACAGAAAAATTTAATCGGATACTACATCATATGAAGAAGGGAGTCACATATACATGTTTATATATAACTTTTAAAATAAAACCACATAAATCTGCCAGTTGGGATTTGAAAAATTTGATCTATAATAGGAATTACTGAAATATTTCAGATTCACAAAGAGAGAAACAGATGCTTGTTGCTTATTTAACAGAGTCTTCTTGGACTGGATTCTATACGAGTTAGTCAGTTAACCCTTAATTCAAACCCACTGAATTACGGTAATCTTGTGTAAATGACTACATGTACGTGATGTTTTCCTCTCAAAAGGAAGTTGTCTACCCAGTGTCCTCTATAAAAGACTTATTCTGTTAAAACACTAAGTGGCTCAATGAAGAAAATGAAAGGTCTGTGATTCATTTTGCAATTGTTCTGACTTCTGTTTTGAAAATGCTGCCATTTTTTCCATAGATGTGTTTACTGTCAGGAGAGCACAGAGACTTACACCTTTCCCAGTAATCCATCTTCAGCCTCAGTGAATCCTTTTTGGTAACTTCTGATTCAGTAATTGCTGTTTTGGCACATTTGCAAGTCATACGTATTCTGCTTAATTTGTGTTATCCAATATTCACATGATCAATACGAAACATTAGCAAATACATACAGGATGCATCTAAGGTGTGGCCCTATTGAACTTTTTTAATTACCAAGATTCCTATAACTGTCCTTTAATCCACTCCAGACTTTCAGACAAATAAGATTGTTGCCTACATGCAATAAAAATGATATTCTGGGCACACCAAGATAAATGTTCTGTAAATCAAATCACGATGCAATTATCCTTTAACACTTGAGTGACCTTCATTACTTACACACTCATTTAAGACACTGCTAAGAATCTACAGTCGAGGGCTGCAGATATTTATTTAAACAGAGAAAGGATTTTTGAGTATGCAGTTGTTGGATAAGTACTTGCCTCTCTTGCCAAGGAAGGAGTGTGCTAATCTGTTATATCAGAGAGTTTCTTATTCATATGTGGTTTTTTGCCCACAAAGGTCTTGAACTTGCTCCTCTGAAGTCCGTTGGAGTTTATCTTGTGCATGAAAATACTGTTTCTTGCAGCTAAACTAATCTGAAATTGCTGTCCCTGCTTTGACATTGAAGTCAAGAATTGGTGTACCTAATAGCAATAAACTACAGCAAAAGTCTCTTTAGGACCCCTGGTCTATATTAACTGTGGACTACTCTGAACTCCTTTGAATGAATATTGTTTGAAAAGCAATCTTGAAAATACTACTGGGATCCTTTTTAAAATAATGCTTTTCATAACACCCAAGATAAAAAAAAATATCTATTAAATTATATGGTAATCAGATTACGGAGACCTATCACAACTACAGAGGTATCTGTTGAATACATTGCCAGTATTACTAGAATTTATTCATAACGAATAATTAAGGCTTAAAACTTAAAATGTATTATTTCTCACTATTTTAGATGTTCAATCATTATGAATTCATTCAGCATTATTGCAACAGTTACATGGTTCATGACAAAAAATTAAACAAAACTTTGAAGAATACATTTAATTTGTTATACTGTAAAATGTTATGTAGACTAATAAACCTCCTAATAGCCTTAATATACTATACATCACAGTTTAAAGAAAAAAATAAAATATCTTTTTTTTTAATGAAAACTTAATGCCTATATGACCTTAAAGCCTGGCAAATGAATAACAATAGAGCTAATTTCGTGAATTATGTGTGTGGTTGAAGCTTTCAGAGGAAATATGCAGAGGAAGAAGAATGAGAAAAATTACTTCTTTCGCACATTTACTGTGTGGTGGTCAGAAGACAGACAAACTGTGATCGACAACCTCTTTTGATGATTTCAGAATATTTTTACTTAAAAATCATGAAAAAGGATTTTGCTTTTCAGTGAATTAAGTAATGTCCTGTCCTTCCACAGCCCTTTCAGTCCCGCTGATTGTCTTTCTTTTTTGTGGGGATATCACCATCAGACTGCAATATAATATACACAGGGAAACACTCTTCATTAGTCCAACACCATGCCACTGAGAACCTTGGTTCAGACAGACTATACTGCATCTTTGCTATAGGATAACAACAGTATGTTTATTTGTTGGCTAGCCATTTAAAACGACTTGCCATTTAAAAACACGTAACACATGTGAAACTTTGTAAAAAAAAAAAGATAAAACAAAACACCAAAACCACAAAACACCCGTAAAATAGCTGTTTAGGAAATTTCCAACGTTTTGAAAATACTGAGTCCTGTTACCTCAATCTAGTAACATCCATAAGGATATATTAGCATGTTAATACACAATACGCATGTATTTTTTTTTTTCAAATACATTTCTTATTTTTAGGTCACTCCTTTTATAATGCAGGTTTTAGAATATCCTATACATGAAATACAGAGAGTGATATTAAGGTATCAGATATAATGTTGACTACCAATATTTTAATTCATTTAGCAACAGCACTCAGAATATCTGCAAAGAATGAGCTGATTATTACTTATGACTGAGCTGTTGTAACTCACAAAGACTTGATAATTTTCTCTGAAGCTCAGAGACTAGCATTAATGTTAATCTTAATACGTTAGTCATGATATAATAAGCACAATCTAAAGCCAGTTTTGATGGAATACATAAATTTATATAGGCAAAGATCTTACCCACACCAGCTACCTGATATTATTAAGAGTTATATGTGATTTTGATTTTTAAGCAGTCACCAGAGCAAACAGCTGCCATTCTTTTAATGTCAAAATATATTATTTTCTTAACCATCTATTAATGATAAAAATGAAGATAATTATGCATACAGAGTATTAAATCTTTAATAGCATCCTATTTTCCCCTTTTTTGCTACTCAGCAGCAATTATTATAAGAAAAGAAAAGCTTAATTGGTGTTTAAGGATTATAAAAACTATAATTAGAGGTGATACTTAATGGGAATTGGTAAAAAAGCTAGTTAAGAGAAATTGAAGTGGGGGCTTTGGATGTTGCTGTGGATGTTACTGTGGATGCTGTTGCCACAGAAACACTTCAGTTCCACTTCCTTAAAGAAATACTGTTTACAAATTAAAGAAAAATAGAAAGATAGAAATAAGTTCTGGTTTGGAAAAAAAATGAAGCAGTAGAAAGCTCACATTTATCGCATTATATATTTTACTTGGGAAGAAAGTGGTAAAAGTGTCTGAGAGTCCTGATCATCATGATTGAGGGTTTACTTGACTCTGAGACCTCTAAATTTATATTTATACTGCTCAGTTAAGCATCTCCAGCTCCATTAGTATTAGAAGAGATCAAATTCACATGGTTGGTATATTCTAAGGAGATGTTCATCTATCACCTACGAGGTATCAATGGTAGGGAGCTCGTCCTCCTGATGCAGGATGTTGCCTACCCTATTCTTATTTTTTCATCAGTTTTTCTACATTTTCTTCATGACAATTTGATCTATTTCACATTTCAGACTCATTTATCAGATTCCCTGGACAGTAATTGACATTTTCCATGTAGTAGTTTTGTCTTCCATCTTAAACTTTGCTGAGTTTAAGAACTCATTTATGAAACAAAGTGATTTGAATGTATATTACTTTGAGCAACTCTGAGACTTGGCCTCAATATAATAGTAATGCTGGCTTGCAATATTTATAATAATCACCCTGGTCCTCTGTGCATATTTGTTACCTAGCAATTAGGTGCATTTTTTTATCATGAAAACACACATTTTTAATGTTGTTATACACTTACTTCTAAAAAAAAAGGAGATAAATAAAGCCAAATAATTTTTGAGACTATCTTTTCAGTGTAACTTCTGTATTTGCACTAGCTTTTGGTTTGGATGTTTTCTTTATAAATGCTATTATCATGAAAATTCAATAGAAATTACTTTTGAATTTGCAACTCCATAAATAATATTGCTATATGTTGAGTACTGTTTTATTAGTCTTTAGAAGCCAATGAGCCTCTCATTTTCTGTTGACAAATAAGGCACAAAAATGGTTTTTAAAGTTACTCTAAGAAAGTCTATTTATATTAATTTTTGTAGTTAAGAGATGAAGCCAGCATTCTTGTTCTGCTTGAATTGTTTTGCATTGGCTCCATGAATTGTACATGTAATTAAGGGACAAAAAGCTATTTGCTAAACATAACTTCAGCTACGACCACTGTTTATAACTTTGGAAAAGACCAGGACATTTATCAGGATTATATTTTTAAGACATGTAAATTTTCTATGGGACAGTTTCTGCGGAGTGGTAAGGGCAGAGGACTGCCAGGAGAAGGTGATTCTGAGGTAGCCATTACTGCTGATGGCTTTTTCTTGGCTCTAGAATTATGAGCCAGACATGGTTAAGGGATAAAAGGGTTTATACTTTGGTATTTTATAATAAGGGTCCTTAGGTGCAAAAATTCGTCAAGGTGGAATACACAAAAATGCACCGGGTATACCGCGTATCCAATTTTATAGACCTCGCAAATTAGCATATTTAACAAAGATTCTCAATGAGAAGCTTAAATGAATGGCATGACATCTCCCTATTCTAAAGTATTTACCCAGATGAGGCTTCATCCTAGTTTACAAAATAAGTTCCAGAGAGAGCCTTGGTTTCTCAAGATAGTGTAAGGCTTTCCGGCCTCCAACTGTGAGGCCTTTAGGGTGTTTGGTCTTCTTTCCGAGCAGAAAACCAGGACTATGCTAAGATATCAGGCTTAAAGAATTACAATTATGAATGCTAAGGATACTGAGAGTACATTAAAAAGTATATAAAAAAGAAAAGGCAAAAAATCATCATGGCGTCACTTCCAGCCTTGGCAATATGGATGAAGATGGAGGCAGCTGTAAGTCTGGACAGTACTGACTGAACTAGATAATGGATGGGAGGGTGAGCTTAAGAAAGATGACAGCGTGGATAAATGAGACAACAAAAGAAATTTTGGGCTGAAAATAGATATTCGACCAAAAACCTTTCCTTCATTTGAGGAATGTTTCCATTGAAAGTTGCCCCAGATGGAGAGTGCTCTGTAATCAGTATCTGAACTCCTGATGGCCAAAGAAGAGCTTTAAAATGGAAAATATGGCATCCTTCCATTTCTTTCAGTGGTGGTTACTTTTTGTCCAAGCAAATGTCTAGACACAACGGGTTGCTGCACCATGCTGTCTGTCCTCAAGTCAGTATATAGATGGCATTCAGGTATCCTGAATGTGTGGCATTGTGTGAAGGCATGGATTATCAGCGGACGATGAACAGCAGCAGAAATGGTTCAGCCCTCTAAAATAGCCATAATTGCAAAGAAATGCTGCACAGAAGATTCAAACAGATTAATTCTGCTCTTGTTTCAGTTACCTAATGAAATGTCCCTTATCTCCAACTGTGCTGGTAAAGAAGGAAGGAAGGAAGGAAGGAAGGAAGGAAGGAAGGAAGGATGGAAGGAAGGAAGGAAGGAAGGAAGGATGTATATGGGCATATGAAGATATGAAGACCCATTCTCAGTAAAGCCCTGTAGGTATTCAGCAGGTTGGCACGCCTGGCTCGCTCAGCTGGTTTGCCTGAAATCTGTGTTCACGTGGCAGCAAGGCTTCTGTAGCAGAAGTGGGCCACATGAGAAAATATAGTGGCAGTGCAGGGCAATATTTGGCATGGAAATGGATAGGCTGGCCCAGTGGCTCCAGCAGACAGCTCAGCCATCTCATTGCATACAAAATTTGGTCTGTAGATCTTGTGAATGAAGTACGACAGCAACAGGGAAAAGATGAGCTTAGAAAGATTGGTGAAAGGATAGGCGATGATGAATTGTAATGTTTCAATCATGGATCAATAGTCCGTGTCTTTCTTCTCCTTGGGACCACACTAATCCTATTATTAAGAATAATTAAATTTTAAACAATAGGCTACAGATCCTACAAATATAAAGTACTTTAAACCCATGCAGAGATGGTGATTTAATTTTGGTTTACAGGAAAGGACACATGCTTCTCAGTCAACAGTAGTTCTTCCAGCAGAGGTCCTTTGCATCATGGGATTATCCATATACAACCTCATTTATTTTGCATAATGGAAGATGATCATAGAACAAGGTGTTATGTCTTCAGGCAGCTGCTCTGTAATCTGTATTTGCAGAGCTAATCTTTCATATTTATTCTGCTGCTCACCTGCTGACCTTGCCTCCTGCCACTTACTACGTTCAGGATGAAATTAATTTTCAGAAAGCTGACATGTCCTCCATTTATCTGTTGATAAAATTATGACAACTTTTAACTACTTTGTAAGTCAAATCTTACAACTTCATACCTCTTGAATCTTTTTGTTTAAAGACTTATTTTCCAATTAACTATATCAAGAATAAAAAATTATGAATATGCATTGTTTTTTACCCATTACCACTTTTATTTTTGTCATCTTCTCTATCCTTTCACATCTTGCTCACATGTTGCAGAAATACATTCAAGGAGAAAAAGAAAATTATAAGGTCAATAAATAAGATTGTTTCAGAGTTCTATTACTGCTCCTTTGATCTACTTACCCAGTATCATATAACTTATATAAAGAGACATGATTTTCAAGCTGCCTTGCATAATTTTTTTTCTAGTCAAGTCAGCATTATTTCAAGAATCTTGAACCAAATATAAACCTTCATAGACTCCAGGGCTTTTGTTTTAACCCTAACAGTAATATCCATACAGTAGAATATTTAATATTTAGCAAGATATCCAGACATCGTGATTCTTAGTAGATACATGGGACACTACAAGAAGTTTCTGGAGAAAAGGATTATGTTAGGATACACGTTCTACCCGATAAATAAATGTTAGAATGACATACATGCACTCAATATATGTATTTATTTTATTCTTATGGTTGCTTTCCCACTATGGATTATGCCAAGATGGTGTATTCACTGACATCTTCAAAGTAGAAATATAGTTCAATATTGCATTATTATTGTTTTTAACTGTAAAAAGCAGTGCCAGCTATACAACACCAGCCAGTGGCCTATTAAAGCAACTTTTCTAGTTCATATAATAAGTGCTTCCACAAGGCCAGTGGTAATTTTCACTTACATGAAAAGAAAATAGGTAATAAGTCACATAAACACTCTATGCTTTTTTGCCTTTAGAAACAGTTGTATACATTATCCCAGTCCACTGTCTTGTAGCATCATATTGAAACAATCCCTCCAAACATCTCCTGAATGTGCAAGGGACTACAGACTAGCATCTCGGTTTGTATTCCTTGGTGGTAAAAACGCCTTCTTTCAAAGAGCAAGAGTACTTGCTTGGTTTGTTTGATGGCAGTTAAAAGACAGGAGGAACTAGACACCTGTTCTCTTCAATGCTGTCTCATGAAAGGGGGGTTTCCTTCAACCCTTTATATTTAATATTTGATATTTCTTCAATTTATCAGCACCCCCAGAGAAGTCAAGAACCTTGCATCTGACCAGTCTCTGAGGAGGGGCAAAGGTAGAGTTACAGTTCCTTTCACATTTAGCTGTAGTTTGAGTCACTTCAGTCATTAGCGTATGCAGCACATGAAAAATGGTATGTATTTTCCAGTTAATGAAGCAAAGTTCAGCTTTCATTTACCATCTGAATCTTCTTTGGCTTAGTTCCCATGAGCTGCATTGTTTATGACAGAGCAAAACCACAACACTGCTGTATTGCTCCATCTTTTTTTTAATAGCTGTATTGGTCTCAACAGAACATGACTGCAGCACTCCATGCTTTGTTTCATGTGTCCCTTCATATGCTATACCAAGCTTCCTCAGCATTCCTGCTCCTAAGGTGTGCAGACACTTTCCCTGGTGAACTATGGCCAAGGCATACTTTCCTTCTTGCTGAACTCTTCTTTCAGTCTTCTCCCCACAAATGCAACAGCCCAAAATGCAGTTTTTGTGAACAAGCAGCATTCTTAAAAGCCCTTTTAACTGATTTTACACTTGCTTAGCAAACAGGAGAAATTATATTTTTCTCTTTACTTTCTGTTACAGTCCCGAGGGGTAACAGACTGGTGTTATTTGGAGCAGTAGACCCTTCGGGTACTAATAGGTGGCTAATTTATAAGGTACTGCCCACAGAGCCTATAATTTCTTACTTCAGTACATTTCACCTCAAAGGGAACAGTTGTGCCTTGTTTAGTTTCTAATTAGAGAAGCTGCTTGACACGTGTCACGCACTGCCCTAGATACTCAAGGAATTCTTTGACCTTTGAAAAGCAGGTAATTATTCTAAGTATTTTGCTGCATATCTTCAACTCTTGTTTTTGTCTGTGTCTAGGAAGCAAGAAATAAGTGTTTCTAGATAGAATCTAGATTGATAGAATCACTAGGATATGTGATAAACGTCAGTACAAAAATGAAACTTCCATAGGTTTCAGAATTTTAAGACATCGACTAAGTTACATTTCTGAAGTTTTTCTTTATCTAGTTAGGGGTTTAATACATACACACTTTCCCTTCTTTCATCAGTTCAGTTGTGCTGAGGAGAATGTTAATATGGACCTGTCTCTTAAAAATTATTAAAGAATATTTATGCTGTGGCAGATAAAAAATGCATGCCTAAAGTGAGATAATTTTTTCCATCATCATTACTGAAACACTTTCTCTTGTTCTTTTAAAAATACTGGGGCAATTACAAAGCAACAAACCGAAAACATCATCTAAACAGATGGACTACACCTAAAGTAAATGATTCCACTATGGATTTTAAATCCATATAGGTAAATAAGATCAAATATTTAAGTGGTAATTAATTCTAGGTTTGCAGCTGTTGAAACTATAATTGCATATTAATAACACCAAGCGGCTTTAGAGCTGATGAAAGAAATAATTCCTATGATAAAGGAAGCTTCTTCACAGGATCCTTTTTTCTTTTTTCTTTTTTTTTAAGCTTGTTTGCTTGAGAGTCCAATTTAACATATGTCACACTACTTTTCTTAGACTTTGGCCATCAGTTTACAAATCCTGAAATTGGTGAGGGGTTTTTTTCAGTATTCTGTTTGTTTGGTTTTTTTTTTAAATAAACCTATTTCAGCAGCAAATAAATGCATGGTGCAAGCTTGGGAATACAAAATAAATACCTTTGTATGAAATGAAACTAGTTTTCTAGTTTCAATTCATTTATTTTCTAGAAATGAAACTGGAGGGAGTGGACAAGTAGATTGGATACTGTTTTTAAATAAAGTTTACTTTGTAATTGATTCATTTATTTATTGAATTTTAAAAACATACTTAAAACTATAGTTTATTCTTCAGTTGTTGATAGCAAATAAACTTGGACTAATGCTTGCTTAGTAGGTAAACTGAGTTTTCAATTGTAAAAGATCTTCATCATTTTGCCAAAATTTCACTAATTTACTCTAGTAATTTGTTTCTCCACTGAATTTATTAAAAAAAGAACGTGGAAAAATGAATTTTCTTTTTCTGTTCCTATTGTTACTAGAAGAGACTTGATAATTTCTTATTTACCTTAAAAATGTCTTCCAAGCATCTGACTTTTCAAGAGTGAGAAAATAAATCCAAAGTGTTGGACTTTAGGTCAAATCCTCCAAACTGCCCATATTAGAACTATTTTATCACACACACAGGCAGGCAGTGCAGTGTTTTTATACTCCCTCTTTGAGAGTTGAGCAAAATGGGGCATTTTTTATGATCACGTAGGTGTTAAATTTTACAGTGTCATTGGGGCCAGTAAAGCAAAGCAGTTTTGGTTGGAGACCCAGAATCTGCTCTACTTGTCTTTTGGCGAATCTAGCTTGGGCTTACCCTAGTGTGATCCTCTTAGAAGAACGTCCATTAGTGTTCTTGAGCTGATCTCCCAGTTTAGTCTCATCAAAACTAATCCTATTGGCCTGCTTCCAAGTATGAACCAAAGCAGAAGAAATTGTAACACTTGAAAGATCAAGTTCGAAAGCATAATTCCTGGTCTTAGATTTTAGAGCTAAGATAGATGTGTCCTGTGGCAAAATACACTTTTCAATCATGTTCGTCTATCTTTATGAGCTGTTGCTCTGGTGTCTGGAAGCCTTCCAAAAAAATAGTGGATTTTTTGAAAAGCATCTGAATCGAATTAGAAACAATAGAAAAATCCTTTAGGAGAAAATCCAAGAAATATACAAAGCCTTACGCAAATAAGAACCTCATTTGAATTCTGCGGTCCATCTAGTTCATCTCTGACAATGACCAGAACCTGGAAAAGGCAACTGAAAAAATGAGGAATGCCATGACTGAGCTCTTTTCTCACCTTCTTGCTGAAGAAAAGCCTCTCTTTTTTTACTGTATTATTGTTGCTGCTTTGAATATTTATTCAAGGTGGATTTTCTTTCTAAAATGTGATATCTTGGTTTTCATGTTAACTTGTAGCTGTAAAACCCTTACATATTTTTCTTAAAGGCATTCTATTACTGATAAAAAAGAAAATAATTTAAATTCGGGCTTGATTTTTTTTAATATATCTCATCCTTGTATAGCAGAATGGCAAATAAGGATGTAATTCTTTGGCTTCTTTACCTTTTCTTTTATAGTTGAAATATTTTCTCATTTGTCTCTTTTATAGGCAAAATTTCATGGACTTATGAAAACAAGTTTATATGATATTTGTTCAAACAAGCTGTAACCTCTGAGATGAAGCTTTTCAGTAAAATGTGAAGTTGAAGTAAGGTGCTGCATTTCTGCTATCAGGAAGAACAGCAGAATTGTAAGAAACAGTTAATGGTAGATTTTCGAAAGTGAAACTTTAGAATTTATTTTAAATGAAATTTATTTTAAATGAAAGGATTATTGAATGGAACCAGAGTAACTCAGATCTAAAGAAACACAACTTAAGACTAAAATAAATAGTTTTATATTTTTTAAAATATGCATAATACTCTTTGTTTTAATGATATCTTGACAAAAAAGCAGGAGTCCTGGATTTAAGATTGAAAATGTCAAGTAACTTTCTTATATAAATATTTTTCAGGTATGAAAATATTTTTGAATTCAAATGAAAGATACATTTTAAAACATAAAAATATATAAGCCAGTTAATAATTTTATTTCATTCATAGAGTACATTTACATGCACAAATAAATGAATGAATGATAAAGCAGGGAAATTTGTAATTTCATTGTGTTAATGATTCACAGTGCTAATAAGAAGTAATACCATACTTAATTTAATTAAACTAAATGTTGTTATCTTAATTTATCTGGCTGTTTCAATTTAATCACTGTTAAATGGGAATCATAATTTAATTAAAAATGAGACTAATTAATAATTTCAGTTGTTGTTTCTATGAAAGATGTTGTTCTTCATGGGAAAAACAAAACCTTTTATGAGGCAAAGAAACCACTTACAACATTGCCTTAGGAACATTTCCTTCTGATTAAATCATTCACAATACTATGAAAATATATTATTATGTTATTGTACATACAGAGGCAGAAAGAGAGAAACAGCAATGGCATTAAATTTACTCTCAGGGAGTCTTTCCACTCCATTGTATTTCACATTTCTTCATGTTCACCTGGTTACACTGTACAGGTCTTGAGGAAAGGATTTGTCCACTGCAGACTTTTTTCAAAAGCTATGAGAGAGAGAAAGAGAGAGAAAGAGAGAGAAAGAGAGAGAAAGAGAGAGAAAGAGAGAGAGAGAGAAAGAGAGAGAAAAAGAGATCTCTGGTTTCAAAAGAGGGATATCTTTAATCCCAGTATTTTTTTCCAGGAGAAAAAAAAAAAAAGTGCTTCACCAGAGATGAGGAACTAGCTGGGTTATTACGGAGTTGAACTAAAGTTTTATTTTGCTAAAAATTTCTCAGCACGGGTAGTTGGAGGACAGGGAGAAAAGAGGAGAAGGCTAAGATGAAAATTCAGCCTTTGTCAGACTTTCTTCATGATTTTCAGGTATGTAAAATTTCAGACAATGTTGAAAACTCACTATGAGAGATAGATAAGTAAAATAATTCTGTGTCTGAAGAGCACACTTAAAAAAATTGTACTTTAAAATCCCAAATGGTCCTCTGGTAATTCTTTTGTAAAGTAACATTAAAAGCTGATTTGAATTTAAAAAAAAAAGGTAAAAATTAGATCAATGTAGAAAGAAGAGTACTGTCAGAAATAAGAGAAGAAACAACTCAATATAAGGAGATATTTAGAACTAGTCACTTAACATTTCTTAAGCATCCATGAAGTCTGTATCTGAAAACAGCTAAAGATTTTTAATAGGAACTGAATAATTACCAGTCTTTTCCTTGATGTTTCCTTGATTCAGATAGAAAAGTATGAGAAAATAGGTCTTCTATCCTTCAGTAATGAAATTTATACTTACCTGTTGAAAACTCCAGCAGCTTGCTGTGAAATACATTTCTGCCTTTGCCAGTCTAATTCTGTGTTTTCCGGGGGCTTTTTTTGTTACTTTTTTTTCAGTTATTTTCAAATGTTATTACAATGATAAAAAATGGAAATTGTATGCTTGCTCACTTGCTATTTTGCAGGTGAACTTCTAGCTCTTGAGGAGCTGCATTTCCTTACCTTCTGTGACTAGTAACTGTGATACGTCAGCAAACCTAGAATGTTAGACAAATGTTTATAAAATGTCCTCTCAAACACTTGGCCAAACTAAATGCTGTAATCAGAAATATATGAACTACTCCCCAACATCCAGGCTTTTTAAGGATTTTATAAACTTGGAGTACTATCCCGTTGGCTATGAGGCATCCATCATTTCCTTTAAGATTGTATTTCCTAACTGTAAATGTTTTGACCCTCTTATTTCTGTGCAAGACATGAAGGTCCAATTTCACTGTCTGAGGAAGTTACTCAGCATGGTAGGCTCTTCTGACTTACTAAAAAGCTGCCTTTTTTCTTTATTCTAGATTTTTTTTACTTAATATGCATACAACCATAAGCAGAGAGTGTTGGAGGGTGTAATGACGAACTTTCCCCCCCCATATTATTCGTTTTATTTTTTAAAGCATAACTTTGCATTACTTAGTATATCAGGATGATTTTCTGCCTCATTAAAACTGGTTGAGAAAGGGATTATGGTTTTCTTGTTCAAGTTTTCCCTTGAACTGAAAATAAATTATTAGAGGGCTTTCTTCTTCTTAAAAGCAGAAAAGAAGATAAATTTGTGTATCAACAGAAAGTATTTCAGTCACGATGAAATAACAAAAATATAATTTCAAAACAAACTGTTTCCTTTTCAGAAAGTGTCAAAACACTTCACAGACAATTTTCAAAATTCACTCACTCCTTCTGCAGCAGTTATTTCGCTATTGAAACATAAATTGCAAGTAATTTTGGATCTTCTGCAGCTGCTTTTACAAGTTTAATATCTACCTACTTAAAATACCATATCAAAGCACAGTCCTCATGTATCTGGTAAAGGTTTTTATTTGTCTAAATTGAATTTTAACTACTTTCACTTAAGCCAAATTTCAGGAATCCGTGGGTTTTCCCCCTCAAAATAAAGAACTCCCACAAACTAAAAATAAACTAAAGATAAGACTCCTCTTTGGGCTCTTTCCTTGCAATGTAGGAGTACTCATCCAAATCTTCTCAAGTATGAAGAGGATGTGATACAATATGATTACTGAGGATAGCATGCTTTCATGGACTGGTGGTCTTTTAAACACAGATTGTTTTACCAGAGACTTTTACAGCAAAGGAACATTGAACTTTGACAATATAAATATTTGTATATAGACATACATAGATAAATATATATAATCTGCAGTTCATGTAAAGCACGCATCTCAGTACATTAAGGAAAGCCTAACTGATCATCCAAAGAACATCATGAACTTCATAATATAAAATTCTCTAAGGACTCTTCTACTCTAGCACTTTAGTAGTCCAGCACTCAAGGGTTTGCTATTGCAGTGATAAAATTACAAATTAAATTAAGCAGTTTCAGTGTTAGTATGGTCTAATAGTATTCATGATATAATAATGTAACATGAAAGCCTTTAATCTGCTAAGTTTAACCTGCAAAATCTCCTATTTTGTTAAATAAAGAAGAGAGAAAACATTGGGGGTTAAAAGGAAGATAAAATGAAAATGATAATACAGCCAGTGGGAGACAAAAAACAGCGAGGGCAAGGAATATAATAAAATAGATTGACAAGTACCTGTAAAACTGCTGCCTACACAGTACTTCACAAATTAAAAGTCATGGTCTATAGACAAAGCATTTACAAGAGCTGAGTTATCAAAAAGACTTAGTCCAAGGCTTTAAGAGGCCATTTTATCACTTTGTGGAACAAAAAAAAGCAAAGAAAAATATGGTTTGCAAGGAATCACAAGTCAGTGTCATCAAAATAAACAAAAGTCAAAAGTTCAGAGGGGCAAGACCTACTCAGACAGTGTAGTGATGAGCATTGCAGAAGGAAATGTTAGCATTTGAAGTGAAAAGTTAGAGATGAAATGGCTCAGACAGTTTAGCTGACACACCCTATATGCATCATGTATGAGATCATATTGTATAGGTAAACCTAACAATACATGGCAATACTTCCAGAGAGACTACTGAAAGGCAAACATCCTAGTGTTCCTTTAGAGTTCAACTGCAAAGTTCTAAATAGAGATATATGATTGAGAAT
The DNA here is from genome assembly GCA_013397845.1 of Melanocharis versteri. Taxonomy (NCBI): domain Eukaryota; kingdom Metazoa; phylum Chordata; class Aves; order Passeriformes; family Melanocharitidae; genus Melanocharis; species Melanocharis versteri. The sequence continues at coordinate 53,170 of VZTG01000386.1, forward strand.
ACGTGGTTTTGATTGTTAAGAAGATGTGGATTTTTGTGAGTTGATCTTGGCTGGACACCAGGTGCCCACCTAAACCACTCTGGTATTCCATTCCTTGGCAGAATGGGAAGGGAAGAAAATAAGATAGAAAAACCTCATGGGCCAAGAGAAAGGCAGTTTGGAAAAGCAAAAATCTCATGCAGAAGTGAATGAAAACAAAAGATTAGCCCTGTACTTCCTATCAGCAGGCCATGTCCAGCCACTTCCCTGGAATAGGGCTTCAATACACGTAATGGTTGTCCTGGATGACAAACAGTGCAATAAAGAATGTCCCCCACTTCCTTCTCTTAGCTTTTATTGCTGAGCAAATGTTGTATATAAACCCCTTTGGTCAGTTTGGGCCAGCTGTCCAGGCTATGTCCCCTCCTAAGTTCTTGCCCACCTCCTGCCTACTGCTGGTGGTGGGGAACTTTGGAAAGACGGAGCTGTTCAGTCAAAGCACTGGTGTGTTATAAACACCTTTTTTAGCTCCCAAAAAAAAGCACAGCACAGTGGGCACTGCTATGGGAAAAAATTGACTCCATCTCAGCCAGATACTATACAGGGTTCATAAGCGTACCAGTAAAATTGATCATGCCTGGAATGAATCTGTGTCTGAGGTCAGGTTACACAGAATGGCCTGTGTCCCCAGTGTTAAAATATCTTATTACCTGAAGCACAGTAACTGGATGCAAATCCTTATTGTACATTACTTCCAAGCTGTGTTTAGGAGCTGTTTGAAAGGATATTTTTTAGCCTGGGCCAAAACTCTCACATAGACTGCTCTTACATTTCACAAATATGGGAGATCACAGGACAGTGTACACCTGTGAGGCTTAATCATATTAATTTAAACACAATCATAAATTTTCAGAAGGTGAAAATGCATTACAAAGGCAGATCACTAAAACATGCTACATCAGCAGTCTCTGAACCTTATACAGGGATTGTTAAGCCCCCTGTTCAGAGCCCACTAGTCCAAGAACCAGTTTTGCATTTGCTTTCTACATATTTTTTTTTATTTGTCAGAAAGTGACTTCTCTGCAATGTAGTAGGAAATAGATATTTATTTTACTTTTTTAGACAGCCAGACAAGACCTTTCCAGAGCCTCATGACTTTTCTGAGTCACTTTACTGAAACACTGCTGATGAGCTCCTCACAGTGGCTCTCAAGATCTTGAGCAGACACCTCTTTCACCTTCTTCAACTATTGCTGGACAGTCGGCCTCAGCTGATCTGTTATTAGTCTCCCACTAGGTAGATGGATTATGGAAAATATGCAGCAGGATTTTTAATTATATTCTTTTAAAATATTTCAGATGGCGTAAAACACATACAAAACCAGAGTCAGGATGAAAACCACTTTTTCTTTACTTGTAAGTGTTTGGAAAGGGGGGGTTTTTATCTCAGCTCTTTAGCTCTTCTGTTCTTGGGTCCGTCAAGAATTCAGCCATTACAACATTAGTTACAAATAAAACTTAGCTATTCTCTTACTGTCCATAGTCTTTCAACCCATCTTGAAATTCTCCCACAACTCCTACAGTATGATGTACCAAAATTCCTTTTACAGTTTTCAGGCTCCATCACCTGTTTCCTTTTCTTTATCCTTGTCAGGTCAATGTTCTTTAGATTGAATTTTCTTTAGATTGAATTTCCAAACCTCTGCAGAGTCATCAGTTTTTTGTTATCCTCCCTTGCAGTGCTATTGAACATAAGCCTTGAATCCATGTCTTATTAGGAACTATAAAGATTCAAAAAATCACCCAACAGTGTAAATATACTGTTATGCCAGGGGGTGTATAGCTCGCAGAAATCTTGTCTTTGATCGCTGAGCTACCATAAACCTTATTTATGCTGTCTTTCCCCTCATGCTCAGTAAGGGTGGAGTTAAATTCTAATGATGACTCAAACATGAGTTACCATGACCAAAGGCTGTTCTTACTGCAAAGGCAGAGGGATGAGAATTGATTCAGTTGTATCTATTTATCAGCATTTGTGCATGGGGGAAAAAAAGACTGAAATAGGAAACTGTAAAATCAACAGAAATCGAGAGATGATGGAGTAAGTCAAGAGAAATAAAAACTTTCTGTGCAGGGTGCTGGCAGTCTCAGATTTCTAGAGCAGCTCTCTCATGGAATTTGGTGGTACTGCTCTGAGAAAGAGAAACATAAGAAGTAGACTAGGTTTTGTTAGAAAAGTATCCCTGCCTGTTCAATTTTTCCAGTGCAGAAAAAATGCCAACTTGCAAAGCTCTGAACATTACTTGCCTGTTTTGTCAAAAGGAGCAGCAATGCCACATAAAAGAAACTCACTCAGCATATTTAAACAGTATCTTATTCAAGTAATGTAAGTGCCTACTCTACCTTAAAATATTACATCGTGTTTTAGTTGAGCCATTATCAATGATAAGCAGATTTTTAATCAAGGAAATAAGGCATAGTTAATTATGTGCATGGGTTGTGCTTTAAATTAGATTTTATTAGCAGTGCTCATCACCTTCCAGCCCACAAACCAGGTGTGGCATCACAGTTCTTTCTTTAACTACTGCTTGCAGAGATTACAGCCAGAACCAGACTTAATCCAATTAGCAAACAGTGTCCTCATGTGAAAAGTGAGAAACTGCTGACAGTTGCAGTGACTGCCGTTAGTGCTCTTCAGTTAAGAGATTCTCTAATTACAGAGCCTGACGTCCTCCAAGGTACAATGATAGCCTGAAGATACACTGCAAAAAAAAAAGTAGATTATAGGTGTAAACAAGGTGTGCTAAAAAATAAACTACCAGTCTCGATGACAGAAAAGAAAATGTTACCAAGTTTGAAACTGTAACTGCCAATGTGGAATGATAAAAATGTCTTATTTAAAGTAGGAAAATTAATAGCTTTATTTCATTGAGATAAATTTCTATGAAATATCTAAATTATAACAAATTAATTTATTTTCCTGAAATTACAAGTGCATTTCTTTGCTGGCCAGAGGTATTTGTTCTGAGCATGGCACATCAAATGCTGATCTTTGGATGCTGGATTACGGATCTATGGTACAAGATATAGAAGGGTTTTTGGGTTTTCAGGCCTCACAACTTTTTTAAGCTCATTAAATTCTGTGAAATAATATTGACTACTTTGATCTTTATGAGAAATCCTCAGTGCTTAAGCTGCTTCTTTATGTGGCCTTTATAAATATTCATCCATACTGATTGTGTGGCCCAGCCTGCCCTCTGTATTTCATGCTCAGTAAGCATTCTTTGCAACTTAAGTTTTGTCCAAGAGATCTCATTTTTTCCAGATTGATTATATCTTATGTTTCATCCTTAGCTGTGACATTTTCTATGATGGATGAAGAAATCCAAATTTAAGTATATCACTGTTTTGATGTTTTTTACTGTTTCTTCACTAAAAAAAACTTTGCAAGAGTCCTTCTGTACAATATTTGTCCAAAACCCAAAATTTTGGGTAATACACAGGACAACATGAAGAGTAGAGAAGTTCCAAGAAGAACATATTTTGCAAGAAATACAATGGCCTGGTGCTGGGGAGAAACAGAAGAACAGCCCCTCAGCTAATAACAAGATAACATGAGAACTGCTGAAGTTTGTTAAGATGAGTGCATTTTTCCCAAAATAAAATAAAATAAAATAAAATAAAAAAACTGAGACACAATAGGTCAATGTCTCCCTATCCCCTTATGAAAATTTATCTGACTGATACAGCTGTACTCTGATCACTATTGCAGTGAGAGAGATGAAATAGTATTTGAGAAGTATAAAACATACTGCAGAGCATGAAGAGCAGCAACACAACTGCTTATATTATCATACAATGAAATACCTCTGGCTAGATTGGAAACAAATGTTAATGAGTCTAAAGCATATATACATATGCCCTTCTTGGAACTCATTAGCATGGTTTAGATGTTTCATGGGCGTATTCTCAAGTGATCCAGAGAATCACATAGAATTATTACCTAATCAAAATGCAAGATTCATTGATGTGTGATGTAATTAAGGAATGAAGTTTGAATGTGTTCATTAAAATGGAATCGAAAATAGATGAGACCTAGGGTCAAGGTCCTTCGACAGCTAACTTTACCCTAAAGTCCAATATGATACAGGTGCAATTATTAGTTTAGCAATTTAATGAAAACTCATGAAGTCTGAAAAGGTTAATCAGTTCTTCTTATTGGACTAAATCCGCATGAAAAGAATGTCATATTTGAACAATGTTATGAGATACAAACAGCACTCTGGCCAGGGTTTCTTCCAAAACCCCGTGAAAATATTAACATGGCACGGTTCAGTTAGGATATCAGTTTGAAGAAAACAGCAAAATTCATCACATGGGGATAATATAATTTCTTTCCTGAGGAAATGTTGCAGTCATCAGTAGAAAGATATCATGTTTTCTGTCATAATTTACACAGCTTTGATGGAGTCTCAACTGGGGTTGCTTGAAGTTACCCAATAGTAGAGAAATTTCAGGCTTCACCTTTCTGAGTAATTTTCTGATGTGTAGGCAGGGTTTATACTGTTGAGGATAATTGCTGGTAATAAGTTACTCTAATATAAATCCTCATTGACTAGTAGCAATGTATCTTGGGAAAATACACATTTTTGTGGAGATATGGTATAAGGATTTGTTGCATTTAGTTAAAAAATCAGACTTTGAGTAATGAAATGTCATCTATGCAAGCCATCATGGAGATCACTGTCATTGTCAATGTTAAGAACAATTGCCATTGGACTAATTGCCATTGGAAGTATAAAATTGCAAGCCGATCTATTTGGATAGTCTTACTTCTTATGTTGAAATAACTCTTTCCACAAAAATAACCTAGCATACTGCTGTATAGATGGATGAAGACAATTCTGCATTTCTCTGTCCAACATGAATCAGAGGCTCTGAACACACAAAGACTATGAAAATTGGAAGAATAATTAACTCAGTTAATCAAACATTGTGGACGTGCAGTCCTAAGAATTTTCTCCTTCTCACGAACTCTGTAGGAAAACAAGATAAACTGGGACATTTTTACTCTCTTTCTAATCTTATGTTTTGCTAACCGGAGCTGTAAGGCTTCACCCAATCCCCCTGAGGGGTGGGATGACACTGTCCAATCACTATTATGTACATATCTCTGTATAAAAGTTAGAATCAAAATAAAGTCTGTCACACTTCTGCTTTCTACGGCTTGGTGTGGATCTTCTCTCCTTACCGCCGCTCACAGCGACAAAACATGCTGATAGGTATGCTACAAATCTATGAGAAAAATGGTAATATAAGATCTGGTGAATCTTCATCTCCCTTACATTCACCTCCATTTGCACTTTTTTTGATCCCACATGACCCTAAATGACAACTTGAGTATATTATCTCAAAATCAGAGTCATCCTATGAAGATTCCAGACTGAAAATTAGACACATTCAGCAGAAAAAAACCAAGCATAAATAATCTGCATCACATAGATGTACCACAGACTCTTTGAATTACTAGAAAAAAAATTTGCTGATGTTACTTTCACTTTGTAAACTTAAGGCATTTTCATAAACATATATTGGCAGTGCCTGTCTGTGGGCAACTGAAGTTTACTTGTAAAACAGCATGGTCATTGAAGGTCATTTCTCAAGTGTTGAAGGGGAAGGCAAGTTGAAAGATTTCATTGTGCTGAAATGTTGTATTTGGTTAAGCACAGCTAAGTTGAGACTGCTAAGTTCAAACTGCAAAATCAATCTTTCGAGGCAAGCAAAGGAACAGGGGAAGGAAGAGGAAGAGGAACTCCTTATAACCAGTTTTCTCTAGTTTGCTTCATTCCTAGCCTGTGGGCACCATAGGCCAAATCTGAGTACATTAGCATTTACATGGAAATGTCCTCTAGGAAAGCAATCCTTCAGAAGCCACAACAGAGATGTAGATATCCCCATTTCTTTTCTTAAGTACCTTGTGGCCTCTGCAAGCAAGGTTTCAGGATTTTATGAATGCTGTTTTCAATATTGTTCTAAGCAAACTGCATTGAAATGATTAAGAAAGGGTTGCAACTCAGGGCTACGTGCAGCTGGTGCCATTCACAATGGCCTGCGGTGAGCCTAAGGTTATGGGAGGAACTGGGCTGGTACATAAGCTCAGGATATGAAGGCTGTGACACTATTTGTGCCATTTCAACTCTCTGCCACAGTAAATGAGGACCAGTCTACTGCCCATTCTGTCACCCTCCAAGACTCCTTCCTCCAGGGTGAAGACTGAAAAGAAAATGTTGTGTACACTACATACTTCCTCTTTCATATGCTTCCTCTTACATGTGCCTACTTCAAATCACTATCCATGAGAGTAATGGGAACTGAGGTTTATATTCTCCTTTATGGCCACATAGACTCAGCATTTCTTGAGCATGTAGACATTTAAAACTTCAGAAGGGAAATTAATTAGAATTGATGTCTACAATAACTCTGCTAAGTATATTTAAAGCTCTTAGGTAGAAGTCCCAAAGTCCAAATTATGGAGCAACATTCCTTTTAGCAGATACATAATCACAGAATCATATAATAATAATATGTTACATGTTTTTGCTATTGCTGTGTATTTATATTTAATTTTTTTTAAATATACATTTCAAAAAAGGGGTGATATCAAGTTCTTAATTATCAACTATCAGGGCTAGGAGTTGGACTTATTGATCCTTGTTGGTCCCATCCATCTCAGGATATTCTACGATATATGATTATCAACTCTGTTCCTCTCCTTTTCGCTCTTAGTGCTGTTCCCCGTCTTGCTCACCAACTAAATTATTCAGGATCTTCCTCATTTTCTTAATATATATATTTATCAGAGTTATGTTTTCCATCATCAGTTGAGACCAAAAGACTGTATTGCAGCACACATATTTCACTGTAATCACAAATAACAGCAAATGAATATCATTCTAGGCACTTACTGAGAAAACAATACTGTGTATCAAAGTACGTGGAAAAATACAACTCTGTTAATAGAATTATTTATTAAAACATTCACTTTTTTGTTGGAAAATGATTAGTAATGCAATTTGTTTTCAAATCTAATCCATTAATTTATGATTTAACTATTTTATTGAGAAAACTATGGTTATAGAGCTGAACAGCAAGGCTAGGGCTTCTGGGAATTATTATTTCTTATAGTGACTCCTCAGTGATTTCTCTTAGAGCAACCATACCATTATGTACAAAATGCTTTAACCTTGTGCAGTGCTTAGGTGCAAATATTATTCCTATTTTAGATGGAAAGATTGAGGCTCAGAGTGAATGAATCCAGACTCTTCAGAAGGTTTATCTCGTAAGTGTGGGTACTTGCATAGATCAATTAGTCTTTGAGAAGCACTGTATGATCAAAAAGAATACTCCCAATTCTTTTCAATTTGAAGTATGGAGGGTTTTCAACCCTACTATGAATCAGGCTCCTTTCTCAGATGAGCCAATAATGGACATATAGTTACTGCTTGATGGGTTTTAAATCTTACAGAAGATAGGTGCTGGAAAAGAAAGATCAGTTCTATTACATAAACCTTTGTTAACCCTATTTTATTGAAAACCTGCATCATCCAGCCACTGAGAAAACAAAACAGCCAGAAGTGATCAGCCATTAAACCCTGAGTGGACCAGACCTCCAGTTTTTTGACCTTCTGCATCCTTTGGTACATTTTTCAAGTGTAGTCACTAAAAGAACACAAGAAGCAGTTCTGGTCTGTAAGAGATACTTTTTATAAGAGGAATCTTAACCACCTTGACCTACTTGTTATAGTAGTGTGGAAGATAAACCACAAATAAATGTCACTTCCTCTCATATCGGAGATTTAGTTGCTGGCTTTTATTAAAAAAAAAAACAACCCACCACCAAAATTACCCAAACATAAAGCCCCCCCAACTATGGGCTATTTACAGTAAAGTTAAGCCCTCAGTAAAACTGAAAACTGGTGTGGCCTTGAATGTCACTTTTTAACTAAAATATTATACTCTCTATTCTAGCTGACTGCGTCACATGGGAGCTAGGATTCTGTTCTACAAAATTACAGGAGAGAAGAAAAAGGATCACTTAGACTTATGAGCATATTGGTGGAAATTTTAATGCTTTCTACATCAACAGTATTTAGTAGATATTTGAGATTTAGAGCCCTACTTAGAACCATTTTACAGAACTGAAGTGCTAATTGCTGTCAAGTAAAGTTGTTTGTCATATTAGGTTTCAGTTAGATGAAGTTTGATTAATATAAATTAATTTTGCTGAGTTTGACTTTTGCCTGTCATACCAGGGCTCTTCGGGAAATTCTTAGGCAGGGAGCTAACATTATTTTTTAAGTCAAAGAGTTACGAAGCAAAAGAAGTTTCTGCTGTTCTCATAACTCTTATCTGGCAAAACGATGTAATCAAAGCATGTAGAAAGTACATAGAATAATAAAATCACACATCTTTGTTATAGAAAGCCACATCTGACTTGCATGTTCATTTGAAAGTACGCTGCACTACAAATATGGCAGTTTATTCACGGATGTAAAATCAGGGCAATTTATTTTTGTCCTTTACCCTTTTGCAAGTTCATTATAAAATTACACAGGCCCTATATTGGCAAAGACTATGCCATCAGAACAGATAAACCCTTCAAATATTTTTATGCAGTTAACTGAAGAGAAACATTTTCTTCTATGTCGAAGGTAATCACCCCTTACTCTTCTACCCAGCCAAATCTCAGTGTGCTAAACCTCTCATATTTACTATTATTTGCTCCATCACATTTGGTGAAAACTTTCATACAGTTATTATATTCACAACTGAAGATTAAAAGATTAGGACAAACTCTCTACAATGAAAGGCTGGGCTACATAGCTGAATTATAGAAGATGGTGACTGCCTCTCCTCTCACCATGTCTCCTTCCTGCTCTAAGACAGGTGTTGCAAGATGAAATTATTTTGCTCCTCTCTTGAGAAATTTTTTTTGACATTATTACTTCAGTTTTATCTGTGTCATCTTTTAAATAAGTATTTATATATCACATATATAAGCTATTATATATCACTTCATCAGCACACATTAGCCATACACTTTTTGCCAAAATTATTTTTGGAAACCTCGTTAGACTGAGTAAAGGAGGATTTAATGATTATGACTGCAATAGCACTTTGGTTGATTTCACTTATTATTTTAACAATTAAAATATTTGTGTGTATGTTCTTTCAAGCTTTTTAGATATCTTCTAAAGAGACATTCAGTTACAAATAAACCATTAAGTCTAATTATATTCAGCAATAATAATTTTCCTACTAACAAGATTCAAGTCAATAGTAAAGATTAGTCTACACTGAGATCTCATCGACATTTTTCAATATTACTTTAGAGGTGGAGGTGGAGGTCATTCTTAAAGAAAGCTCAGTGCTACTACTGAAACTAGCACAAAAAGAAGAGAAACTTCTTGAAGAACTGCTTAATGGCAACTGAAATCAGTGCTTCTATTTCAGACATTTAGTGGAAATGGAATAATCTCCAAAACCTACAATTAATTTCCAGTCCCACACTGTCCTCCAATAATATAGTAACAACTACCTAAGTGCTTCATCCACCTAAGTTTTTTCCCTGTCTTTACACAAGTTTGCAACTCTGTTTTTCAGCCAAGGATTCAGAACTGCTGTGAAACTGGTATAAAGCGGCAGAATCAAGAAAAAAACCTGTTGGAACAATGCCTTTCCTACTGAGTAACAACTGATATTCCTTATCTCCTTTCCTCTCCCCTTAATTCGTTTCACTTCTGTTGTTTTTTGTTGTTTGTCTGGTTTTTTTTTAAGATGGCTCTTCACCAATCTTTCCCAACATAAAACAAAAAAAGTGTCAGAATCTATTGCAAGTTTTTGTGACTTTTTTTTTATCCTAGTCTGTTTTAAAAATTTGCAAGGCTTAACATATTTTTTATATTTTCCCAAAAACATACCATCTATCCCACAAAAAGAAGATAGTGAAATTGTGAATCCCTGAAACTTAATGACTGTTTAATTTTTAAGAAATGTGACCACCTTGCACTAAGTACATTCAGCTTTCAGTTCCAAGTCAAAAGCATCCAAATCAATATTGCAAAAAACTTCCATTTAAGCCTATAATCAATGCTTGCCAATGCTGAATGAACATCAATTATTAATAATGGATGTGGTTTGGGTTGTTGTACTTATATCTGCTTTTAGGGTATTATAAAGGGCTGTTCCTGCCAAGTGCATCCATTAAACAGGTATCACAGCTCTGAACATAAGAAAAAGGAAGAGTAAAAATTACTGGCTTGCCACACATATGTCTGGCTGGGATCCCATTTTTTACCTAACACCCCACGTCTCTTCTGTTAAATCTGAACATTATAGTCACTGAATGCATGTACCGAGAGAGAGAGGGAGTAAGACTTGCTACAACACATGAAGAAGTCACAAAAAGTGATACTAGCATCCTGAAAGAGGTGTAAAGCAGCATGGCTTCATTTGCCTCGGTGACTACGGCTGCGTAGAAGGGGAGTATCTGCTGCTTGATTTTGAGGCTCCATGTTGCTTTGTAGTGCCAGGATGTCAGGGACTTAGGTCTGATCACTTAATGGAGCAGCATGGAAAACTTGTTACCTAGGTCAGCCAGGATGCCTTCTGTGGTCCAGCTCCCACTACGCCTACAAAACTTAGCAGATCTGCACAGTAGAAGAGTAACAGGGATGGAATTAATCTCATTTAGCCATCAATGCATTAAGCATGTGATCTCAGTATGTAATTCAAGCTCCTTTTACAGAAAAAGGGAAGAGAAACATCTAAAGGTGACACAACCCACTTTTGCTAATCACCCACATTATCACGGTATAAATCTCCACAAAGTTTTATTTTGTCCCTTAATTGAGAAAAGAAATCATAAAGATACTGTAAGAGAAAGCAAACTTCAAGATTGCTAAATCTATGACAATATCATTTGTTGCAAGAAGAATTGAGAATTTGATACATAAAAGGAAATGAAGTAATATACTGTATTAACATTGAAATTGCTTTCAGGATATTTTAAAGATGAAAATCAGCCTTAGAGTTTTAGTTTTAAAATGCAGACTGACCCAGACCAGCATTCATTTTTTCCTTCCTGACAGTCTACCCCAGCATCCTGCCTATAATCTGCCTTTTCTTTTTGCCTCTAACTTAGTCTCAGATTCTGCTTTCCAACACTGTTGCCATGTGCTTATCCTCTGGTCTTTCTCTTGACTCCATTCAAATTGGTCATCCCTTTATCTCACACTGGTTGTGCACTGACAAATGAATCAATGCAGGGTAGAAAAATTACTTTCTTTCAGTTCAGTGACCTGGTTGTAGGTCCAAACCAAGTGAACTGTAGAAATGCAATTGCAGAAAAGTTACAGAAAGTTCATAGAATAGCTGAACTTGGGAATCCCCTTTAAAGGTTCTGCGCAGTCTCTTTGCCCTTTGAAGCTGCAGGTTTTCAGAAGGACTGAGTGTGTCAGAGAGAAGATATATTCCTAATAAAAATATCCTGTTGCAAATCTTTGATAATTAATTTAAAAACCTTGTAAACTCATTGAGTAAAAGTTTACCAAAAAAGTTAATTTAGGCAGAATAGTGTTTCAAAAACATTTGAATTTTTTTGAGTTGTTATACTGAAATATCAGACTAGATAACCTAGACTTTCCCAAATGCAAATAATAAAAAGATAATTGAATAACTTATTTTGATGAACACTATGGTCAGATCTCAAAGCTGGTTATTGAGAAGAGATGTTGAATATCTTTAATGAAACTTGACAAAATATGTAATGAAAAATGGAGACATCAAAGCATAACATTCAACAAAAGTTATCTTGCTCCCTATGAATGAAATAACTTTGGATATAATGCAAGATATTAGCCAGTCAGAGGCCATAGAATCTGAATAAATATCCTAGAATATCTCAACCTCCCAAGACATATAAAGTTATCACTGCATGACATCATCAGTAGTGATGGGGTAAATTCTTCAGTGGTTTCAGACAGATATGATTTCTTTCCATAGAGTATGGGTGTCTTCTAAGGAGAGCCATGGGTTTTTATTCAGCCACACACTGCCCACAGAGGCCCACAGGTGTTGCAAAAGAGGGCAGATGTTTTTAAGATTTTTACTTATTTCTGTTTGAGAAGTTGTGCCTTATAAAAATGGCGATCATTAAGCTGACACAACTGATGACATAAGTGTTTATAAATGTATCATACACTGCTTCATGGGAGAGGAGAAGACCCTCACCTAAACGATCTGGTGCCTTGATCTCCACTCCTCTTTCAAGCCAGACATCACTCTGCATGCCTGGCAGCTATGCGGAGCCCTGGCTGTTCTCCAGGGTCACCAAAGCCCAAACTCAGCTGTAGCCCTGCACAGTGGAAGTAAGAGCACAGTTTGCTTAATGTGGTAATGCCAGAATTTTTTACATGATCACATTATTCCAAATAGCACCTTAATTACATCGTATGAGCTTTTATATAAGCACGTTGATTATTTATTTATTGAAATAACAGCTAGAGAACATAATATTTCTCTACAAATTAGCTTCTTCTTCTTGATTCAATATATTAGTTGTTATTCTTGATGGGCTTCTGTAAACTGTGTCTCAATATGTTCTTCTCAACAGGGATACTGGTGCTATTCTAACTTCAAATGTCATCTGGATGCTATGTTGCTCTTGGTATATGAAAAGCATACATTTTTTTTTCACAGTAAACTTTTGACATGTTGTATGCCACTCCATTCTTTTTATATCATTCTGTCTGGAGTGACTTCTCATTTCTTCCATTTAAAAATACCCACAGCACTTCTATGTTCAGATTGTCTCCCGATCATAAACCAAAGAGTAACTCATTTTTTTCTTAAGATTTTAAGCAGAAATATCAGATTTTATTGTAGTCCTTAAGATATTAGTAGGTCAATGCAGAAGAATGATAACAAGCGGGTAGTAAAATATTCTATGTTCAGATTACCACGAGGAAGTTTTAATTAACATGATGCATTCAAGATTTGCTAGAAGACATCAGCACAAAAAATACAAACTTCAGATTAAATTAGGTCACTCTGGAATAACAACCCCTCTTTTAAAAGGTGTTCTGTTCAATTGTGCCTAAATTAGTTCTTAACAGAAAGAGCTTTAGCGATTATGAAAAAAAATAGCTTTTTATCTATAGCTTCTGTGGTTTTGAAAAGAATTTGAAAATACGAAATAATCACAAAACACTGCTGAGGACAAGAATAAAAATACCAGCAACAAAACCCAGAGGGGAGAAGAGAATTCAAATAATTTCTTACTCTCTGAGCAAAAGCTTGGGTGCCAATTCCTCTTCTCCTGCCTTAGTGGCAACAGTGGCACGATTGCATGGAGCAGTGAGCAGGGATGTGCAGTCTGGTCAAGGTATGCCTGGGAAGCCAATGTTACAGTCCTGAAGCACAGCAGACACAAGAACTTTGGCTGTGAAGTTTGAGCACTTGCAGCACAGGTCTGCAGCTCAAGGAGGCTGTGTGTCCCTTACTGTCTGCTGCACTCAGGCTCCTGTGAAGGAGTTTATACTTTTTGTCTGGCCTGTTAGATATTATGTCAATAGGAGGCTCTATCTCTCCCCCAAGCTATGCATACAATTTGGTTTGTTGGGTTTCTTTCCCACATTTTTAAATGAAGAGGGTAAATGCAAACTATCCGAAAGATTTACCATTAGATATTTCTTATAGTGGAAAAAAACCTAAGTGCAGGTATTATATACACAAGAGAAGCGCAGAAGGAATAAAAAATGGGTAGTATTATTACCAGTCTTGTTGAGAAAACTCCAATATATAAAGGGAAGATTTTAAATAAATTAAAATAAAATTTTAAAAAATAAAAACAAACAAACCAACAAAACCAACCAACCAACCAACAAACAAACAAAAAAAGCCCAACGAAAAAATAAAAAATAAGGAATGAATCTTTAAGTAGTAATAACCACAAGAAATAAAAGACAGGAAAATGAAGTTAGTGAACATGATGGGGCTGTAATTCTCATGTAAAACAAGTTTTTTAGGGTCTGGAAAACACCCTTCCTGATTCACTTTGAGACTGATTCAGTGAAAGACCAAGGGTAAGCTCCAGCATGAGACTTTGGTTGAATTTACGTGTCTTCTTCAAAAACACTGCTGGGCTATCTAGGTACCTTTTCCCATTGAGTATCTTCCTTGCTAAATTTTTTATTAAAGTTTCTAACATTAAAGGCATGCATTTTTAGATAGTTTTTGTATGGAAACATATGCACTAATATATGTACCTGCTCCAGACCTAATACAATGTTTAAGTATGTATGTGCCTGTTTCATAGACATAAAACCTCAGAGTAATACGGTCTGATAGAACACTTGAAGAACATTTTTTGCATTCATTTCATTCAAAGAGATCAATAGAAAAGAAGTTGGAGTTCACTTGCTACTATTGTTCTACAGGAAAGCACTTAAACCCAATAGCATTTTCACCCTGACAGAAAATAAGTTTTATTTCTCTTATTGATGTACAGCTCTAACAGACCCATAGTTCTGAGGTCAAAAAATAACAAACATTAGAAAGACTCAGCTGATCAATTCAGGTAGTACTGGTCTGTTTTCTACAGTATTTATAGATATTAAATTAGGATTTCAAAAAGACAAAGACACACAAAAGAACAAAACTGAACAAAACCAACCAGAACCAACACCTAGATGAATACCAGTTGATATGAGTATCTCACCCATTTGAGTTCTCTCAAATAATTGGGAAACAATGGGAAATGTGGTCAGCCAATAGCTAGAAAATTGCTGATGACTGTACCTATTTTTTTAATTAACATTGCTTTATTATGAGGTTTCTCTTGGTAAGATCACATGAAGATGTTATACCTATCTTTAATACAAGATATGTCCAGTATTCAAGTTTTTTTCAGGGTCTTCTTTCCCAATTTTTTCATAGAATAATTTTTTTTAAATTTTCTTTAATCCATGCAGCGTAATTAATGTTTTATCAGACGGTAATGAAATTTTCTCTAGAAAATCAAGTCTTCTGTAGCCTAAGGCAATATTCAAGTTTTTACTAATCTTCTGGGCTTTGTTTTTTTTAAATGTTTTTATTGGTTTTAAAGAGTTTTTTCTCTCTGGAGATCGTTGTGTTTTACTAATTTTTTTGCTACACTGTGGGAATGTGTTATTCTTACATGGATGTTTACGTTCCTCAGCTTTCATCTATTTCTTGGAGATTTTCATCTTGCTTTTGATAGCATTTCCTTAACTTCTCTGTTTTCTAAGATATAACCTCAATGTTTTCAAAGAATTTTGACTCAGGCTTCATGCTTCAGGGACATAAATCATTTTTTCCTGAGGACACACCGAGGCATCAATCTGTATTCATTACTGTGCCTCACTGATGTCACGGATTCGGAGTAGAACTGACTGATTTTTATTATTGGATTTCTTAACATAGTTTTAAGTTCTAAATCCTACACTCTCAAATATATCCTTTCTGATATATACAATTTTCTTTGATCTTTTGCAATGCTGCTTGCAGTAATAATAAACGTTTTACTTCAAGGTTGTCAATGAAAAAAGTTGGTTTAGGAAGCTGGTTCATTGAGTTCTGCTTTTTTGCTCTGTAACAATTTGAAACTAGATTCTTTATTAATACAGCCATAGTCCAAGATGGACTTTTTTTTCTTAAGTGCTTTGATATTAATGATCTCAATTACTTTATGAGTAAAAGCTAATAGACCTTCAATGGGAAATGTATGGCTTGCTAACCCAGTTGCAACTATGCTTTATGAAGTCATAAATTGAGCAAAAAAGGAACAATATTACTGTTCTACTCTTCTTCAGTATCATTTAGAGAGACAGTAGCAGAGAACACCTTGTTTTCCTCTATCTGTCAGAATTGGTTTTCCTGGTGGTTTCTGTCCTGCTGCCTAGGAAGACATCCTATCTTCCTTTTGACCAGTGACATATACAGCGCATTTCTTGTCCAATAGCCACAACGACATGCTTAGAATCCAATTTTACAGTCACCCTGTGTTCAGGTATGAGTGCTGTTTTTTCCCTTATAGCAGTATTCTGGAGAGGGCTAGAGTTCTTTCTTTCCTCACCTTTCATCCTTAGCAATAACGATAGCAACAGCTACTGCTAATAGTACACTATGACCAGTCTTGGTGGTTGAGAATATCTTATTCAAACTTGAATTGGACAAGTAAAATTCCACAGAAGATAAATAAAAAAAACCGAGACAAAAACAACAACAACCAAAACAAACTAACCACACCTGAACAACAACAACAACGACGACAAAAAACCCCACCAAACCCCCACATGTTACTCTTCACAATATAAGTACTACTCCATGCAAGAATTCATGTCCTGGCATCATTGTGCCGAAGGATTTGAACAAGAAAACATAGTTAATTCCTTTTAGAGATGAACTCCCTCCTCTTTCTGGCTTTAGTTATATAGGATTTAGAGAGCACAATTCTACACATGCTTTTTTTAAAGGAAACAGACCCAACAAAATAAGAATGAGCCAACAATTTGTTTAAACTAAAAAGAGGAAAGCATAATCAGTTCTTTAGGAATATGAGTTGTTTCTCTGCATTAGTTGTCCAGTCTGATGAAGTACCAGCCCCAGGCCACATTTGTCTGCACTGTGAAGTGAAACATTTTCGTTGTGTTTAAGGAACAAGTCTACCATAGATTTCCCTTGTGGAGAAGATCAGTTTTCAATGAAAGCTGAGTAATCTGTATTTATTGGCTGTGGTATTCACCTACTTAAACTTCTTTGGAATATAGAATAAACCATAATCAAGATAAAGCACCAGTTAATTTATCCAGGAGATAGCCATCTTTAAAGCAGTTTCTTCACAATCTTTGCCTGCTACATTGACCTTTGTAGAGGATACAATTAATCCTCTAAGATAACCAAGAGTAACAGCTAATATCCTGACAACACTGTCTTGTGTTTAAAACTCTTTGCTTTCCCTGATGTGTATAAAAATGCATCTAAACTAACAATGGCTTCATAAGGTTTTAGTCACTTTGGGGAGAGGGAGGCCTTTCTGTTCAAGACGTAAATTGCAGAACATGTCAGCTCACAACAGGCGTGTTGAAATTTTCTCTCAGTTTTAAAGATAGCATCGGTTTAAAAAGTACTCTCTTTTATGTACAAAGAATCTCTTTGAATCTGTATTTCATTAATCAGTGCTGTCAAAAAAACATTTGGTGACTGTATACTTGAGCTTCTGAGTGTTTAATTTAACTTGGCCTCATATCCAGAAGATGGAGGCTCCCTCTTTTCTAAAACTTGAGCCTTCCTTAGAGCCTCTATTTGGGAATTGAAAGTATTAGGGGGTGAAGTATCTTCCAAGCTTAGCCGCTTAGAAGCTAAGTATGTAGTTTGAAGCAGTCATCCAGCTCCCTCTGTAGCTGGCAGGAAGAGATAAGTGTAAGCTAAAGCAGTGATATGAAAGCTGGAAAAATACAAAATCTAATTAATGGAGCTGTGCAAGTGACATAATGAAGAAGCTGGGAGTGTGATTGACAATCTGACAGAAAATAGACTAGAAAGCAGGATGTCTTTAGCCCATCAAAAGTCTGTAAAAGTATTCTCAAACACCTCTACTCAAACACCACCTACTATTGCAAGTAGGAAGATGCACAGAACTAGTAATGTGTGCATATGATCTTTAAAGTTATACAGCATGAAACAAACATTTTTTTTTGCTACTACTTGCTACTGTTGTTGATGTTTGCATGAGTATGGATAAAGAAATATTAAAAAAACTTAAAGTATGTCCAGATTGATAATCAATTGTACAACATATGCTACAATAGAGGTGAATCATCACAGCAAAATTCTGGGAGATGGAGGGCCTGGTGTGTCCTGAGAGACCGTTTGCTCCAGGGAGCTCAGACTGGTCATGTGAAAAAACTGCTGCTGGTCAGCAGAACAGAGACCAAGGAGAGGATAGCAAATAAAAAAAAAATCCCACCTTAAAAACCTAATTCATCCAAAGTAGCTGGGAAAATTACTCTTTGCAAGTGATGACACTGAATACAGACTGAGACTAATTAACCAGTTTTGATAAGAATATTCACTTTTGGTAAGTCTGAGCGCAACCCATTCCAAGTGCTGCAGTGAACCTCAGATGTCAGCAGAATTTGCATTAATGTCTGCAAAGCTGTGGCATTAACCATGTAGATGAAGAAACAGCTTTAAAACTGAAATCAACATTTAAGTCTGGCACGCACACCTCTAATGATCATAATCAGTGCTGCAGGACAGATACCTGGACCTTCAGTCACTAGCCATCTACAGATGGTGGTAGATAGGCAGGAACAAACCATGCTTTGAAGAAAACTAGAGACTTCTTTCGATATTTTGGTCATTTGCACTGTACTACATGGAACTTACACTGAAGGTGAATTCATTATTCACACTTTCAGCTGCATAAAATCAAAAGAGAAGGAAAGAAAAATAATATTATAACTTACCTTCTCTGAATATTAGGTATTTAATAGGTATATTTTATTAGATAGACTATAATTTGACTTTCACTTTATGATAGAATGTTTCCTGACTTGCACAGACTTCTTTTACCAGCATATTTCCTTAATTACCTTTCAGTTCACTAACACCTCCATCATCCCAAAGCTGGTCCATCTGCTCTTCCTGATGTTACTTGTGAGATGAAGTGGAATAATTTGTTTCAAATAGGACTTTAGGGTAAATAATTTGTTGAGCTTCTATTGAATGTGAAGGCCAAATCTTAAAACCTCTGAATAAATTTAAATTAAAAGTAAGCAAGTTCTTGTCATTATTTGGATACTCAGTGCAATTTCAAGACTTGATTAAAAAAAATCTTCCATCACTATCAGTATGTTTTATGCAGTGTTTGCCTTTCACGTTTTTTATTTAACAAATACAGACTCTACAGGCTCTCAGATGTCAATGAAAAAAGAACAATATTGTTCAATAGCACAGCAAAACTGAATAGAGTTTTGTATACAAAATAACAGCAAAATCAATAGTTATGTTTCCAGGATAATATATTTTAAAAGGCATAATATAAGCCATAAAAGAAATTGGTTTGTGTCCTCTTTTGATATATCCCTTAAATTTAAACAAAAGTCAAGGAAAAAAGTTAACAGACTTTATTACTATCGTATTTCCGTAAGTTTTCTTAAAACCCATCCATCCTTGAATAAATTCCCTAGTGTGTTACTCCTGTTGTAGAACGGTGTATTCTTATACAATAAGCAGAGTTATTCAGTAGAGAAATTCTGGTGAAAGTGGAACTTTCAGTGGCATCTAATTTATACCGTTCTCAAGTATATGACAAGTTTCAGTATATGCCAACAGGGTCATTCCGGACAGCTTTCTTTGTTGTGTCAATTTGACTTCTCCTTTGAAGCCTGCTAGCAGGGAACAGGGAAATTGAGCAAAACAAACTGAAAAATATTCCCTTAAATAATAACTTGAAAAAATATGTGTCTGTAAATGAACAAACTTATACTAGTGTGGAGTAGTGATTCATAGACTTGTCTTTAGAACACAACTCTGTCAAATGAGTTAGAGGTGAGCTCTCGGCTGTCTTGGCTGTGCGAGTGGGTTTGGTTTGGACAGAGTTCCTATTCTTCCATAGTGGTCAAGCAGGAAGGGACTCATCTGAGTGATTAGCTCAGATTTTGATGCATACCTTATGTAAATAGCTAGATGATATGCAGCCCACTCCAAAACATTTATATATAGAGCTCATTTTACTAGTGTTCATTTTAATTTCCAGCTATAAAGAGGAAATAATGTGAAATGAATCCTGTTATGTTAGATGGTTAAAGACTCTTCTTTGTAAACATGAAAGATTACAGAGGCATGATGGCGGGCAGCAAATCCTCAATACCTCAGTCAGGGAAAGAAGCCACTGCCCTAACCCCAGCGCTGTGGCACGGGTGGTGAAGTCCCATGGGACAAGGGTCATCCAGCAGCAGGAGTCAGTGGGGACGCTCTCTCTGTCACCCCACAGACAAGGAGCATTGCCAAAGGGCCACAGGGCTTGCTGTGAGAAGCAGAGAGGAGTATTTGAGGACCAAAGAGTACGTGTTATGGGATATTTACGTATGGAAAGGGAAATATGTCTGGGAGAGGAAAAGTGCATTTCTTGTGTTCACTCCTGCCTTCCAAGCTAGATGTCAAAACTTCTCTACTAATATGCACATTTCCCAGGAGGATATGTCCCAATCTCCTTGACTGTTTCATTCCTTAACAGGGACTACTCCTCATCTCTACAAAAAAGGAATAGGGTTCACCTAAACTGTCTTCCACCTTTCCAGATGGGGAATGATATCTATCCTGTCATCTAGTTGCCCCCTATATCATAGAATCATAGAACTGTTAAAGTTGGCAAAGACCTCAAAGACCATCAAATCCAACTCAGTCCCACTGTGTTCACTGCTAAACCATGTCCACAAAGGTCACATCTACATGTTTTATGAACACTTCCAGGTGGTGAGTCCACCACTTTTGTGGGCAGATTGTTCCAATGCTTGACAATCCTTTTCATAGAGAAATTTTTCATAATGTCCAATTTAAACCTCTCCTGGTCCAAATTGATGTAATTTTCTCTCATTCTGTCAGTGTTTTCCTGGAAGAAGGCAAACCCCACCCCACCCCAACCTTCTTTCAGGCAGTTGGAGAGAGCAATAAGGGCTCCCCTGAACCTCCTTTTCCAGGCTAAACAACCCCAGCTCCCTCAGCTGCTCCTCATCGGACTTGTGCTCCAGAACCTTCACCAGCTTTGTTGCTCTTCTCTGGACTTGCTCCAGCACCAAAATGCCCTTGTAGTGAGAGACCCCAAACTGAACCCAGCACTCAAGATATGGCCTCGCCAGTGCACAGTACAGGGGGACAATCACTACCCTGGTCCTGCTGGCCTCACTATTTCTGATTAAAGCCCAGATGCCACTGGCCTTCTTGGCCATCTGCACATATGCTGGCACATATTCAGCTGCCTGTTGACCAGCACTCCCAGGTCCTTTTCCACTGAGCTTCTTTCCAGCCACTCTGCCCCCTGCCTGTAGCACTGTTTGGGGTTCCTGTGACCCAAGAGCAGGACCTGGCACTTGGCCTTGGTGAAGCTCACACAACCGGCCTCAGCCCAACGATTCAGGGGCTTCCTGCCTTCCAGCAAATCAACACTCCCTCTGAACTTGGTATTGACTGCAAAATTACTGGGGCTGCGCTTGATCCTCTTTTCCAGCTCATTAATAAAGATATTGAACAGAGCTAACCCCGATGCTGAGTTTTGGGGAACCCCACAAAGGAGCAGCCCCCTGATGAATTTAACTCCATTCACCACCAGTCTCTGGGCCAGGCCATCCAACCAGTTTTTAACCCAGCAAAGAGTACACCTGTCCAGGCCATGAGCAGCCAGTTTCTCCATGAAAACAGCTGTAGGAAACAGTGTCAAAAGCTTTACAAAATCTAGGTAGAGAACATCCACAGTCTTTCCCTCATCTACTAAGCCTCACCACTCACCCATATGAGTTTATTATGCCGGACTCCATAGACAGAAATGTGATAGAGACAGGACACATTTTTGCATTAATCAGATCTTTATATTCTTCTGGAGTTTAATGGTCTCTGTCAGAGTTTATAAGGTTACATTCAGCTCAGCTGAAGCAATGGAGAAAATATGTTCAATATTAATCTGTGTCACCTAGACTTTGAAGAAGTTTGCACAGTCAGAAAAAACCACACTAACAGCATCTACTTCTTTACAGAATTCCTTTTGTGTTATGCTGCTGGACTTCTTTTTTTGATCACTTAATATATTGTGAATACAGTAACCATTAGATGCAAGATTGCAACAGTTTTAAACTTACATTAAATTTTAGGCTCTGAACTACTGTCAAGTATCCTTTCACACGGTAACAGCATGAAACACAGAGTAGGAAAGCAAAAGAGCTCAAGGTAAGGACAGCTACCTTTCTAAAACTGGAAAATACAAGAATTCACAGAGCTGAATCTTGGCTTTTTAATTTCACCAGGGAGCAAGTTCACAGCTTTCCAACCTGGCACTTCACACTGCGAAAACTGCCACATGGGCTTTCTGAGAAGTATCAAAAAGAAAGAGAGGAAGAAAAAAAAAAATAATAAACTTTTTAGTTAGGAGGTAGATGTGCCCTTTGACCTGAGTGGCTAGCAAAGGAAACTTGAGGTTGCTGTGGTTAGGAAAAACTGGTAGTGGAGTTTTTTTCTTCCTTACAAAGAATTCCTGAAGAGGTATTCTCTGAGCACAGTAGGAAACACACAGTAGAAACATAGATTATGAGTTATTAGCAAAGAGACCTTTAGAAAATATTTCCTTCATAAACCAGCTGTTACAAAGACTGACTGTTTCACTTCTGAGAAAGAAAAGTTCAAATATGTTTCTAGTATGCGTAACAATTTGAAAATTGCTTAATTATCCTAAAACCCACCAGAAAATCCAAATCAGTCAAAAGGAAAAACAAAACAGACCAAAAGGACAGAGCCATATTCATTTAAATGAAACAGGGACTCAGTTCTTACCGTTTATCTTTATGTGCATAACTGCAGCACTTGGTTATTATTTTTGTCTTTAGTCTCTGCAGTTCTCATGTGCTTCAGCAAACCTGTGTTGCATTCCCTCACCATGACATTTCCTTGCCACATCCCATTAGACAGATTGCGATGCTTAGGGCTCGTGCTGAATGCAGAGCAGCTCCATGTGATCCTTCTGCCATGCTAGAGATTTGAGGAGCTGGAGCAGGTGACAGATCTGTATTGCCGGGTGAGGTGAGCACTGGACTGCTCATAGGTTTTCATCTTAGTGAGACTTTCAGGTATTCCAGAGACACCCCAGGAACAATCTTATGTGCACAAAATATGAGCAGTGATGAGAAGAGGCAACAAAATAAAATGTGACACCATAATATACCCCCAAAATCCTGTGACTTGCAAGTCAGAATTTGCACTGAACAAATGCATTGAGTCTTAGCTGCGAAGTCACCCATCTATTAATAAGTACAAAGGAAATACTTTTATAACACTCTTTGATATTAATTCTTTAGCACTTCTGAGGAAATAGTACCTTGTCTCCAGAACACGGAATCATCCACAGACCATTAACGTGACTGGCATGGTGGTATTTGGTTGAAGGCTGGACTTCTTGATCTTGGAGGTCTTTCCAGTCACAGTGATTCTGTGATTCAAAGACTCTGCATTGAGTATTAGTACACTAGACTTCATTGTCTCTTTATGTATCCTGATTCACATATATTTCCTGTGTACTTCAATTTAAATTAAATTACTTAACAATGTAACTTTACACTGTATGTTTTCTGTGTATATACATCTGCACTATCAAATAAGGGCTGACACCAATGGCATGAGATTCAACAAGAACAAGTGCCAGGTCCTACACTTTGGCCACAACAAT
Source organism: Melanocharis versteri (assembly GCA_013397845.1). NCBI lineage: Eukaryota > Metazoa > Chordata > Aves > Passeriformes > Melanocharitidae > Melanocharis > Melanocharis versteri. Next base: position 76,663 of record VZTG01000386.1, read on the forward strand.
CTCATGCAGTGCTACAGGCTGAGGGCTGAGTGATTGGAAAGCTGCGCAACAGAGAAGGGCCTAAGGGTGCCAGTTGAATGGCCACACAGTGGCTGAATATGAACCACTGTGTGCCCAGGTGGCCAAGAAGGCCAGTAGCATCCTGGCCGGTATCAGCAATAGTGAGGCCAGCAGGACCGGGGCAGTGATCCTCCCCCTGTACTCGGTGCTGGTGAGGCTGCACCTCAAGTGCTGCATTCAGTTCTGGGCCCCTCAATTTAGGAAGGACATTGAGGGGCTGCAGTGAATCCAGAGAAGGGCAACGGAGCTGGCGAAGGGTCTGGAGCACAAGTCCTCTGAGGGGCAGCTGAGGGACCTGGGGTTGTTTAGCCTCGAGAAAAGGAGGCTTCTTACTTTCTACAATCACCTGAAAGGAAGTTGTCGCCAGGTGGGGATCAACCTCTTGTCCCAGGCAACCAGCTACAGGATGAGAAGATACAGCTGCAACTGGGGAGGTTTAGATTGGACATTAGGAGGAATTTCTCCACAGAAGGTGTGAGTAGACATTGGAATGGGCTGCCCAGAGAGGTGGTGGAGGCACCATCCCAGGAGGTGTTTAAGGAAAGACTGGAGATGGCACTTAGTGTCACGGTCTAGTTGACATGGTTCAGCCATAGATTGGACTTGATCTCAGAGGTTTTTTTCACCTTAATTGAATCTGTGATTCTGTGATTCCTTGAAGGGAATTCACATCTATGGTATATAGGAGGAAGCTGACATTCAAATACAAAGTCCTTGTGATCCAAATTAAAATTTTTATTGACCTTTCAACAGGGTGAAATGCCACTGTTGTTTTCTACATGTGTTGTATACCATTGCTGGCTGTGATATGATCTTCTGTACAATGGCAGATGGCACTTTTGATCTTATTTTTCATTCTGTTATCTTGGTTTCCATACCAGAAACCACCATCTGGTAAACTTACTGTTGAATATTATAAACTTATAATGGAATAGAATTTAACTGATTTCTCATTTAATTTTCTATAGGATGCACCAGTTATCTAAAAAAAAACCAACAAAACTTGTCATCATTCTCTCTGAGTAAAAAACTCAGTATAATACAACTGAACTAAAACTTTTTCTAATTTTTTCAAAATGGCAACATGATATTGGTTTGGTTTCTTTTTTTTTTTCCTTTTTTTTTCTTCTGCAGAAAGCAGTATGGATGCACAGCATCTAAAAAATGTTGCTAAAAGCATAAACTGATTTAGACAATCCAGCCAGAAATTTTGCAACTGATTCTACTTGATTTGGATCAAAAGTAACTTTAGAAAGACAAATAAAGGGTTGATAGCTGGCTTTTTATTTTTCCCTGGAAAATCAGAAAACCTTTCACTTACTTTTTAATGGGGCAAATTTGTTCATAAATATTTTCTACAGCCAAAATAGATTAGCATTTCAAAACAGAAAATTTAATATACAATTTTTTATTTATAAATCTGAAGGATTTTGGAAATTATAGATACCAGATACATAAATTAATCTTGTCAGATGAATTCCTGAAGCTTATCTTTTGAAAAAGAAAAGAGAAGAAATAGATGCCATATCACACACAAAGACCTTGTGCTTCTACATGTCCTCTCTAGTGTACCACGTTTTAGTTATGTTAAACCTAAGTCTGATGAGGCAAAACCAGTTTCTTTCTACGGACCTCTAAATAGCAACCACATTCAAAAAGACCAGAGCATTACACTGTCTTTTATCAATCTAGTTTACACGGCCGTTGTTCCTTATATTTAAACTGCTGTCTAATCCATTCCTAAACGCTATACCAACTTGCTAAAGCTACTGTTCTAGGTGAAGCAGGTTCAATGCCAGCCCAACTTGCTCTTGCTTAATCTTGTATGCTGCACAGCAATACAGCAGTACAGGTAGGTGGGTAGGTGGGACATCTGCTCTGAGGAATACATCATAGTAGGAACCCCCTCAGGATATCTTTCAATTCATGTTGTTTTCAGCTTCTCTTCTTTTTCATTCATACAATGTTGCAGATGCCAAACAAGCTTATTCTTATGAGACAGAATATGTAAAATGTAACTTTCATTCACTGCCAAACTGAAAGACTTATAAAACATTTGATGAAGAGATGGTGGAGCAAATGTATTTACTTTTAGGAAGCTATCCCAAAGCACAGGACAGTTGACAAGGAATTTATTTAAAGATCTTACTAGATGCAATAAAGGTCATGTTATCTGTGGCTTCATGAACATTTGCAAAGTCATGCCTGGGTAAGGTATCTGTCTCAATCAGAGAGTGGAACTACTTTACACCTACCGTTGTCATCAAGCTTAATGTTGATCAAATATGTTTTGGCGGACGGGGGCCAACAACATGATCTGCTATGTGGGGAGATGAAACTGGATATTCTCATGCTGAAGAAACCTCTCATGTAACTTTAACTCACAGCTATATTGCTGAAATAAATTTATAACTGCCTATGGAGAATTCAGATAGTACAGTTTGGAAAACCCTGTGGCTACGAGAAAATTGATATTTTTTTCTTGAGGAAAGGATTTGTATGGTATGCAATAAATATGACAGAGAACCATGCACAGAACAAGAGAAAAATAACATATTCAATAGCTGTTCATTATTTCAAGCGTTGTTGTTAGCTCATTGAATCAGCTATTAAGACCTTTAGGAAAAAAGCAACATTTTGTTTTCCAAGAAGGAATATAAGAATTAAAAACAATCTTAATTCTGTCAGCCTTAATCCTGCATTTTCAGAACTTTTTGAGTTAGATTTGAGAGCTTAATACTGTTCTCAAACTTACCTTTATGTTATATATAAAAGGTGGGATGGGAGTTGATGGTTTAATTTCCTAACAATCACTTTGCAGATTGCACACTCTAAATATTTTATTATTCCTTAATAATCTAAGCACAGTATAAACTTGATTCTCATATTGATTCTTGACAATTTAATACTTCAGTTAATAATGAATGTGACAGGCTTAAAATATTCATGCATTAATACAATGGAAGATATTAATGCATTGGCCTATCTGACCAGTGCATCGAAACATTTAAGATAAAGTTGAAATTTAGTCATGGTTACTTGCATACTTTATTCTATTGCATGAAGCATGTAAGAAACAGCAGAAAAATTCAGTTCTTGCATGTCAGAATTGAAAAAAACTTGAGTTCTATAATTTAAATAATCAATTTAATTCTATCTTTTTGATATTTTCTAAGTTAGTGACACAAAAATTGATTATGAACATGAGTTCTGATGTCCTCTTTTTGGAATAAAATTTGGTCATTTAACTTTTAGTAAGATCCATCCACGCATATATGTAAAATGGAATTCCATATCGGAATCTTCCATTATCTTTCATGAAAGATACACGATGAGATTTCACAAAAAAAATGAGCAAATTGAAATATATAACTAGATCATTATGTAGTGCTGTATTTAAAGATCAGTTGCCGAAATAAATGCATAAACAAACAAATAAACAAATATAATCCATTAACAGTATTCAATTTTGTCCTGAATGTTGCTATTTATGAGTATTTCTGCTGAATTATAATTTTTTTTTTTGAAAGTCATGTTGTATTAGTTACTGATGGCAATATTAAGCCTGTCTTAAAAGGCCTGCTGATTAGAAATGGACTTCTGAATTGCACTTGGTCTTCATCAGGGACTGATAAATATAGAAACTTTTCTGTGTTGGCAATTTCTTCTTAAGGCCTGAATTATTTATGGAATTTTCCCTGTGGAATAGGATCCTACATGTTATTATTCTCTTTTGTGTTTTTCATTTCTTAAAGTAACCAAGTCAGGCACCTTTTTCAGTAATGTTAACATCCCATCTATTAATGCTTATAGGATAAGCAGGTGAAAAAATCTAAGCTAATCCATTTTAAATATTGAGGGTTCCTATTGGATGTAATTTTTATATTCTTTTATCAGCAATTCTTAAAATTCTTTTAGTAGAAAGAAATTTATTGTTTTATTCCCATCACCTTATTTAAAACTTCACTTTTTCCTGCATTTTGTAATAAAATAGTTAATGAGTATAATGACAATAACTAATATTTCTGCAGTTATGTCATGTCGCATCTCACTTGCTTTGGCATTCTTTTATTGTGTGTCAAATACATAATATTCTGCTTTCCACTTAAGGATCATCTTGAAAAGTAGAAACAATATCTATTCCTAAAATGCTAACTAACATCCTTGGCAAGATCCAAAAATTTATATGCAATTCATATGCACGTATATTTATATATATATTTCTAGACATACATAGAGTAAATATATAGATATTATTACACAGATGTTCATGAAGGCGAAAGTGTGCTGAACCCATGTGATTGCCTTCTAAAATGAGAAAAACTGGATGGATGGATGAGAGATGAACAGTAATTTCACTGATGACACAAACCTGGGAAGAATCATCAATACCTCAGAGGTCTGTGCAGCCCTGCAGAAGGACCTCAACAGGTTGGAGAGAGGGGCAGAGAGGACCTGTCTGAAATTCAGCAAAGGCAGATGGAGGATCTTGCACCTGGGTAAGAATAACCCCTGCAGCATCCCAGGCTCGGGGCTGACCTGCTGGGAGGCAGCTCTGTGGAGAAGGACCTGGGGATCCTGGTGAACAGCAAGCTGTCCATGAGCCAGCAGTGCCCTTGTGGCCAAGGAGGCCAATGGAATCCTGGGGTGCATTGGGAAGAACATTGCCAACAGGTCAAGGGAGGTGATCCTGCCCCTCTGCTCGGCCCTGGCGAGGCCGCATGTGGAGTGCTGTGCCCAGTTCTGAGCTTCTCAGCACAAGAGAGACATGGAGCTGCTGGAGAGTGTCCCACAGAGGGTGACAAAGATGATCAGGGGAATGGAACATCTCTCTTATGAGGAAAGGCTGAGAGAGATGTGCCTGTTCAGTCTTGAGAAGAGACAACTGAGAGGGGACCTCATCAATGTCTATCAGTATCTGAGAAAAGGATGTCAAGAGGATGCAGCTGGGCTCTTCTCATACCATGAGAATGCATTATGTTGCACAATGTGTTATATTTATATAGTTATTATGAATAAAACTCCTGAATATACAGCATGCAGTGTATTAATTTATTGCAAAAATCTGAATCAAGCATTAAATAAATCTTTAGAGCCCAATATGTAAACTTCTATAAGAATGTAAGATCCTAGATATCTATAATTATTTCTGAAAAGTTTGATCGCCATATGATAAAATTAGCTTCTCATCAGGTTAGTATTACAGTACTTCTGCTTTTAAGAGGTTATTGATTTGTAGAACTATGAGAAACTTTATTGATATGGATTTCCATGGTAAAAAAATATTCTTCTAGCTGTTATTATTTCACAGCAAGATCTATCCCTGCAGGTAGAGGGCAATTGTGCAAAGAAATCTCTCAGTTGTGCACTTTGACACCACTGCCTTTTAAAAGAAAGCATAAAAATTTCTATTTCAAACTCACCATCTCTGGAATTATTCTTAAAAGAAAAATGTTTACTAAATACGAACACTTCTGCTTTTGTTTGTTTGTTTTTATAAAAGTGGTAAAAAAACTGTTAAACAAGAATACTTTTAGTTAGGTTTTTACTTTTTTAGCTGATATATGTTTCAATGTAATAGGTTCCCCTCAAAAACGTATAATACTTGCATAGCTTAGTAGTTTTTCACACCCAAATCCCCACTGATGCTTGTGGCCAGAGAAGTGTAAGAATAAATGACAGAAGTCCATCTCCAGCAGTCAGGTATAATTTTTCCATGCTTCTCTCACATTTGGAACAGCTCATGTAGCAACAAAATATCAGGCATAATATTTTTACATTTATTTGAGCTTTATTATTCCTGACCAGGGCATTCAGAATATTACATAATCTAGTTAGATCTACATATTTATTGGAAATAGCTAACTGCATCTTTTGAAGGTTTCTGGGATGAAGGAGGAAAGTGGGGTTTGGAATAATGAAAAGACAAAGGATTTCTGCATCAACAGGTAATTTCCTAATGGAAAAACAGCAAAATATTCAATGCAAGGAACAAAGTTGCAAAAAGATGAGGCAAGATATCAAAAATATCAAGGATTGCAGGTCAATATTATTTTTAAAATAATATATATTTCCAAGATTACCAAAAATTTCTCTTGTACGCTTTGCATGAAACCATACAGGTTCAAAAGGCAACATTGGTCGCTGATACAAGTTGTGAGAGAACCATGGAAGATCAAGAACCCTCCCCTGTTCAGCTATTTGTCAGGAACATATTTGCTGACATTTGCTACTGGAGCAGGTTTTTTTCCATATTATTATCTCATGGTATAAACCCTAAATAAAATCACATATACCATGCAGCTCACCATGAAACCTGCGGCATACTGAGAAACTTAAAATTCTTTTGTGCTGATGAATGTTCAAGAATGGTTCAGTATCCGGGTTTATTGCTTGCTGAGGTCTTGGAAATAGGATCTATTGTATTCTGATGGTTATTCCGATCTCTCTCCACTGCAGCTGCATGTTAGCACAAAAAAAACCCAAAACCTCAAAAGGAAATAGAATTCACACCTGCTTTATTTCATAAAGATTCTTTCCTATATTAGCTAACAGCTATGAGGATGGATGTACCATTTGATCCATGATCTTCATATTAGATATTGCTATCATCAAGGGGAATCATGGTGAGATGATGCGTGCAACCTTACATTTGAAACCCTCCCTGTGATGTTTTTCATATCCAAACTGTTGTGCTAGGGCTTGCTGTCCTCTGCAGCCTGAACAGGACATCGGTTTTAATACTTTTAATACAGATTTATTGACTGTTCAATAACTTTAAAAATGCTAGTAGCCTTTTTCTGGAACACAAAAGAAGCTGCCAATGACTGCAGGCATTTAACTCTAGTCAATACTCTGTGGTGTAAGAAATATTTTCAGTTGCTGGGGTAGGCAAGATCCAAGTCTCAATATGTGTTCTTTGAATCATATAAACATGTACATTTATAATTTCATGTGCTAGATCAGTGAGAAAAATGCATGGTTTTCATTGTCTTTGTACTTTTCAGGTGATAGGGGCTCTCCACCCCTCTTCTATTAGTTGACCCAGCACTGACTCCCAGACCCAGAGTGTTGAGGAATACTGTACTATTCATTATATGGAGTAATTTTTAAATGTTGCCTTCCTAATTAAAATACAAAGCTTTCTAAATACCAAATCCTTGTGTTCTTATTCCCAAAGAATATCGTGCCATCAATCACAGAATTTCTGACAGATGCTTTCTGTGGTGGGATACTCTTTGCTGTAAGTCAGCATTTACATTGTTCAGAAGAATTTAGCAGAGATTTCTATTACATTATATAGAAGAGCCCAACATAGCATTAAATATGGTACACTTAAGAGCATTTTCCAAATGTAACATTATGTGAAGGTCTTTGTAATTTTCCAGCCTTAGCTAGATGTGAACGAACATTTTGCATTGGCAATAATGCTCTTCATAGAAAGGATTATATGTCTGCATAAATCTTTGTAAAAGCCCATTAGTGGTATTTTCAGGAATAATCTAAGCAGAAAAGCATCTAGACTAAGTGGAAGTATTAGTCCAGTTATGTCTAAAAATTATTCTATTGATCATGAGCCAAAATTGAGCAACACAATGATAATGCCACCACATTTGGATGAGAATTTTTTTTCTTGGCAGACTATCCAAGAGTTTGTGGAAATAAAGCCATTAATCCCATTTAATCTTGCTGATGTCATACACATGCCAAAATTTCTTTTCACCTTATTTTTAATGAGAATAAGGAGCCAGAACAGTGAGACACGCAATTCTAGGACATGGAATAATTCTTTTCTGGTACATTATGATATAGATCTTTATGCCAGACTTTTATACATAAAATTTATCCTGAAGTAAAAAGTTTTGGGAACCTCACTTCAACAGTTTGGCTGTTTTGAACAGTGAAGAAGAAGGAGTGCAGGAACTATGTGATATGTGACATATCTTTAGAAATTTTCTCCATAAAATCATCAACATCAGTGGAATTATTACCTCTTATCTGTGTCACCATCAAGAGGCAGTCTGCGAGGAAACCAAATAATTAAAGGGTTGGACATTTCAAATAAGTCAGTGATAAACTGAAGATATTAAATAATGTAGTGATTACATGTATGGTGAATCAGTGTTTTCTACAGTGGAATTCATTAGGCAGAACAAGGCCTCTTCCAGAGAAGATTTCTTTGGGGACTCTGATTTGAGGGAGTTTTCTTTGGCTGTGGTAAAGGGATCCAAAATAATCAGTGAAGCTGAATCAGACTAAGAGATTTCTGGGAGGGTATTTCTGGCATAGTAAGATCACAGTAAGACATTGGAGACTACTTAGTCCACATTCCTGATCTGTGCAGGACAGTCTCCAGTTCTAGACCAGCCAGCTATGGCTTTGTCTAGCTAAATGTTAGACTCCCAGAATGGAGGCCCACAGCCTTTTTGAGAAATCTCAGTACAGTCTGCACTAACTTACAAGTGAAGACTATCTCCTCCATGTCCAGTTGAAACTTCCTGAGACACTATGTGGCTCTTACCCCTTGTTGTATCACCTATTACAAACAAGAAGAGTCTGTCTGCCCCATTCCTGGAGCAGCCTTCAGGTAACCAGAGGCTGCTATTGAATCATGGATTAGACACTGCACTGCTGGACTCATATACCTCATAATTCCTTAACCCCTCCCAGTAAATCACGTGCCCCACCCAGAATAGCAGCCTTGTCTCCACTTTCCCACAGACCTCCGGGGTTTCAAAGCTGGACTCAACATTCCATGTTCAGCCTTACTAGCTCTGAGCAGAGAGAGATGATAACTTCACTGCACCTGCCAGTCGTGCTGCTTCTGTTGTAGCTTAGTGTGAGGTTTTGCTTGTATGCTGTGGAAGTGCATTGTTGAATACAAATTCAGCCTGCATTCACTGTAATCCCCAGGTCCTTTCCAGCAAGACTGCTGCCCTGCCAATCACTTTCCCATTTGTACTGATTCCCTGAGTTGTTCTGCATTGTCTGTGTTTGAAGGGAGCATGAGGATATGAACGGCACTACCTGTACAAATGTCTGCCACTTACAAAGGGGAGAATTTTTCAGCCCTTTTAGATGGCATGTGAGCTATTTAATTCCATAGCTTCCTAAAAAACTTAATAATTAATTTTCTGTGAAAAGGAAAACTTAATTTGTTCACAGTCCAAGATCAGTTTTGACTGAAGCAAAATATAAAGATAAGTATCAAAGATTCTTCTTAATTTCATTTGTATCAGTGATGCATTTAGATCAAGTCAAAGACAAAGAACACTACTATAATCCAAAAGCAGCAGCAACCAGCAACAGAAGTTCATTTTGTAAGGGCAAATAGTATTGTTGTTTTTGCTACTAACCCTCTCTCGTGGGGGTTAGCAATAAGCAAATGAAAATAAAAATATATCTGGTCACAGTCTGGATATTTCCTCTTAGACAGGTAAAGCACAGTTCTTTAAAAAGGAAGTCCATGAATGCTTTTGTTGTGAAATGTAGGATATTTTATGCAGCTCTTTTCAGATGCTTTAGCAGAAAAAAGTTAACAAAAAAACAGATGTTATTTAAAGGCCTTTAAAATCATAGCTATCCAGCTCACTAGAACCATACTTTGTACACCACACTTTGTAAACTCTACAGTAATTAAAAAACCCTGCACGCATATACATTTCAATCAGGAAAAATTTTATAATTAAAATATTAGTATTTATGGTTCTTTCAGTCAATTTAATCAATATTTTCATAGACAGAAATTAAATTATTTATCAAAAATCTAGTTCCCAAAACATTCAAATTATAAAAATTTTTATCTACTTTGCTATAGAAGCAGTTGACTTGCTTCTAAAATATAATAATTTGTATTATGGCATATATTTTTCCTTTTTTAAAAAACATATGCCAAGAATAAATTACATTTACATTCTGATTTCTCAAAATACAATACATTTCTTCTTCTTTATGTCAGGAATGTTGTACACTATTACAATTATATCTTAGAAATTATAATTGGATTTTTTTGTGTGAATGTCTCCATACAGTGCTAAAAGATACATTTTAGTAAAACAAGAAAATATGAAAAATAAGGTGTTATCTGTATTCCAAAGATTTATCTTTGTGTTACAGAATTTTGACCTGTAATCAAGAATTAAACAGGGAATCAATATGTGTGATATCAGTATAAAAGTAAATAAATTATGTGGACAGCAATGCAACAGTAAATGTAGCAGAATGGAGTCCTTCCTCTCATTTGCCTTTGCTTTTCAGCACTAAGCTCTCCTAAAGACAAAATTCAAGGTATTTGCTTCTTGAAGCTAATTCCAGGTCAGAGATTCATATGTTATAGCTGTGTTACAGTATAACACTGTGCTCTTATTTAGCTCTTATTGTCCAGCTTTCCAGCTGTTCCTTTTTTTCCTACGCTTTCTTGGATTCTCTGATGAGATTTCAAAGAAAGTAGATTCATTGCTCCTCAAGGACAGAATTTACATGTTACTTTATTGATGAACAATTTAAGAGTCTGGTTGGATGCCACTGGGCATCAATTACAATTCTTGCAAGGACCTGGCATGAATTTACTCACGATTAATGAGATGTCAGCAAACTTGAAAGAAATGCATTGATGTCCAATAGTAAAGTAATCAGACCCTCACAAGGCCAGGTAATATGAACATCTTTCAGAGAGGTTTCATCTATCTTAAATGTCATGAATAGATTCAGTACAGTTCACGAAGGGAAAGGAGTGTGCAAGATAGAAGTACAATACTGGGGCCATCCAAATGCTAAATTAAATGAAAATATAGTGAATCTATGAAAGGAAAAGCATATTTTTTGAGGTATGCCTTTGTAGTTGTGTGTGTACAGAGATATATATATGTGTGTGTGTGTATATATGTGCATGGATATACACAATCTGTATAAACTTGAATCTGATTGTCAGCTTTATAAATTTTTTGATCACTTTTTTTCTGGATTAGGCAGAAGGGAAATTTTAAGTGTCTAGGTTTTTTTCACCCTGCTGTTTTTGGCTTTTCCTCTCTCTGGCAGAACCTAGTGCTGAGAGTTAAGTCCCTGGGTTTCATGGGGGACTTGTGAGGAGGGAAAACAAAAACAAGACAAAAAACATGAAAATTTTGACAGCAATTATTACAAAATTTCAAATACAAATCTGCTTCTGAAATGCTACTTTTCTCCAGACTGTAAACCTGTGACTCTGGGCTTTGGAAATAGCTTTGCTATGTGCGAGTGTCAGAACCCACATTCTAGAAGCCATTCATAAATTATGTATTATCAGATTATAAACAATGAAGCAGTGGTAACAATATGCAAGTTTACATACTACCTAGGATTAAAACTAGGCTTTTAAATTCTCTTCAACCCAAAATCTGGTCTGAGTAACCTTATCAGAGACATCTGCATGGCATTCTCCTGCTTCATGACTCTGAGGGGTCAGAAGATATGAGTTGCCAGGTTTCTAACTTACTCCTAACTATAAGAATGGGAATTGAATCATTCTTCCTATTGCAGCTGTCTGTTCAAATTCAATCGAGAAAATTTGTGCAGATTCTAGTAGCTGGACAGTAGAAACACATGTGTACTGCTACAGCAGATATATTATCAGTTTGGAAGTATTACTACTCTCACATTTTTTCAAGCAGAGAAACTTGAGCCAAGTGTTACCTGCTGTGAGCAGATGAGGGGAGATTCTAGATAACTTAATGATTACAATTATTATTTACTTAGTTATAATCACAATCATAGTCATATAATTGAAACTCATTTCTCAGGGCGAGCTTTTTATTTGCACTTAGGTGAACTAGTTAAAAAAGTGTTCCATTGTTGAAAGAACTTCTTGGAAGGATTCATTCAAAAAATATTGCTCTGTCCTAGAAAACTTTCTAAACAAAGTTGGTAGAATAAAAGGGCATAAGTAATTAAGTCCATCCAGATACATTCTTAACATAAAAGACCAAATGTATTTGATATAACATAATTTCACTCTGGGCAATGGTAATAGGAATATTAAATTGTTATTGAAGTGTTTACAAAGATGAGGGACAGTTTAGAAACCAAGGCAATATTTGCTACTGTTCAAATGCTACAAAAGTACCCATATGTCTAAAACTGAAAATAAGTAATGATGCTTGAAAATTTCCTTATGAAATACAGCTTTTAGTTTTCTCCAATTAGGATGGAACTAAGGAAGAGATTATTTGCATTTGTTGGAGCATCAGTTTAAAATAAGTACTCCAAACTTCTTTATCTGCTTGATATGATTTGTTTAAAAAATCAAATATGTAATTGATTAGACTAGAGCTTGTATCGCATTGTGGAGCATCATGCAAAAATTCTTTGATATTTAGTATTCCTATAATGAAATTTTAACTAACTCTTACTGCCCCAGGATAATAACAAGAATACGATAGTAATTCTCAAGAGGATTTTCCTAGCAAACAATTTTGATGACATATTAAATTAAACATCCTAAATAAGGATTTGATTGCTCTTAAATCAGCATTTCTTTTTAATTTATAATAATTTGATACCAATTAAGATACATGCTTGACAATTTAGATACATGTCCACCGTTGTATAGTGCACCTAAATAAATAGATGTTTTTATAACAAATTGATGGTTAGTTATACTTGGATAATAAATAAAGAAAGATGTAACTTTTGAGATTAAGATGAACATCTTGTGTTTGCTTTAAAAAATGTACACTGAGCAAAATATTTCACATAATTACTTCAAAAATTTAGAAGTTAGTCATTGTGACGGATGCAGTCGACACCTTAAACAAACTAACCATACCTTGGTGCAGTTTCCAAAGAGGGTAAAGGCCTGGGCTGTAGCTCCTGGCTATTCCTTCTCTAGGAAAGTCCCAAATGAACAGAGTGACCCACAGTTTTTCCAAGAGTCACTTGTCAAGGACCAAAAAAAGTTGTGGGAACAAGGACCCTCATGCATATCTTTTCCACTGTATATATTTTGACCACAAGCCAATCATACTTTTCCAGAAATACAGCAGCTACATCAGTAGTTTAGAAAGCAGGGGGATCCTCTCTGGATCTCGTGACTCAGTGGGAGAGTCTCCCTTACACTTTTTTGTCTCCAGTCTCTGTGTAAATCATTCTACCTTGATTCTAAGTCAATTTTACTTTGTGTGTCTTTTTCAGGCATTAAAACCACTTTTGCTAATACCTTTGATGGCGATTATTTGAATGACTTAAATCCCTCTTTCACTACAGTCATGGATCCAAACTGAAAAAATCCAGAGAAATGTAAAATATTTCATTTAAGAAAAAATTAAATTATTTCTGTAGTCTTTGTTGCCCAGGTATTACTGATGACAAATCTGATGGTACCTCAGCTAGACTTTCTTTTCTGTTATGGTCAGCTAAGGCCTGGCAGACCAGTAAGGGCTTTCTCTTCATGGCCATCTCAAATTTCAGCTCTAAAAGGAACAAATCTTGACTCTACATAAACTCTTGCAATCTGAGTGAACATTTACAAAATCCTCTTATCTTCAAATAATACCGCACCAAATTGTCTGATATACTGGCTATGACTATTGAAGATGAGTACAATACCATCCCAAATTGTGCTATTTAATCCCTGGCTTAAAATCCTTCCAAGGAGTTAGCTAACTCCCTTTGAATCAAAACATTCTTGGCATACATTTCCTTAATTAAAATATTGTTGGTTTTTTATTACTTATTGTCCCTATGGACATGTAAGAAGACGATGAAATCTAATGTGCTTGCACTTGTTTGAGAGAAGAAAAAATATCAGCAACACACTGCAAAGTTACTGTCAATGCAACACAGATAGCCAGCAACTGTGGGGAAGGGGAGTAAGAGCACAAAGGTGTTTGAGCAAGAATTACTTCTTCTTGTGGAGAGGATTAAGAGAAATAGCTGGGAAAACTATAAATGAAGAACAACAAAAACCCTGAAACCTTTTCTTGCCCACGTGTTTCCAGGAATCACTTGCAGAATATATATGGTTATATCACAGGAATTAATTAGTCTAATGGACCCGATGGGAAGCAGTTAAAAACCCCCACGATATCAGTGATACTGCTCTGGTTTACTTTATTGAATTTTACACTCTGAGCTCAAAGCATAAAGATAGAAAATGTATCTCCTGAAATATACAGGGCTCAAGAACAGCAGCAGTCATATGGATAATTGGTGCTGTTAATATGTATGCTACGGATCCTGCATTCTGCTCCTCTAGAAACATTGAAAAATAAAGCTAATTTTGGGCATTTGGGTGCATTTCTACCAGAGCATTCAGTTAAAAAATAATCATTTCCTCTTCTGTGCTGCCTCACTGCATGCCTGAATGAAAACCATTAATGTTCCCCTCCCTCCTCACAAGTCTAGACAACTCATGCCTAAAGAGAGGGAACACCACAGGAAAAGGACATTATTTCATAGTGGTTCAGTAGAGAGAGAAGTTACTTGTAATAAATCACATGTATAAAATTTCTATTCGTAACTTTGCTAGTTATAATCGGTAACTAGTTCTGCTAGCCTTGATCTTTGAAGTCCCTTATCTCACACACACACACACACACACACACATAAACACACTTCCTGTAGATGCCCATTTTCCCAGTCACTTAGGCTGCAGAGAAAAAATTCACATCTGAAAATACAACAGGAATGAGAGTGCTGCGAGACATCTTTGACCTCAGGTTGTTCCTTTCTGATGCTGGTTTATGGATAGACCTCTCCACCTGAGGATTTGTACTTATACAGCTTTGAAGGTTTATCACCCCTCTGTTTTGTTTGTATTTGCAATAACTGACACTTCATGGTGTGTCTTAGATAAACAGAAAAGGTAGTGAGGCAGATGTAACCTCACAAGGAAAAGGTACCTTAAACCAGTAAAAATCTATTCGACATTTTCAGAGAAAGATAGGAAGAAGAAAAAGTAGAAGAAAACAAAACTTTGTGGTCCTTTGTGGTAAAAATGTTTCCTTCTTCTCAACATTTCCTGATTCAAGAGAAATGAGCAACATGTTTATTCATAGAGTCTGACTAACACTCAAAAATCTCTTATAAGAAATGAATCTTTATTTACATTTCCCCAGATAATGAGGGAACAGTACAGATAATCCAAGTTGTTTCTCAGGGCACATGCCTGAAAGGACATTTAATACAAGGTAGGAGTCAGCATTCTTTATCGGTAAGACCTAAAAAAGGCAGAAGAGCAAAGAGAGTCTAGAGCCTTACTTTTGGTGGCAAATTTAAAAAATTTTCTCACTTTCCCTTCCCATAGAATTTCTGCTCTTGTGTCATTAACATACTTTTATCTCTGACACTTGTTCAAATACAGAGTTAGAATAAGTACATCTTTTAATCATCTGCTTTTTCACCACACACTTGAAGAAAATATTTTTTTTTTCTGTAATTTCAAATCCTCTTGTGCAACAACTTTGGCAGTATTAGATTTACAGTTGGACTCGATGAACTTAAGGATCTTTTGCAACCTGAATGGTTCTATGATTCTGCAGACCTCCCAATAGTCATGAATGTCTGGGCAGTGTGCATGTAATATTACTGAAAACATTGATGATGCAAGCGATGCAACACAAAATTCATACTTTAATAGAGGTTCCACGACTTTGAATTTGAAAGACTTGCCTTGATTTGAAATGTCTTTCAGAGAACCACTGTAAACACCAGCAGCTGGCCTTGCAACAAATATCTTTCTTGCAGTTTGTTAATAAACCATAACACCTAATCCTCTTTTTTTACTTGCTCATTGAGTTTTAGAGGAGATGAAGTGTGAACAGAAGTTTAGAAATTCTATCATTCTTGTATCTGTAATACACCCGTAACATCTAGAGTATTGCAAAATACACAACTAAAATTATATTAGTTGTTAACAACAACTTTTAATTTATTTACTTAAAAATATCTGGGTGTTTAATCATGAAAATACCACTTTTCTTGGATTAGTTTGGGCAAATGAATTGAAAATAACTTCATGGTGTGAGAAATTTTGCCTTTGATATTCCTTTATGGATGAAAAGTTCTAATCAACTTTCCCATTGTGTCATCAAGTTATATTTTCCTTCTACTCTGCTGGTGTGTTGATTTTTTTCTGTGTTTGGGTTTTAATTTGGGCTGCAAGATATTTTAATTATCATTGAAAACGTTATTTTCAATCAATTTTATGTCTTGATAAGTGACCTATCAAAAGCAGAATTTCTTCATGAGCGTATGACATTTTATTTTCAGGACTATAGTTTTCATATAAGTGTGACTGATTCTCTCCTGGCCTTCATCCTTTGGGTGGAACTGGGGGAAGCTTTTCAGTTATTCTCTCCAGTCTGCCCAGTAGCTTGGGTAACCTCAGTCGTCTTTCTGCCAAAACTGAACATCATCGTAGCCTTAATTTTTCGTGCTCTATTCCTATGCTGTGCTATTGCTACCTAGCCACATATCTGTATTTTCTTACGGAGCCTGGATTTGCTATGGGGTTCTGAGAGATTTCTGATGAGTGATTTAAATATTCTGTTACTTTTTCTGGTACAGATTGTCAGCTGGAATGTTAGAGAAAAGGACTTGATCATCCTTTCTGGTCGTGTAGTCCTGTACCAAATTAAATTGGCCTAATTGAATGAGATTTTCCCTGAATATAAAAATTCATAAACAAACAAACAAACAAACAAAAAACCCTGCAGGTCAGGATTTAAAATCACAATTTGAATGCTGAGTGGATGCTGTCTTAACAGCTGTGAGAAGAAAGGAGAGGAAAACTCTAAACGTGAGAAGGAAGGAGAGGAAAACTCCAATAAAACATGAATTAAGATATTTCAGGCAGGCTCAAATAAAGGGAGTGCATTTGAAACATATGTAAATAGTGGGGGGAAAAAAAGAAGCAGATTTTATTTATTTACTGTTATGATATTCAGTAGGAAAATTACACACAGTCCTCTGCAAAAATATCAGCCATCCCACTTCCCTAATACATATGCATTATGTACCTTAAATAAACAGCCATCTGATCCAGCCATCTGAATGTGATTTAGCCCCAATAGACTTTCTATGCACTCTGACACATATTTTCTGCTATGTTTGATAGAATTCGAGATGACTGCTCTTTTGGCAGTGACCTTTAATTTGAATGTGTCTACCACAGCCATGCTGTTCCATAATCATTGTATCTTTACAAGCTTACTAGGTATTCTTAGTTCCATCTCTGAATAAAATGAAGGAAAAAATCTCTGAAATATTAACACGTCTTTTCATGTTTTTATCATCTGAAAAATTACTGTACTTTAATTACCAGGCTGAGAGCAAAGGGATTTTTTCACATTACGAGAACAGAAGACAGAAGATACAGAAAGAAACATAACTGGAATATGTCACAATCTATTTATTCTTCTTAACACTTCCCCCGACCAGGCTGAAACTTCCTTTTCTGGCATGAGCAGATTATCAGGAAAAGGCATATTATTTGTTTCTTCTCTTCCCTCATTTCCACCTCACTAATAAACTAAACATTGCATTATTATTCTTTAGAATGTATGTGTATAATGTTTCTAAGACTCTGGAACTAATTTTTCCAATAATTCATTTACAGAAGTTGAATACCACTTTGAAGTCAAAGTAAATTGGTTCTCAAAAACACCGTATATGAAGGGTAACATTCTGCCCCCTGGAAAAGCTTTTATGAAGTTTGTTGGATCAATTTTGCACTATTTAAAAATTTAATTTCAGCGAGCAGATGCTCAGTTGTTTCTGCAAATGATCCTAAATGTCACTTTTGAAATGTTTTTTCTTATACTCAGTATATTATAAGAACAAAAGAAAAAAAGTTTTAAAAAAAGTACTTCAGACTCACTTAACCCCCCATAAATGCACACTTTCATTAGCTTTTGGAAACCTATCATACTCTAAGCCAAGCCAGGCAAGTAAGTCTGATTTCCTGCTTCTGGTTCTGAATTCTTCCTGTGAAATGTTTTGAGTTTATGAGAATCATTGACTCAGCAGTGAGATTTGCTGTAAGAAGGTTGATAGTATGTATCTACCTGCCTTAGTGGCATAAGTCATTGCATCCTGGATGGTAGAAATGATCCAGGGAAGCTCTGTATGGATCCTATCCTGAAGAGTGCAAGGCAAGACTAGAAGACCCAGGACAGATATCACATTCAGCTATGTTGAAAACATTGCATGCTGTTTTTAGGACCAGGAATTTTAATGATCGATCGCATTCTGAAGAATATTGCTAGAGTTTACATGAATGCTACCACAGAGGAAGCATTTGAATAATATTTGTGTAGGAAGTGTTTTAGGAGGTGTTTATGAGTCTGAGAGAATAATCATATAACATGGCTTATTACAAGATTGATATTGATATTTCTGCTCCCAAGTGCTGATCATGTTAGAGAAATAGACTGCTGTACACTGTGGTTTAACTATTCAACTTGACAATAATTTAGAAACAGTAAGTATACTCATATAGGGGAGAAATAACTTCCAGAAAGGCTTCAAGCTCAAGACACACTAGGAAATAGTATTATAAAATTTCCCTATCTCAAACAGAATTCAATTAAGCAGAGAAAGAAAAGGCTGGTAGGGGAATTATGACTAAGATCACAGAGTCAGCCTGGTTTTTTATCACCTGATTCAGGTCATGAGCCGCAGTGTACTACTCTGTCTTACTGACCATAAAGAGCAGTTGAACGAACTATATTATATAATGGCTTAATAGAATATAAACTTTCATAATCTTATCTGAGAAACTGAATGTTGAATGAAATGTATTTTGAAAAAAAGCCTTGCATGAAAAAAGGCTGAGTAACATTTTCTGCCTTATCCATTATGTTTGTTTATCATATGTTATCTTAGAGCAAATGAAAAAGCTTTGATTCCCTGGTTTACAATATTAAAAAATTCTCCTATGTCCTTTTCCTTTTTTCAGAAACACCTTGTTGCCTGCTTTTGGATGTCACAGGCAAGGACTTTGTGGATGGAGTGATTAAATGATGTGCAGTTTGTCCTTAGCAGTGAAGGTGATAATTACACAGAGAACAGCTTCTAAGGAGTAAGGATGTTCCCATGGAAGAGGTCTCAGAATAAAAACATCAGCTGTGTGTTGCTCTCAGTAGCACTGGGCCTCTCTTCATTACTGCCCCATCACTCTTCTGAAATTGATCCCATTTCGTCCACTTTAATGAAGTTTAGCAAAAAATGTTGCTGAAGAATTTCAATGTCGCCTTCTCTTTCAGTAGCAAGACTTTCTCCAGAGCACTGAAAATAGCATCTTCTGTTCAATAAACTAAGCAAAGTGAAACAGTTACCAAAAGTTAAGTTCTAAAGTTTTCTTTTATTAACCAGAATGGTTACAGAGATTTTTTTAAAATTAATTTTCTTTCACAATAAAAGATTTTTTGTTCTACTCAGTAATTCTAAGAATGTGTCTTATATTGTATTATATGAAATTACATTTATGGCCCAGTCACATGATTCATTGAGCATAGAATATTTTATCTTTTCCTGTGTTGATTCTCTTTGCTGTAGGAGAGATAATGTTGTCTGCATGTCAAAAAGGTAAAGTTGAGCTGAAATTAATGCTTTTTTCATTTAGGTTGTATTTTTGAGCCCTCTATTTCAGAATGGAAGAAATAAAATGCAAGAAAACAACATCTTGAGGTAACATCCTCACAAAACCAGGACTATATGCTAAGTCAGAACAGGGGAAAAGCCACGAAGATTTGACCTAATTTTCTCAAATAATAATGTGTTCTTTAATGTCATCAACGAGATGTTTGCCTCTGAACAAACTGTTAGTGTGGAGATTTCTTTCGTATAGAAACCAAATATCTTTATGAACCACAGCCCAGACTGCAGAACTACAAATTGTTCAATGCAGTGCAAATGCAGCAATGCTCAAAGCAAAATCCCTTTAGTAGTTCCTAGTGTTATTCAGCTTATCTGCTAGAGTACCATATGCTGGACAAACAACAACATTCAATGCATCTGTTAAATCATATGCCAATAACAGCTATCTCCAGCAAAATTACTCATACACTACTCATATGACAATAGCCTTATTATGTCCACATATTTTTATACCAGAAATGAGAAAATGGAGAAATTGGAATGAATGTGTAATTTCTGAACTCATAAACACATGCTAATGAACTGAAGAAGCCTATAAATCATGCAAGCAAGGTACAGTTTCTCATCCTATACTCCCTTCCTCTAGGAATCCTTAATTTTGTTTAGCAAGAACAATACTATTTTTTGCAGAGGAGAGGAGAGAAAAAATAATTTTCTGTCAGTTTCAAGTCATGTTTGCTTTTTTTTTTTTTTTTGTTTCCACATATTGTTCTTAAAACCCTACTACTAGTCACGGTGCTTCATAAAGATAAAAGATTTTGAAAACTGTAAACAAGAGACTTTGTCAAAATATTTAAATAGTTAAGAAGACAGTTACATGCTTATACTAGAAAATCTTGGTTTATGTACAGTCTGGCTGGTGAGAGAAATTTTCAAACCCAAATGGTCTCATGCCGATTCTTCATTACCTATATTGGGCTATAGAGGAAAAAAAAGAGAGAAGAGAAGAGAAGAGAAGAGAAGAGAAGAGAAGAGAAGAGAAGAGAAGAGAAGAGAAGAGAAGAGAAGAGAAGAGAAGAGAAAGAGAAAGAGAAAGAGAAGAGAGAAGAGAGAAGAGAGAAGAGAGAAGAGAAGCTCTCTTTCTCACTGCAAATATGATCTGCCCATTACACATCTATCTTATAAAATATTTATAATCAGTTCTGTCTTGGGATCTTGAGATTTGCTCTCTCCCAGTGATATTTGATAAGTGGTATTGTATCATTTCAGCATTATCTCCAAGGATTAGATTGGGATAGCAGTATTTGCACAAATACAGTTTAAGCATCTACAAATCATTTTACACCAGAAATCCACCACAGAATTGATATAGAACAGAACAAACAAGCCTGAGTAAACACAGAAATACACATAAAGCATGATCTCCCCTCCCTGGCCTTGCTGAATATTTCCTTTACTGTTTGGAACATGTGGAGTATATTTCACCCCTCCCACTGTAAAAACTGGCTCATGGTATTTTGTGGTAATGGCAACTACCTTGGAAAGAAAACCTGTTGCATTATTTTATAAAACTAAAATCACCGTTTATGATAAACAAATAGTGCATGTCTTGCAGTCTCAGAAACAGTCACAATCAGCACTGTGCAGTTAGGTGCATTTGCCTGGCCAAATAAAAATTTTAATTCCACCAGAAGCTATAAAACCTGATTTAGAATGAAATGGTTAAACTGTGACAGAAGTTCTCTGTACATGCACTCTTCCTGAGAAGTACACACAGGGGTGCTTGGCTTAGCTTGACTCTCTGATGGTATTCTGGATTTAAATTAAATCTGTTGAGAGGGTGGTAATGGTAAAAGTTTCTGGGTTTGGTACTTTAATCTATTATTTCAGCAAAGAAAAAATACCCCAAGGAATATACAGACAAAAAAAAAAAGAAAAATTAATTGTAAAACCCTGAAAATGTAAAATCTATTATTACATAAACCCCTCACCATTGATCCTGGATTTCGGCTCAAAGTTTTTTAGATAAACTGATAATCTTCATGGTATGCCTAAAAAGAAAATTCTTGGTTTATCTTTACAAATATGATTACTATAATAAGAACGGAAACAACAAATTATTCAATTGAAATTGGGTGTGACTTGTGAAAAACTAATGCAATTTCATTTTTAGCAAAACTTTTAGTCACTTGTTTGGATTATCCATCTGTCTTCCTCACTACAAATATTTTTAACTTTAGTAGAAATCTAAAAAATCTTAGCATTCAGATTTTAATTTAATGGCAGCAAATTTTTTTTTAGAATCAAAGGTTTTCTGTCCTGATAATTCTCTGATGTACTTCAAATTGTTCTGAGTAGTCTTTATTTGTCACTTTGGAATAATTCTTTTCTGAAGACTCTAACCAACCTACAAAGTATAAGACATTATCCTTAATCAAGGCAAATGGAAAAGTTTGAGAATGCCTCAGGCTCTGCAGGTCATGCCAGACTTTTATTGCTCCTTCAAATATATCATTTTCTAGATCTAAATGAGGAGATAGAGTCTATTTCCAATTCTGATTCTAATACATGAACTTTAATAATCTGAAGCAGTATTCCATAGAGCCACAACACAGGGAAAGAAATTCCTAGCTGCTGTGAAACCCTCTACCTCATAGCACAACCTACATTTTCATGCAGCATTATTCTCTTTTCCAATTTAAAGTGACATCCTCGGAGGGCTGTGTTAGAAACCAGCAGTGGGAGCAAATGCCATTATGAGAGAAATCCTTCCCTGAATTGAGTTGACACTGTCTGAAACAGGCAGCAGGCCAGCAGTCCCACACCATTAGTTGAAACTCACAGCTTTCTCTCATCCCTGAAGTATAGGCAGCAGGATAAACTGAAGCAGCCTAAATCATAAATACATATTTTGAAAATGAAACTTAGATAAGTAGGAAAAGAATTCAATCTTTTTAAACTCTATTCCTGGCTTGCTCATATGATTTATATCACCCTTTTAAGTTTCAGAAAGTTCTTCTTTATGAAAAATGTTTGTCAGACATAGTGGTCCTAGGTAGCCTCTAAATATTTCTGTATTTTGTCTTTGGTGCTAGACTCTTCAGAGAAAGAGAGAGTCTTGGTCTTATCCCAGAATATATTTAAATTGTCTTCATGTCAAGGGATATTTTTTTACCCATAGCTGAAAATAAACAAAATACTTCTACTTATTTCCTGAACTTTTCTACATACTGAGCTACTGCTCAAAGAATTTGAAGCTGTTCATTCACTAGAAATTTGCATATTTTTCAGGATGAAAAAGAGCAAATTGAGGAGGACAGGACTGAATTCCTAAATGACCTGATGAATTTACAGCAGCGGACACTGAAAATTACTGAGTAAAACCTGAACTAAAAAATAAAAAAATAAAAAATTAAGTCCAAAATCAACAGTAGAGAAACTAGTTTTATTTTTTATTTTAAAAACATGTAACTTTTTTTTTTTTAATCTGAGTGGAATAGTAATATCTTCTTCCTTAATATTGACTTGTAACCTAAATGATGACAAAGAAAAACCTAATGAACTTTCATAGCAAAAAAATTAGTTTCGTTCAGTCTGAACAGACTATCTTCAATGATTTTGTTAGTTTTGAACTGTTGGCTGAGAGACAAGGACACTAACAGTTAGCTAAAAGCAAAACTAAGCAATCCTACCATGGCTTGAGTATTCACAAACAAAGATGCAGATATCAGAAAAGTCACAAACAAATTTAATTTTCTCTGGGCTGAATTTCATTACTTGTATTCATGTTAATGCTTCTGTCTGAATCTAAAGTTTATACTTGTGTTTGAAAGAAAGGAAATCCTTATATTTCTCAGAGTTTTGTGCAAAAGAGTTTGCATTTTGAACTTTTTCTGTAGCATTAGTTACCAGAATATGAAAATTTTATTGTCCCACCATTCTCCTATCAGAATTAATCTTTTGCTGAAAACCCACGCTGCATAAACAACCTTATAGCTGGGCTATTGACACTAATATCTTCATAATTAAAGGCCCTCTTCGGCCTCTTTCCTAATATGGATGTATAAATGTATATCTGTGAAAGATATTTCACGGGTCTACCTTAATAAAAAAAGTCCAAGAAATAGAGCAAATTGCTGAATAATTTAACAGGAAGACTAACAATGGCAGTGCACTTTTCATTTGAGCCTATGTTTTTGCATACATAAAATCCTTCTCCCACTGTTACTAATATTAAGAAATGGTTTCAAACTATTTAGGACTTTTTTTTTTTTAGATGGATTACCACATTCCTTTAGTCCTCTTTTGAAATGTTGAGATCACTACAAACAACCTTTTTGTGGGATGTTAATTCCCCTTTGCATCTATATAAGAAACAAATAAGCAGGAATTTCAGTAAGAGGAAAGAGAACACAGTGTCAATGTGGCAATGTAGAATAGCAAAGAGTCAGTGCAAACAATAAATGAAAAATTACCCTTGAGGTCCCACAATGGTGTTTGGAAATTGCTCAGATCCAACAATGTGCCAAGAGCTGCTTCACTGACCTATTTTGGACTGTGGAAACAACCAAGCCTGAGTTAGACACAGGCAGTTCCTTCCTAAAACATGCCTTTGTATCTGCATTCTTTTGCACAGCTCAGATATACTCCAGCTTGAGCCGTAAAGGTAGAAATCTTTAAGTACATTTTTCATATGCAATCTAATCTACCTTCCAATTTTTATTGCTGTAACATGTTTACAGAGACCTGTATCTGTCTCACAAATGGCGTCCAAGCCAGTATTTCTATTTGCAGACCTTTTAATCTGTGACAAATGAAAGAAATGAAAGATTTCAGTCTATTAAGGCCATTCTCCAGAATATGAAAAAAATACACTTTATTTTTTTTTCTGATTTTAATCATTGTTTGAAATTTAAAATGAGTATGTACAAATACACCCAAAGAGATTAACATAGCAGTGGAAAATCTGCCAGTTTTATTTTACTGGTTGCATTACAGTAGTACTTAAATGCTTTATTGGCAATGCCTG
This sequence comes from Melanocharis versteri, assembly GCA_013397845.1. Taxonomy (NCBI): domain Eukaryota; kingdom Metazoa; phylum Chordata; class Aves; order Passeriformes; family Melanocharitidae; genus Melanocharis; species Melanocharis versteri. The sequence goes on from VZTG01000386.1 coordinate 101,327, forward strand.
TACTAGTAAATTAATATGCACAAGGGTATGGGAATAGGCAATGCCACAGAGTCACTGATACTACTACCTTGGTAACACAGATGTTTGCACCGAACAGTGCTGGGCACAGTTCAGAGGACAACACTGACCAAACCAATTCCAAAAGGCAGTCTGAAGGCACTGTAGTTTCAGAGATTTAGCCACCTGGATGTGAGCTGTGAAATGACACTTGTTCTCAGGGCTAGAGAGTGCTCCCTGGTTTTCTTCCTTTAATAATATAAATATAATTTCTACAGACTTGTATATTGGTGCAGCTAAACTGAATTGCACCTATCTTGAGAAGATAAAGGTCCTAGTACAAAAGCAGAGCAATAAAAGGACTCTTAGGAGAGATCCTTGGAATTCATGCCAACATAGGGTTCTGCTGCCTCCTGTTGTCTGGACGTGGCAAAGATTTATGACAATTCTGATGCTGGTAGTGGGCCATTAGCCTAACCAGTTATGCTTTGATTCTCTGGTTCCAGATCTCCATACCTGATCTAACTGAGAGTATTGCTACACACCATTTGTTCCTCATTATCTTCTTCCTTTCCTTTTTATTCACATTTGCACTGTGAGGGATAAGCATGGTGCAGACAACGAAACCAAACCAAATCAGACTCCCAAACAATAACAAAAACTCCAAGCAAAGCAAAACAAAACAAAACAAAATGAAAAACCACGATAAAGAAGTAGGAAGTGAAGTAAGAGAAGATTTTTTTTGAGGAAAGAAGAAGAAAAGTCAGGCAGGATTGACAATACAAGACACTGGACTGAAATACAAATAATATAGAACTGCATCTGAGGAAAGGAAAAAAAAATCTCTTAATATCCTGTTTTCAAGGGGTTTATAACCCTTTGCTTTTCCTACTGGAGACTTTAGAGCATTAAAGGATGCGTGAAAAGATCTCTGCTCTTAGGGAAGTTCTGTCTAAAGATTCTTGCTGTACTGAACGTTTTCTTTTTTGAAAAGGGAAATGTCAGTGGGACTTATATCTTCCAAGGTGAGTGTATAACACTTCCAGAGAAAAGCACACAAGAAAGTTCATAAAAAGAGAAATTGAAGATTTATATACGTTATACATTGAGATTTGCCAAAAAAAATCTGCTTTAAAAGCATCGACCCTCTAAATTTCCTTATTTCTTTGGTTATTTAAGATATCTAGCCTACCGTTTTTCTACTATGGTTTATATTCATGGTTCACCTCTAAATCTCCTAAATAAAAGATATTGCATCATCCCCTTCCATGTAGATGTGGTGTTTCTTGGGGGAAAAAGTGTCTCAAAAAACACAAACAAAAAAGGCCTTTTAAAAAACCTACTCCATTATTCTCCTCACTGTTCTGTTTCCTGTACTTTCCTTTCCCCATCTTGTTTGTTTTCCATTTCTCTTCCCTCGCTGTCTTTGTGTATTCCCAGTGACAAGACAGTACTTCATTTTTTCATTTTTATTTCTTTTCCTGGACTCCCATAACTAGTTTCCTATAGTTGCTCTTCTCTCAATATTATACCTCCTGTATTGTTCTGTATCCCCCTCTGTCTTTACACTCTGCTTGATACTTCCCTATACTCTGTCTAGCTGATATTTCTCCCTATGTTTTTAATCTTAGCTTTCTCTTTTCTTCTCTCAATGTGTAAAGCCTCTACCTCCATTTAAGGATCATATGTTTTTAGTAACAAGAGACACTATTCATTTTTCCAGGATATGTTGTGGGCAGGGCTTGATCTCTGGGATTTTTTGTGGTTTCAATTTACATGAGAGAAATCTACTGTTTACTATGATTAAAATCACAGTATTACAACTTCTGACATGCTAGAGCACATTCTGCCAGGGTTTTTTTTGGTATATTGTTTATACAAAGGAATCTGCTTTTTTTTTCATTTCTACACTATTTCAATAAAAATTAATTATCTATGAAAAAACCTTGTGCATTTATGAAGCTTGTTCTGTAGACTAGCATTGAGTGAGGTATGCAGATCTCATCATCTGGTGCATCCACAGGAGGGACATGCCAACTGATAGACAGATTATAAGTATCTGTAATTGTCACTGTTGAGGCGGATGCAACATATACGGATTCACTCACAACTTCAGGCAGAAAAAGCCGTTTATTCTAAGAGCCAGTGTAATTTATACACTTTTGTATGTTTATCAATCGTGTTATTTATTGGGTCTTTCACTAAAATACATTTATTGGTTATTATTTAATTACGACATACCACTATTGGTCATTTACGGCATAAGCATTCAGGCATTTGGAAAAACACCAGGTGCAGCCTTGTTGTTGTTTTCTCTCTCTTGTTTGGATTTCTTCTACTAAGTTTCTCACAGATACAAAAGGATTGTGTTAAGATCAATGTCGGAATCACACAGGTTGTCAGACTTGCTGTTAATTCCCACATATAATCAATAAGTAAAGTAGTTTAAAGAGTAGCTGTGCTCTTAGTTACCAAATTTTGGGTGACAGATATGATATCTTTTGTTTCTTATGTGATTGGCCAGGATTGAAAACCGTCTCCAAAATCTTTATGTTCAGGCTTACTTCACCTGAGTTGAGAAAGGATTTAGTTTCTTGGTGTTTATAAAACATAAGCTACAGAAAAGACGTGATAAAGGAGCCCTAGCTGTAAATCAGTCTCTCTTGGCTGTATGGGCTATGCAAGCAGGCACTTGCTGCAATTAGAATTTGGGAGTAAACTCACTTGATTAAGCAGTACAGGTGTTCTGGAGAGATAAAGGCAAATCAGCCAAATTTCATCTGGGCTTTTACAGCTAAGAATGAAGAGGTATCCTCTTCATCGAAAGCAACGTGGCACATAGGTCTAGGGAGGTGATTCTCCCCGTCTGTTCCACTTCCATGAAACCCCACCTGGAGTGCTGCATGCAGCTCTGGGGTCCCCAGCATAAGAAGGATGTGGACGTGTTGGAGCAGGTCCAGAGAAGGGCCACAAAGATGATCAGAGGCCTTCGCTCTTCTGAGGACAGGCTGAGAGGTGGGGCTGTTCAGCCTGGAGAAGACAAGGCTCCAGGGACACCTTAGAGCCCCCTTCCAGTACCTAAAAGGAGCTACAAGGCAGCTGGAAGAGAGACTGTTCACAAAGGCCTGTAGTGACAGGACAAGGGCTAATGGTTTAAACTGAAGGACAGTTAATTTAGACTGGATATATGAGAGTGGTAAAACTGGCACAGGTTGCCCAGAGAGGCAGTAGTTGCCCTCTAGAGAAACGTTCAAGGTCAGGTTGGACAGGGTCTCAGTGACCTGATCTGCTTGAAGAAGTCCCTGCTTATTGCAGGGAGGTTGGACAAGATTACCTTTAAAGGGTCCTTTCCAGCTCAAACTATTCCATGATTTTATGATCATCAAGGACACTTTGGCTTTGTAAATATAACCTAAACACAATACTTTTTTTACTCATCAACATATATGTTTCATTAGGAATCTTAAAAAGCAGAGCATCATGATATTATATTATTTTAAGATTGCAGTAGGTTTATAAATGGCTGATTTTCTTCTTCCTTCAGATGAAACACATTTTATTAGAATATTTTTGTAGTAGAAAATTTTTTCCTATTTTCTTTTGCTAACCTTTCTCTTACTGAATATTGTATATGATTATTAAAGACAAAATTTCACTTTGAAGTCATCCAGAAATAATGCATATAAAATAATCTTGTAATAAGTATGACAGACATATTTTGGATTTTCTGTCAAAATCTTCCATCAGTGTCAGATTGACTAGAAAGTATTAGTCCTAGACTTGCCTCCACAATGATTAACATACAGTCTGCAGAAGGAGCTTTCCAGTCTGGAACTCAATTGTCAGATATCTTATTCATTGTGTTTGGGATGGAGAACATGGTAAAAAGAATATGTGGGAGCACAGGGTTACTTTTGGGAGTCTTTATTGCCTCAAGCCCTTACATTTACAACCTGTTTGATATTCAAACATTAAGTAGATTTGTCTTTGCCAGATTTTCTGCTTAATAAAAATGTCGAGTCGTATGTCAAATTCTTCCGGAACTGCAAAAAACAAAACTCAAGTAGTATTTTTAAAGACAAAAGAGATAAATTTTTAAATCTTCACCCCTTTTACAATGAATCCTTTTTTTCAGTGAGAACAGGGTTTCCTTCAGTATCAGATGTGACACCAGAAATCATGTCAGTTCAGTTTTGTGCTACATTAGTGCACTGACCTCCTAATGGATAGGAATTTTGCCTTTGATGTTTAAAGGTCATTAGCTTCCTTCTAAGTTTCTATTTTTTCTCATGCTGCTCTTTTACATAAATGTTTAACCTTGAATTTATAGGTTGCTTTTTCATCATGCATGAATATTTAACATCGAATTCAGTGCCTGTCATTTAATAACTAGAGGAAAGACTTTCAGCTATCAGCTTTACCCACTTGAAGGACAATTTTTGTCTTCATTTATCAAATCTCCAATTATCACCCACCTCCCCATTTTAATTGGGAAATGGTATTGTTAAGCAAAAATATAAGTATAAAGTATCCAAATAGCAAGGGTTAATAGGAAATGGCAAAGTGGCTCCCTGTAGGGCAACTTGGCAAAGCTTTCTAGCAATATACTTTTACTCAGATCTCAAATAAAACAACAATAGTCAGCGCTTAATGAATTTATATCACATTTTATGTCTTTCTACACATCACTTGATGTTTTGTTGTCTGCTGTTGCTTTTAGAGATTTCCCTTGCTGATAATGTTTTTGTGTTGCTACCAGGTCTAATTTGGCTTTCAGCTAAGCTTTTGAATTTTTTATAATAAAGTAATTTACAGATGCTAGAAGATAAATTAGCACTGCAAATGCAGTTAAATTGCATAATCACACAGATTGATTTTGTGTTAGCCTTTGAGATGTATAGATACCTTGTGGCATCTCTGTCAAGAAAAGGCAGTGAAAGCAAAAACCTTTCAATTACTCTGGAAAACAAGGAAAAACATGTCAAAGGACAAGAGAAATAGTACAGCTGTTTGACTGAAATGCCTGTGGTTTATAATGTTTAATATACAGGTAGCATTCAGTATTGACATTAACTGTCTCCACACACAGCATACACCACATAATACTCTTTCACATAAAGCTCAATTTGTATGTACAGCAAAGGGTGGGATTTATTTGTTTGTTTGGTTGGTTTGTTTTGGCATTGTCATTGATTTGGAAGGAAAATAATAATAATGAAGACTTCACTGACTTTTGCGGATTTGTTATGTTCAGAGGGGACTTGAAACAATTAGGGCATCCCAGGATTAATGTGATCAGGAGAATATGTCCAAGAACACGTGCAGAATACAAAATTATCCCAGTAGTGGATAAAAACATTTCAGTTAATGCAAGGAGCTTAGAAGTTTAGCATGAGAGTAAGTGCAATTTAGCTGCTAACATCTTATGAGCAGAACACTGTAACCTACAGGGACACTGAGAGGTAACCACAGCTTTGTTTCAGTATGTTCTGTGTTGCAGTCATGGGGATAGATATGCCAAGAATTCCAGTTCATGAGATGGGACTTTCACAGATTTTACATACCAAATCTGTGATCCAAACTCATTGCCTTTAGCTGCTGGCTAAGGCAGTAGACATCCCTGTATTTACCACTGGAGAGAATAAACTATTTGGATCTGCAAGAAAAACATTCAAAGTAATTAATTTTACTACATTCAAAAAAAGCAGGAATTATTGTTGCATATTCACGGTCATAAAGCCACAAAGATAAATGCAGGACAAGTCCTGGTGATGAGGATAATTGAACAACACATAAGTGATCTGAAAGCAGCTTGCAATTAATAACTTACTAATGCTCACTGTAAGTCACCATCACTGGTGACACTCAAATGCACTGATCAAGCAATCTTGGAGCTTATGTTTTTTTAATGTTGTCCTTTCAAAAGAAAATGTATGAGTTGACCATGAAAGGGAGGTAAATCACAACTTTGTATAGAGGCCATAACAGCAAAGAACACGAAAACAGGATAAGAAAAGTGGGAAAAAAAGTTTTCAGGGCAAATATAAGACCTGATCAAAAAACTTGTAAAAGAATAAATTTAAAAATAAATAGTATGGTAAATGTATCTTCAAAAACAGGAAAGTGGAGGCAATCAAATGAGTAAGGAAATGCATGGGAAATGGAGAAATGCCTATGTACTGTGACTTACAGAATTAGGTTTATTCAGTTTTTCCTGGAACTATAATAGAGTTCATATATAGAAATAACATTTTCAGGTGGAAATTTCATGGTTGGATGAGAATTAGATTTTGTCACATATTTGCACTCATTTATTTTGCTGCTGTTTTAAAAAAAATATTATCTTTGACTCTTTGTCTCATATTTAATTCACTAACAGTATGGAGAAGAAATTTAGTTAATAATATATAAACATTCAGTGGCAACATATGTATTTAATAATATGTTTACGGATAATTGGCAGCAATATATCTTGTGTAAGGTGTTGACAAATTTCAACAAAACTCATCTCAAAATAAAGAAAGAAGCAATGTGACATTTGTACCTCTAACATTCTTATGTTAAATATGTTGATGGATATGATGAAAGCTTTGAGTGTTTCTGAGAACACACTAAGAAATAAATTACTTATAATTTAAATGATAGGGCAAAAGAAACATGTTCCGTGCTATGCTATGTGAAAGGTATTTAAAACAAACAAACAAAAAAGCAATTAAACACCTGAAATGCTAATATTTTCTCTCAAAAAACAGTTTAAAGAAACAGAGTACCTTATCTAATTTAACTAATTTTTTCATCAAATAGGAGTAAGTTTTTATAAAATACTATGTAAGCACGAACTTTATAGTACCATTTCAGGTACCATTAAGGTATAGATTCACACAAATGTTAGTAGTCTGACTTAGAGCCTGAAATCAAATTGGAGAATTTTCTGCATGTTCAAGGTCAGCTTTAAAAGGATTCCTTCTGAGTCAGAACCTTTGCTGGGCAGATTTTTGCATCTGAGGGAAAGGACAATTTACAATTAAGGGAAAAAACCAGCAGTTTATATGAAAAGTGCTCTATAAATACATGGATGTAAGTTAGGGAGATGTATAATTGCCAGTCAAGATGAGACTCAACATTTGAATAGGAAAGTTAGAGATACTTTTTCTACTTAGTTTAATGCATCTACCCTTTTAAAAATAGTTAGAACCTAAAGTCAGATTGTTTCTGTTCTGCAGGGAAAACACTGACACAGACCAAACTGGACATACCCAAACAAAAGGGAGAGACAGTCACAGCCTCTGTGGTTGAATACAGCAATACAAAGAAAGAGAAAAACTGAGATAGAAAATAATGTCTCTCAGGGTCACTGTTTCACTGCTTCCCTAGACTCTCTGCAAATGAATATTGTCTGTAGTAGTTTAAAATAAAAGTATTATGAGTGGCCGGCGCCTACTACTACGCTGCCGTCCTTGGCTCCCAGGGAGCCAGGCTGCTGCCGAGGTGTTATCGGCGCTGGAGGAGGAGACGAAAGAGGCTGAAGGCGGCTCTTCGGGAAGGCATGAGGTTTATTCTTGGGGAGCAGAGGTTTCAGGAGCACAGGAGTAACAAGGAGAGAAGAGCAGGAACACAGGTGTAACGGGGAGAGGGGGTGAAGAGCGCCGAGCAGAGCTCGTCAAGAC
>VZTG01000386.1:109037-142964 GCA_013397845.1 Melanocharis versteri
TGACAGAGAGCCAGTCTAAGGTGGGAAAGTTCGTTGGGGTAGCGGGAAATGGGGAACAGTGGGAAGGAGAAGGGTGAGGGAAAATGCCATTTTGAGGGGCATGGGGGAATGAACCCCCACAATTGTCTAAAAAAAAAGTTTCCTGGAAGGGAAACTGAAATAAAGCTGGAATGAATAGAATCATAGAAATACAGAATCATAAATAAATTATGTTGGAATAAAACTCTAAGATCATTAAGTCCAGCTATTAACCCAGCACTTCCAAGTCCACCACTGAGCCATGTCCATTACTGCCATATCTACATGTCTTTTAAATGCCTCCAGGGACACTGACTCACACTCAAAGAATCATAGAATCACAGAATGTTTTGGATTTCAGAGGTCATTCGAATATCATCTAGTAAAAGCATCTCTGCTGTGAGCAGGGACATCTTTCACCAGATCAAGTTGCTAAAACCCCATCCTCCATGAGCTTGAACACTGTCAATGGCAAGGCATCCACAACATCTCTCAGCCTGTTCCAGTGCATCACCACCCTCACCGTAAAAAATTCCTTCCATTTGTCAAATTGAAATCTACCTTCTTTCAGTTTAAAATCATTGCCTCTTGTCCTGTCACCACCAAACTTTATAAAAAACATCTCTTTAAACATTGAAAGGCCATAATAAGATTTGTTATTTTTCTTCCCTGTGCTCTCAGCCTTTCTTCACGGTAGATGTTCCAGGCCTCCGATTATTTTTGTAGCCCTCCTCTAGACGTGCTCTAACAAGTCCCTTTCCTTCTCGTGCTGTGGGCCCCAGAGTTGGATGCAGTGCTCTAGGTGGGGTCTCATGAGAGCAGAGGGGCAGAATCACCTTCCTTGACCTTTTGCCCACAGTTTTTAATGCAGTCAAGAATATGGTTGACTTTCTGGGCTGTAACTGGAATGTGTATCAAGAAGGAAGAGTCAACTCTGAACAGCTGATGAAAAATATAAAAGAAAGAGAGTTAGAAAAGGAAACTAAAAAAGGGTCTAAAAAGATAGAAAAATATTTTGCTAGTTTTGAGGCAGGAAAGAATCACCCCTTCAGACCTTGTATTTGCAGCAGTTAGTTAACCATTCAGGGCTAAACATCTGGAACTATTCGTTCTCTTTTATAAGTGCAGATTGGCATGCATCCTCCAAAGAGATCATCACTCCTTTCATCTTGACTAACTTTCTTAGGCTGGCATGAATTGCCTTCCAGAGAGGCCTCTCTTTACTGAGAACAAGGGGCTTGGTAACTATCATCGGGTAATAAGTAGCCAGTCTTTATATTATAGTGGTCCCCCACACTCCACTCTTTATTTCTGACAAAGTAAAAAATTATATAGAAATTATGTATCTCACCATTGTAGTGGGAGAGAATTGTGTCTTCATGACAAAAATGGCATTATGTCATCCTTTAATATCATGCTCTGTCAACAAGAGCATATTCTACTGTCTTTGAAAAGTTTCCAGCTCAATGTATTGATAAAACACAATTGTTACTGAATATACATGTGCAGAGAAAATTCACAGAGTACGTGAGGGAAAAAGACTTAAAAAAGATGCCAAAAATAGTTCCTCTAATGGTCCTGAAAAAATCCATTAAGACCTTTTGGAAAGCGCATCTCCCTAGAAATATTTTATATCAGAAGGCAGAAGGGTTTTGTAATATATTTAACAGTTTATAAGAAAACAAAACTATAACGGCTTGTGTTCTATTAATTCTTGATGTGTTAAGAAAGCATTGGTAGAATTATGAAATCTGCCTATTTAAAGCAATTATTTGTAAATTGAAAACCTTTTTGGACTAAGTTTATTATGTATCTCTTTGAAGCAAATTTTGTTCCACATTAATTTAATTACTGTTCTATTACTTGTACTCTTGCTATTTTTCCAAACACTAGAATTTTCTATCTCTGTGCTGAAATAAACACAATTTAGTATACAGTTTAAAATTTTGCCAGTAGAACTTTACTGTTTTTTTTAATAGTCATTAAATATTGGTCTATGATTTCCAAAAGAAATTTTTCTCTGACCCATTGCATGTGCTCTGTTACTCCATAAATTTAATAATAGCTCAAAGTAAAGGATATCTAGATAAATCAGCACCACTGGTTCCCATGCAACCTTGCATTTTCCTTGAAGGCATCTTATGCAAGAACTGACCAAGTTGAGACTGGATGACCTGATCAAATCTGACATAACCGCTACATGAGTCATGATGAACGAGGGCTACTGCACCTCCACATTTCCTTCATAATCCTATTGCAACCCACATTCTTCCATCAAATACATTTGTGTATTGGAGATGTTGTTCCGTGATAAACTTCCAGTCTATTGCTAGATGAGGTATTTTTAGTTACAGTATCATTTTGCCAGTTTGATTTTAAAAAATATGGGTTTCCTTGCGTAAGAAAATACACTTCTGTCTATCATACCACTGAACAAAAATGCTTGCTACAAAACTAAGCTCACTGCAAGAAAGAGAACCATGTCAGACATCTGAAACTGGAAAAATTATGCTCAGATGAGCCAAAAAGTACAAGGAACATAGGTAAGAAAGTACCACATGTTAAAGGAAATAAAAGGAAGTTAAAAACACCTATATATTTGAGGAGTCATTTATAAATACAAAAGGAAGTAGAGAGAGCAACATAAACACTGAAGTACAGCTGCTTATTAGCATAATGAAGTGTTCACAAAAAACACGATTCAAGCCTAAAAATAACATAAAGATTACCTCTGAACTTTCTTACAGTTGAATTGACAGGTTCTAGGCTTGTTCCTTCCAGTTAAACTTTGTGTGATTTAGTGTTCATTGCTGAGGCCAGGACAATGCAATAATCAGGGGTTAAATGGTGAGACTGTGGTTCTTTGTGTCAGCCTAAATCCCTGTGTCAGAGAGGAGGAGCAAGGAGGACACCCCTTCTGCACTTCACTTATTTCCCCCGGTAAGGGCTGATGTGACCTGGCTCTCACTTTGCCCTGGTGAAACAGCTGTGTACAACAATCAGTAACAGCAACATCATGAGCTGTGATACTCCCTCACACAGAATTACGTCAACAACTGATATTTATATTCTGCTACTGAATTTCATGAGAACCATTTTATGGGTTCAGACTAAAATATGAATCCTGAAAGATATCAGCTCAATTAAGAAATTAATGTCAATAATCCCATTTGACTCAAACCAAACATGTTAAAGACATCTTGGAAGAAGAGTCCTGCCTTCATTTTATCAGGTATTTACTTGGATAATAACTGGACAAACAGTCTGAACCATCTGAGTTCTTTGCTCCTCTAGAAAAGTGCCTTCACCACCACTTTATAGAGGTTTTCAGACAGAGAGATTAATTACCTCTCTCTTCCATCTTGCTAAAATTGTGCTTTCCAATTTTGATTTGAAATACTAAGACAATGAAGGATGCTCAGGCCATCTTATATTCAGTACAATTAGAAATACGAGGTGACCAGAAAACTGAACTGCTTTGCCATTTATAGTTTGCAGATTACTGGAAGCTCTTTCCTGACTGTTTCTTCGCTGTTCCAAATGCCCTTCTAGAAGAGATTGCAATATTTCCCAGTCCTGGAAAGGAGTGGGACATTAGGGTATCTAATGTGTCCTTAGTATATTTAGAGTGAGGATTCATCTCAAGTACAGATGTTTAGAAGTCCATAATGTAGACATTTACAGTTGAGCTGATTATCCAGTGCTTGCTTTATAGACATCGGAGAAAACAGTGCTACTTTTAGGAAATTATTCATCTGAGGACACCTAGAATTGTAGAATCATTTAGATTGAAAAAGACCCACAAGATCATCAAGTCAAACCATTAACCCAGCACTGTCAAGTCCATCCCTAAACCTGCCCCCAAGTGCCACCCCTACATGTCTTTTAAATACCTCCAGGAGTGGTAACTCGAACACCTCTCTGGTCAGCCTGTTCCAATGTGTGACAACCCTTTCCATGAAGAAATTTTTCCTAATATCCAATCTAAACTTCCCCTGGTGCCATTAAGGTAATTTCCTCTTGTCCTATTACGTGCTATTTCGAAAAGAGATTGACATCCACCTTGCTACAACCTCTTTTCAGGTGGTTGTAGAGACTGAAGAGTTTTGTGCTGAAATTACCCGTATTTCTTCGTTGAATATAAGGACAAATTTAAACATCTAGCTCAGACATTGTTCATAATTAAGGCCTGCTTTTAAAAAGATAAATCTGACCCAGCATCATAAATCCCCACTGCAGGCATGTCAAAATTTAGGCAAAAATGTATTATTTTAAACAATAAAATTTAATAATATTTCAGATAGGAAAGCTACAATCATTTTCCATTTTCTGGAATTCATATGACTTTCATTAGTATTTCTCATATTAAGCAGTGTGATGTCTTGAAACAGGGATTTTCTTAATGACAGATGATTAAAGGAAACATAGCAATGAAAATAATTTGGCTCCCTAAAAGGAGTTTGTCTTATAGCCTACATAGCCCATTAAAACTGTGATCACTGGAATGAACATTTCTACAAATTTATTCTTTTTTCCTGTGTCAGTTTAGTGTTTTGTTAAATAGACGAAGGAAACAGTATAACTTTTAAGTAAAATTGGCAGGTATAATTTACCTTCTAAATAGGCAATTTTACGCTAAATGGTAGTATAGCTGATGTACCTTGACCTTCTTGAAATTGTATTTAATTTTGGATGCATGTGCATAAGTGACATTATTTATCATTAGCTTGTATTTCAGAAACGGCAGACTTTCTTATAAGTGGCTGTATGAATAAATAGCATTTCCTCATAGATTATAGTAAACATACTGTCAAAGAATACATGATGCACACTATTGTATCAAAAATATGGCATCTCACAATAGCAGGCTACAAACTGCCTAAATATAAATCAAGCACTTACTGAAAAGGAATAGAAAAAAACAGATTAATGTATGTAAATGAGAACTCCAAACACCATTTTGTTCCATCTCCTTTGTTCAGAAAAAGTGACATCACAGATATATGCACTGGTTTATTGCAGGGTAGTTTTTAAAGATAATTTCATTAACAGATTTCATGGAGAGTATGACCTTTGAGAAAAAAGAATTGGGGTTTTTTGCTGGTTTTTGTTTTATGATAATCAACATGACCCGCCAGGAATAAATGCAGCTTTGATTATTTAACCCCCACTGGGAAGTATGCAGGTAGTTCTATGAAAAACTAGTTGCTGTGTAGGCGTGAAGCAACAAGAAAAGCATACAAGATCTTGAGCAGAAAGCTGGATATTAAGAAAGCTAAAATATGGAGAACTTGAGTTGGTTCACCAAGAAGACAGAGAGGAGAGAAGAGAGCATTTTCATTTAGCAGTGGTTTGTGACATAGAAAAGGAAAAAAAAGAAAAAGAGATCAGGACAACTGACAGTCTTCTCTGTCACAACCTCTGAGTAGCTCCTCTTTGAGCTTCCGGAAACAGATCACATATTTCCAGAAATAGCAGGTTTTGAGTCTGATATTATTTGCTGCTCTGTGCTATTTAAAAAATTGGAAGGTTACGTTTGTACTGTGAGCCGTGGGATTGTGCCATCAGTACTTTATGAGACAGAGAACCCTTTAGCAGGCTGCTTAGCACAGCCCAAACTCATCACTGAAACCAGAGTTTGATGCAAAAAAATACAATTAAATGGACAGCAAGAGAAGAGAGCAAGAAAAGTGACACCACTCATCACTGGAATATTTTGGAACCACATGAGGAGACATTCAACAAATTCAGAGTGAAATCTTGCAAGTCTGAAAGATAGTACCAGTTAGAATCTAAGCTGGACAAACAGCTCCTACTTGTTGCATGACCAGAAGGAAAATGGGGTGAGGAAGTACAGCAGGTTTAGTAGGCTCATGAAAACCAGGTGAGATGGATATAGCTGGAAATCCTAGAGGCTAACAGAGGGAAAGTATCACAAATATCTGTTCTACTTCTTTATGAGGCATCCACTTTTGGCCTTTTTTGAAAAGAAAATGCAAAACTTATTACCAGAATTTGGAAAAAAAATGCTGAATTAGCGGACTTAAAAATCACTGAAAGTACTTTTATGCATAACTAACAATGATAATTTTATGTATAACTATAAACATCTAATAGTGTATAACTTGCTCAAAATCTGCAAGGATTAACAGTGTGGTTTCCTTCATATGAGGTCAGAACTAAATCCCTGCAATGTTAAGCGGATTAATTAGTTAAGCATTTAAAAAGTGATAGAGATAGCAGGATAAGAAAACACATTGAAAATGTCAAGAAATATTATACTTCCATAGAAAAATATTTGCATTCTGACAGGGCTGTAAGCTCAGTAAGATCTTTTTATCTATTTTACAAAGCTCAGGATTGCACTGTTGATATTAGCAAAAAGCCCTTATCCTTTGCTTTACTTGCCCAATCTGAACAGCTGTTTTGAATTAACTTTCCATGTAACAAGTAACATTGCTTGTTCACCCTTTATTTAGAAACTCTCTTGAGAAGACATCAGGTGAGTAGAGGAGATAATCTTTTGTTCAAAACACTTTTCTAGTCATATTGTTGAGTAAAAGAAGGAACATAAAAATGATTAGAAAATTCTCACATTTCTGCCAGCAGATTGTCAGTCCAGTATTACTTGACAAGGTTCATTTTTGACATTCCACATGGAGAGAGTTTCATGTTTAATACCAAGTTCACGTACATGTATATATTTGACATTACACAGGATTTTGACTTATCCAAGAGATATATCGGTGTACTGAAATCACAATGCAAGTACACTGAGAAGACTACAGCAACTGTAATAGGCACGATACAAATATGATTCTTGTTAATGGTCTCTATATACTCACTGTCGGGACACTTTGTGTCCACAGCCACCAAGAAGTAATACATGGGTTGAAGCCAGCTCAAGCCCATTGCTCTTTTCAAAGTCCATTCCATGGGTTGGTTGGTTTCTACACTGGGTTGGGCTTAGCCATGTGTGCTCTTCTCTTGGGGATGGTGCTGTGCAGGGCTGGGAGTCGGACTCGATGATCCTCGTGGGTCCCTTCCAACCCATCTTATTCTGTGATTCTCTGATTGTCTCATGCTAATCCAAGAAGACATTCACAGCCTTTTGGTTAACACTGGAAAAATCATTTACACAACAGATACACCCACTCAACTCTTAACACCTGCTGACCCAATCAACGAATACAGCCATTTATCTAAAACAAAAGTCATCCTGTGGTTTGTTTGGGCTAAGTCCAGCTTTCCCTACAATAGTTCTGATCTCTTCCTGTGCTTTTCTAGCTTGGAACTCAGCTTCATGAATACACCTCCTACACCTATTTCCTCCAAGACTTCTTCCATTGTAGGCATTTATTACTCAATCACAGAGACTTTTAACCTTAATCTTCCAGAGAAGGAAGCAGGATCTCTCTGAGTTATCAACATACAATTTTAATTGCAGGTGTGGCTGATGGAAACCTTTCCATAATATGCAGAGGGATGTAGCCTTCATGCAAAAATATAGAAATAAAGCAATAACTGAAGAAGTAAAACATTAAAATCCATCTGATAACCCATACTTCTACATAGACTCTGGATATTATTTTTATTCCAGTTTTCTTTACCTGCTCAACTACTTTATTGTTGAGAGTGCTCTCTGAGATTTTTCTGTGTTTCAACAGAAGGTGGCTTTGTTTTAGTGAATTTGGCTATCAACAGGACTATAGTCTACTAACATTAACTATGTTTATTAGAAGTTATAGTATACAATTAAATCAGAAAAAACCCTGCATTATTACTTATGCACCATGCATGAGGTTTCTCCAGTTATTTTTCTCCTAAGCTAAACAAAACCTTCCTATATGCTCTTACAAAGTCAAAGATTTGCTGAGAACATCAAAATTCGAGAAAAATTACTTATCTGCATAAAATTTCTTGTTAGCCACAAAGTTGCCAGCTCAAACAACTTGTGGAGTAGAGGAGGATTATAAGACCAAATTTTTGTCAGAGTGACACAAATATAAATTAGAATAACTCCAAAGATCCCCTGTGGAGTTATGCCAGATATTCACCAGAGTATCTGTGATCTGAATCCGCTCTTAATACTTTAATAGAAACATTAAGGGAATGTATCAGTTGCCATGAAGCACACCATATAAATAAAATTCGTAGCCTTAGCTGCCTACAGAGCAAAATTTTGTTACTCTGCCATGCTAACACAATTCTCAAAAGCATTTAGAGATACACTGCATAGAATGGCATTTTTCATGCTTATTTTTGGTATTGCATGGCAATATTTCAAAGCTGTATTGGTTTCTATTGTTTCTATTTTTGGTTAATATTACAGGAAGTCATCAAGAGTATTAATATAGAACTGAACAGAGATACCAGCGCTTTTCCACAGAAACAAATGAACAAACCCTTTGTGATTTCTTCTAGGAATATATATATGCTAAAAGTTTTACCATTGAAATATCATAGCCACATAGCTTGACAGAATCCTTCATATGTATTTCCACACCTGTTAAAGAACTTTCAAAAACTACTAATACCAGATAAAACTGCAGCTTTACAGTTAGGGAATTAATAGACTTGTTGTTTTGTTTTGTTTTTTCACAGGGGTTTTGTCTCCAGTTTAAATGTTTTCCCATTATAAACTTGTAATATGGAATTTATATTCCTTAGTAATTGGGTTGATAAGAATTCAGTGCTCATTATAACCTGGGAATATAAGAGTTAGTGAAGAGCAGATTCCTCAAGGGGCATATTTTTCAACTGACCCTGCTCTAACACATAAAATTTCTTAGGGTGTTAAACTCGCCCCTGGTACCTGTGGGGTTTTTTAGTGTTAGTAGCTCATTTTGAATCTTTTTGCTCATTGCTGCCTCAATCCCTACCAACCATATCGGTTCTATTCTTATGTCAATAGCAAGTCATGCTGAAGCTATCAGCATGCTCAGAATATTAGAAACCAGAAAAATCATATCCAATTAAGGTAAATGAAGCTCTTAGGCTCTAGCAAGAATTCAGGGTGATGTCTAAAAATAAGCAACCATTTTCTAACCCAATGCCTGTATTTCTGCCTGAATGAGTTACATTTTATAAATAGCTGGTATTTGAGTGAGAAATAGGAATGTTTAAGTTATTTCTGTCTACTGAAATTTGTGAAAAAGGACTTGTGTGATGGACAACAAGTCATCTCATATCAAATGTATGCAATTTAATATTGAAGGACATTTTATTTCTCTGTGGAGTGGCTGTTTTGATTAGCTGAATTTTCATGTCCTCTGAGTTCTTGTGAAAAAAAAAAAATCAAGATGTCACAATTTCTGGATCTTTAGCAGAAGACGTGGGGAAAACCCAGCAATTTATCCAAGAAAACTTTTTCAGTTACATATTCAAATATTTTAAATAACGTGTTTTAGCTACAGTGGAGAGGACAAAAAAAAGTACTCTGAAGGAACACACTGATGCTGAGTTCAGGAAAGGCAGGCTGCAAAGAATGTTTGCTTACTGACTGTTTTGCTGAATCATGGAATCATTGAATGGTGTGGGTTGGAAAAGGACCTCAAAGATCATCTGCTTCCAACCCCCCTGCCTTGGGCAGGGACACTTTCCTCTAGACCAAGTTGCTCAGAATCCCATTCAGCCTGGCCTTGTACACTCCTAGGGATGGGACATCCACAACTTCGCTGGGTAACCTGTTCCAGTGCCTCACAACACCCACAGTAAAGAATTTTTTCCTAATGTTTAAACCTCATCTCTTTCAATTAGAAGCCGTTCCACTACATGCCTTTGTAAAAGTTTCTCTCTGTCTTACTTGCAGGCTCCCTTTAGGTATGGAAGTCTGCAATTAGGTGACCCCAAAGCCTTCTCTCGACTGTAACCTAACAAACTACTAAAAACTGATGGTTGAGATCCAAATTTAAATGAGGCCATTCTGACAGGATACATGAGCAATGGGGAATTTAATTTATAAGTACTCCTGTTTTAATGTTTTACTTGAAATAGGGCATTTTCTCAGTTTTTGTTCAAGTATAAACTTGGTGCACCTGAAAACTCTCAGGTCTTTCAGGTGTGTTCATTTTAAAGGAAAGGAACAGGTGGGTCTTCAAAACTCTGGCCAAGTCAGGTATCTGTCTTCATGGATGGATGAACTTTTCAACCAGGGTGAACTACAAGCATTGAGAAGAAGAATATGGTACAGCAATGTGCGATCTGCTTGTGGTTTCCAAGATTACAGATACTGACATGACTTTCTCCAAGGTAGTTGCTGGAATGGAGGCTGGAATGGGGAAGAGCTCCTGTATTCACTGCTCGAAGCAAATGTACTCAAAGTAATTCAAAGCTCCACACACTGCTAAAAAACTAGTTAGAATAATTAAGATAAACTCAAGTGTGTTTTAGTTCAGAGCTCCATTGCAGTTTTAAGTTATGAGCGCTTTGACACCAGCTTGCTACACAGCTTTGCAGATTTGCAGTGTAGATTTCTGTCATATTAGACCTCTCTGTAGCATTGTCTCTGTTTTCTGCTTTGTCCATATTTTTTTGCTCAGTGGTAGGTGATAGTGGAATTTCCTTGCTCCCTGCCTGGAAATATAATGGCTACAGGAAGCAAAGAATCTCCTAACTAGGTTTCAAAGAAAAGATTAACTAGAAAATGAAGGCATCTGTGGATGACAGTGGAATCAACACTAGTTGCTTTTCAACATATCAGAATTTCTATTTAACGAATAACCATACTTGTCTATATTTACTCCTAGAATATAACTGCTCTACCCACTGTTTCACTGTGAATATTTTAATGATAATTAAATTAGCAATAAAAATTATATGCCCCATTCTTGGGTGTCACTATACCAGGGCATATGTCTAAAATTGTGAACCTGAACACAGCATTATGCACACAGCTTTCAGAGCAGAACTCTCTTTCAGTGACTGGCACCATCTACATGGATATAGCTCTTGCTCTCTCACAAATACATCTTTGAGTATGGGCTTGCCTTCTTACATACCCCTCTGCTTGGTTGCTACAAAGAATGAGTGTGTGTGTGCGTGTGTCCTTATGTTCAAGAGTGGATTCAAATGAAGTAATTCATCAGGTAGACTTCTACCAGGAAGTTGGTAGGTCTTTGGAACCATTACTTATATTTGCCATGCCCAGCGAGTTTGTATAACATAAATCTGACTATTTGTATCTATCCTACAAAAATAGGGATCAAAATGAATGCCAGACACACAACAGTTACGTATCAGTTTAACTGCAACGAGCTTTTAATTTCATTAACTTTTACACATTTTTCACATGCCTAATTCTCCATGCAAATTTTTTCCACTGGATGGAAAAAAGTCAATTTCTCGTAACCATAAGTCATCCCTGTAAGTAAATTATCAGTGAATGGTATTTTCAAATGGTTCATAGTGCCTGTGTCTTACTAAGAAAAATTATTGTCTTAATATCATTGCAAATTACAACAGAAATATTATGCATACTAGAGTTGTACTGAATGTTTTATTTAAAAAAAACACTGAATCTAAAAAAAACCATATCATCATTTTAAAATTTACGCCACCATACATTCTTAAAAATTAAAGCTGTCTATCCAGGCTGTATTTACTTGTGAAAAATAGCTCAGCTTTAAATAAAGTCATAAAAATTGCATTCTTCTCATTTCTAGAGGTAATCAGCTATGACATTCAGTGACATAAATCTTTGCTCTATTCATTTTCTTATTCTTCTAGGAAAATAAAAATGAAATGTTTATAAAGGTGATGATCAGAGCAGCTGTAGTGCAATCTCCACCCTTTCTTTCAACCATTTTAAAGCTGAATGCATGATGAGAGAGTCTGGAGGTTCTTTATAAGACATCCTGAGAAGTTTAAGAAAAATTATTTCACTCTTTTTTCTTTTGTTTTTCTGTTGTTTTCCATTCTTTTTTTTAAATTTGTTTTCATCTGTATTAAATGAACTTCTGAAAAATATTATCACAAGTTTTCATAACATGAATAAGGTCATTAGGACCCATCCCTACTCCAGCTGAAGCCTTTTGCTCTCAGTGGAAAAAGCCTCTGTGAAGAGGATTTAGACCACTGGCATTGATCTAATGAAATACTTATACATGAGAAGGAAGATTATAATATTAGCTTGCTTGCTTTGAGAGATGGTGATGTTTCTATGCTTCTTAACAATAGGTAAAGAACATATACACAATATGTATATCTTGTCCAAGATATATAGCGGAAAGTAAATTCATATATAAAGCTTTGGTTAGTTCAGTTTAGAAGACTGATGGCTTTTCATTCTGGAGAATGGATGGGTTACTGATGGTTTCTTTAACAAATAAGATAATATTTTTATTTCTACATGAATGAATGTAGAAATAGTATGAATTTATTCCCAATAATTTATACGGAAGTTCTACAATGTAAAAGTTAGTGATCATCACTAGATTATGGTGCTTTCTTGGATCTGATATTAGGCTCACAGTCTTCAAAATAAACAGAAATGAAGTGCAATTTATGATTTTTCTTCCACCAGAAAGGTATTTTGTTTTGAAAATAGGTAAGGAAACATAAATACCTAAAAATATTGACTCTGCTGAGGAGTCGTGAGAAAAAAAACTTAAGGATCTGATGTTTACTTTCAATCTACTTAAAAGTAGGCAGAAAAAAATACATTACGTGAAGAGATTAAAATTCACAACTTCAATTAAATCTCCAGATATATGTTTATTTGTGACATGTAGAAATCAAAAGATTGAAACTGGAATTCTTCTGCATTTATATGGCATTATTCTTCATGCAGTTTCCTCCATTTTTTACCATGAAGGTGGTAGTGGTGAGCCCTTTCAATCAACAGAGGAGTAATTACTCTGAATTTGGATAATGACATGAACACAGTTAGAAACACCATCCCATAACCCCACTCCCCATTTTCATAGTTATTTCACAGATAATTCTGAGTCGGAAGCGGCCCACAAGTCTACCTCCTAGGTGAATAGTCCATACTAAGATTGAACCCACAACCTCAGGGTTATAGTAATAGTTATAGTGCCCAGGTCACCCTTTATACATTGTGGCTCTTTCTGGTTGAAGGGAAGTATTCTAAAGAACAGTATTTGGTGGATTTGTCTTTGGCTCTCTGCATAAACATTAAATAATTTGGTTATAGTTAGTACAACTCATCTGCCTTTAACAATTTAAATCTTAGACAGCTTCTATTAAGCAAATCAACTACATTTCCTCAGTGATCCAAATAGATAGAAAATTTATATACTGAATATATGTCTTACAATGAAAAAAGTCACCCAGAGAAGTTACCTTTATTATTGACTAGACAGAAAACTTAAATTGTATTTTAGATGCTTAATGCAAAGGACAATGAATCCCCTTCCATTTTGTGTTAAGTACTCGAGAAAAACAGGTGATATGTTTCAAAAAACAGAGTGGAACTCTTCTGTTCATGTGAGATTGTCCCAGGCCAGAAAAAAACCCCAATAATAATAATAACAATGACAACAACAACAACAACAATATCATAATAATAATAATTTTATGCATTTATGAAGCTGCTGATATTTGTGGTTCCTGCAGATCCACATTAACTAGGCTGGGGTACAGATAGTCCAAAAATGTATCGTGGCAAATGTAACTGTGGGTTTATCTCCATCTGCTTGATAAAAAAAGAAAAAAAGCGAATTTTTTTCCCCATAGGTGTTTAACAGGCAGTCCAACATAATAGTAAACATCAAACATGCTAAAAGTGTTTATTAATGCAAATAGAACTTTGTGTTTATTAAGAGAATCTGACATTTTTGACATTCTGACATAGAAGTAAGAAATTTCCTGGATCTTGCAAAACTACGAAAATTAACCAGTATGATCCATATTTTCTCCTTATTTCACAAAAATGTATATCATGCACTGAGTACCAATGTTGTGTTTTGACTTTCACTACTAAACTGTAAGTCTAGGCAAATTACTGGCATTATGTAGTTCAATTATTATAATTCAAAGAACCTTCCTTGATGCTGAGTGAAAAGATCTCCCATCTACTATTTTTTTCAATAGTAGTAAAATTAGCTATTCCCACACTTTTTCAGTTACTCAACAACAAGTCTATCCTCAGTACTTCTGCAGACAATCTGAAAATCTTTGAGTCATTGTTTCATTTGGAGCGACATAGCAGGACAATACTAAATTGTGATAATGGTTATGTATGCAAACACTTTTGAAACAATATTTTACATCCTTCTTCTTAAATGTTAAAAAAATATTGATAAATTAGTTTCGTCCTATGGAAGAGCAAGTGAAAGTGGTGACTTGGATCTGAAACTAGGATCTATTTGTCATTATGATGATGGGAAAAGGGTGTTTAGAAATAAAATATAGATAAGCAGACTTGTCTTGTCTGGTATTACTTGGAACAATAATCATATATCAATATGAGGGAGAAGAATAAAACTGAAACAGCTGAAAGGAATAGTCTACAGAAATGTGAAATAATAAAATATGATATAATGCCCAAGAAGAACAAAATATTTACCTTCTATGGAGCCTCCCTATCATCTAAGCATCAGGATGAAATTTACTCTGAAGAGCTGTAGACCCTGAGATACTGATAATTAGAAACCTAAAAAAAAAAAAAGAAAGAAAACAAAAGGCAGCTTTTTTATTTCTTTTTAAAGATTTCTATGACAATGAATAATTAAAATTTAAGACTGTCACCATGCTTGAATGCTGACTGGTTCAATCCATAGCACAGTATTTTTCATGCAGAATTTCGTCATACACAAAATCTAAATATTGAGATTGTATGCATACTAATGTGAAACAGCACAGTTTCAGCTTTATAAAAATGCAAATATAGCCACACACACCTCAAAACAGTCCCACTTTTCACTAGCAATTGCTTTAGACTTGCTCACAGATGCTGCTGTTATTAAAAAATAAATCTTTACATCTTATATTTTGATTGAGGTTCCTAATGCAGCTTTTCCAGCACATGCAAATATAAAATTTGTGGTTTGTATACACTAGCATCATTTCCTATGTTGTCTTCACATGTAGTCAGTCTCCCTGGTCTACCACTCTTCTAATGGCATATTAGGCTGTGGGCCTAAAAATTGATTTGAGAGAAGGAAAGCAAACATGAAAATTAAACTGTAGGACTTGAAACACACAGGAGCACATGAGGCAAGTAAACTATTTAGTGGAATGATAAGACAAGGCTTAAAGACCCTCATTAAAGCACCCCAGAAATAACTAAAATTTGTGTTCACTCATCCCAACTAATGAAAATTTATTCTATCTGTAAGTGCATGCATTCTGAAGGTACTTTAGAAGTACATTCTAATGCTAACAACATTAGTGCCACCACTCCTTTTGGTATGATGGACCACAGGAATTACTTTAAAACACCAGCTTTGTGAACACTTGGAGTTAGAAAATTGAGGGATTCCCTTTGATTGCTTCGATTTACATCCAAGCTGGTCATAAATGTCTCACTCAAGTGCCAGAAGATTCGAATCAGAAAGCTGCAATCAGTGCTTCTTTTCTGACTCAGTACTTTTATCCCAAATAATCTTAAAATCAAGAGTCTCTGAGATCCAAAGTCAGGTTATAAAAATTCATTCATCTAATAGAGTGGAACTAGTTTTCAAGAGTGACCAAAGTTATATTAAACATAACTGACAAGGGCTCTGCAGAAAGTTTAGCCTGTGTTTTCCCAGGTCAAGGAATCTCCATCTGTCTTTGTTCTTAGCTGCCAAGGAGCCCCAGGATAGAGTTTGTGCTAGGACTGTAGCATCAGCAATTCATATAGGCTTTAAGGAAATCATGTCTGACTCCTGTAAATCCATTGTTCCAAAGAATTCAGCTCATATGGAAATTTTCCAGTACATGGCTGCCAACTCTAGAGACAACAACTGAGATACCTCTTGGTTGAAAAGTGTCTGAATGGCAACTCTTATTACCCCAGGGTCAAAAGGGGCAACTCAGTGAAAGGAAGCTGAGGAAGACAAGACAAAAAAAGATGATGTAAAAGGCAGCTAAAGGTCCTTTAATGCACATTCAGTGGCTATACAAGGATTCAAATCCTTGGAATTCTACAGGGAAACACAATCCTCTCCATATAAATGACATTAGTAATATTGGCCATTTCAGTCATGATCAAGAGCAGATGAAAGAAGGAGACAAGCCTCCTTAATGATCTATTCATGCAGCTGTGCAGAAAATGTAAGAGAGAAAGATGGCCTGCAGACAGTGATATAAGGGTTCTGTGATGGACAAGTTTTGCACTACACAGCGCAGGTTAGACTTTGATTCATTTATGTACTGTTAAAAATTTACATTTATACAAATCCTTCATACTACTAATCACTTAAAGTCTGAGCTCTGTAAAATGGGTCCTTTTATTTTACTATGGCTTTTTCTGTCATATCTTAAAAATCCTCATCTCTCTTCCAGTGAAACTGTGCTATCAATTGATATGTGGCAAAGGCAAGCACTTATTTTACAGAAAATTGGATAGCGAAAGCACTAAAATGCCATGGTGGAGAGCAACATAAAGGAATCTACAGATATAACAAAATATGAATTAGATTAGATAACACCATGGAAGAATTAAGAAAGCATCTGTTTACAAGGTTTATTATAAGTATTTATATATATATACCATCTCTTCTGAAAGCCAGTTGTCTCACTTTACAACATCCAAATAGGTTCATAACTATTCTATTTTTATGGAAATGTCAGAATGTGAATTTCCCTTAACTGAAGGCTAAGGATAGGTGAGTAGTGCATAATATTTTAAAGAATTAAGTTTTGCAAGAAAAGACAGAGTTTATTAAATACATAAGTTGCAATTTACATAAAATTAATATACAGATCACTATTACTTTTTTGTCTGCCAATTTCACACTAGGGATTTCTGCCAGAAAATTAGGTCAAATTATTTAAGATCAGTTTTCATGTGCTGCCTGAGGCACACGGCTAAAAAAATATGGAATCATATTTGTTGCTTTTACATTGAAACAGATTTTTTTGAGAAATAACGTAAACCAGAAAGTTTATGTGTTTGTATTTTATATATTGCAGTAAACTTTAATAACTAATTACTATGCCTTGCCCCTTGGAACAGCTGAAGGCAGACATGTTTTCTCACTCAAGAGCAGATACACCATATGCTAGTCTCCTTTTCGCAATAGATGGGCAGAGAAGGTTGAAAAAACCTGGATATATGAATGCAACATTGAAGATGTGTAAGGTTAGAAACAATCACTTCAATTATCTCTATGGTAGTGCTTTTCAACTATTCCAATCATATTTTTTCATGGTGGATTGTTGTCTGGGATTTAGAGATCAGAAAGCATGAGCCTTTCTTGCTAGAAAGAGCTGGACTAAGTCCATCAGCTTGGCTGTAGTATGTGATCTGCCTCGTTTCTGTGCTGACACTGTTCTTTTAAGCCATTCAAGTTCTTTATCTGCACAGCTGCTGCTTCACTTATTAGTGTTCTACAAAGGAGCTCAATCCAGGATAGTTCTCTCCAGGACTGCTCTCAAGGGCAATCTGGATGAAACTTCATATCGCACACTCCTCCAACATTGTTCCAGTTGACTTTGTCTTTTCACGTGACCACATGCGCTTATCAGGGCATGTACCACACACATTTCATCTCGTGCTACAAAAATACTTCTCTAGTAAGCTGAAACATACTTTGTGACGTCATAGACAGACCAAAAAAATCATCATCTTGTTTTCAGTTCCAATCATTTTCCATCAACCCTGTCTCTATGCTCCATTTCTAAAGACTACACTTCCTAGTCTTTCATAGTACTTCTCTGCACTTTGTTTGTCTTTCTTCTATCAGTATTTGTTAATAGAAAAAAAAAGGTGCTTCCCTACTGCACAGCTTTCACTGCCACATCTAGATATTTGTCTTTTCTTTTGACTCTTTGTCCCAGCAGCAATAAAAAAGATGGCTTTGAATGCTGTACAATATCCCCAACATAAATGAGATCTTAATTTGAAATCCACATTTAAAAGTAATAATTTTCCTTGCAAGTTAAGGTCATTGCAATTTCTCAAAAAGAATATATTTGCTTTTAATAGTATATTTGTTTAGAAATACATTGTGCAGTGCTATCAGCTAGACATTTCTATTGCCCAGTGTTAGATCAGTGACACAAGGTTTCGGTACCAAAAAAATTTCAAATATTCCTGACAGTCCTAACCAATTAATTGTTCATTGGGGGAAAAAAAGAGATAAAAATCTGTACACAAAATATTATTTTTATACATAGTGATGTTGTTTAAAAGTATGTTTCATTAGCTCTAATTAATGCTGATATCACATCACACAGAATGCATTCCTGCCTGTGTTGGAACAAGTTTGTACAGTAGATATACATATATATGAATAAACACATATATATATGTGTGTGTGTATATATATATGTGTGTGTATATATATATATCCAATTTTAAAACTTACTCTAAAATTTCTACAATGTAAGTTACCACGTTATGGAAACTTCCCTCTCCAACCATCCAGGAGCCACTCTGACAGTCACATCCCTCACCACACCAAAGCCCCTCCACAGCTACATGCACCACACTCACACATTCAGACCAGGTGTCCCCGCCAACTTGACCCCAGCTCCACTCCCATGGCAGAGTCTCAGATGTCCAGATCTGTAAAATAAATTAATCATGATGAAATAACTAAATAACCAGATAACAACTTGAGCTGGGTACCTCTGAGGAGGGACCCAGAACAAAGAAACTGTTTTATACCCTCACAGTCTAAGCATGGGAAAATCTGGGGTCATTGGCTCCTGCCGTGTCTCTGAGTGTCTGGTCCCCTGGCTGTGCCACAGGTCCCTGGACCATTTTATGCAAAGGGCTGGCATTTCATGGCCTCTTTCCTGGGGCTCCTGCCACCCAGAGCTCAACTTGCAACTCACTCTGCAGCTGCACACTGTGATACCTGCACTGAGTGTGTTCCTCAGCAACCATATATACTAATTGTTCTCCCTAGTTCTCTGCCCAAATTGGCATTTCCCTAATGTCTTATGAATTAAAAAAAAAAAACAAAAGACAAAAAAAGAAAAAAAAAAATTCTTGTTTTGGTCTTTAATTTCAAACTCTAACCCGCAAAGAAAATGTTCTTCTAATATCTGTGAAACCATAGTTGTGAATATTTCATCTCATCAGTTGAAGAGTTCTAAGCCTTCAACCAGCAAGGAAAATGAAAAGTTTGCTTCTAAAGGACCATAAAGACTTCAGCTGGTGAAAATCAATAGTTAAAATAAACTTACTCATACAGACATCACTGTCTGTATGAGTAGATTGCTTGCATGCATTCTTCTTTCATAGATTACTCTGTTTTATGAACCTGTTTGTATTTTTGCCATCTATGACATCCTGTGGCAACAAGTTTCACAATTCTGCTGATTTGTGTAAAAAATACTGCCTTTTATTTTCTTTAGCATCAAGTTCCGAGGAAGTTCTTTTGATGTACTTGTGCACATTTTCCAATTCACTCAGGACTTTATTGACTAATTCTAGTTGCCTCTTTTTCTAGCTATAGAGACTCTGTTTGCACAAAAAACCCTACTCCATAAGTTCTATTATTCTTATAACCGTAGTCTTTTTTATATATTCTACTGAGACTAGAAGGAGAAACAGAGCTGCAAAGTGTTTAACCATTTCTCTAAAATGCTCTTAAATTGTTGTTTATTCCTTTCCTAGTCATTCAAAATGCTATATTCAGGTTCCTAGAATGGTTCTGATATTTTTGTAGAATTGTCTACGAGTCTGGAATCACTTTTGTGAACGGTAATAAGTTATTTATGTTCTCTCACTGTTTATACACATAGATGTTATTCCATCTGCTCATTATTCTACATTTACCACCACTGAATTTCATCTTTTACTGCTCTTTCAGTCTTGTAAACCTGTGCAACTTTTCACTGCCAGATTTTGCTTTTACTCCCCTGAATAATTTAATGCTACCAGAAAACCTTGTCACCTCACTACTCACCTCTTTTCCAGAAAGCTTATGAATATGTGCAATGTATAAGTGTGTGAGAAAATGCAATGTGCAACGAGTTTACAAGTGCCTAGCTCTGGCTTCCCCTGTTTTCCCCATTTTTTCCACACCACTGTGGCCACTTCATCATCCAAGGACTATATATAATTGCAGAGACAAAAGATAATCATTCATCAATTTAGGGATGGAAGAACAGTGCTAAAAACAGAACAAACATTTGCAATAAGTTTTACAGAATTTCTGGTGGAAATAGTTGTTCCTTAAAGGTAGGATTGTGTGGGGCCACTAGCCCAGAAAAACCCTAGGTGAATGACTGCTCTTTCCTTTAATATTCAGGTTGGTTTTTAAATTTTGTTTCTTCCTATGCCTTTCCTACTAACATATCTTACAGTTATGCTTTCATTTTTACATTTCCAGTGCTGAAGTACTACCTGAGAGAGGTGAAGTATGCTAATATCCACTAAGTTTTGCTTTTTCTTTTTTGTTTTTGTGGTTGATCACTGGTCTTGGGAGATTACCAGAGCCTCAAAAGACTGTACCAATGTCAGTGTGGTTACTCCTAAAATGAGCATCATGGATAAATGTCGGCGCATAAGAAGGGAGTGCCTGCAAACCATAAATCCCAGTGAAATATTAATTGGAGATACACACAGGACACTGGAAGGCAAGGAGAAGAAAAGTGTTTAGAACCTATTGCTAATGTAGTCTCATTTCAGATACCTTTAAGTACCAAATACACTTTGAAATTGTATGCAGTTACTAGAAAGCTAGTCAAAAGCATGTTCTGGGTTTAGGTACATGTGTCTGTTTTAAGTTATGGGCTTGGCTTGTTGTTCTGTTCTAGCTCTTTGCTTGGCTTGTTATTGCACAGCTTTTTAATTGACTGTAGTATATAACCATTTTTATTGCCTATGTAGACACATATATATCTAGAAACAAACCAATTACATGAGGGAATAATAACTTTTATTTTTATTTTTTTGAGGAAGAGAAAAAAGATTATCAGTTACTGCTCTTGGCTGATGTAATGACAATTCAAGGTGGTATTAAACTGCAGAGAATCTTTCAGTTTGGAATTTTACCTAGATTTTTATGTCATTTATTACTGAATGGAAGTTATGAAGCAATTGACTACAAATTCTCTATTTCTGTCTCCGGCTTAGTTAAGACCCTGTATTGTAATTTCTCAGATATTTTTCTTGCTACAGTACCAAACTTCACTCTATAACTTGCACCTAATAACGAAACTAAGAAAAATTTCCTAATTCACAATAGTCTACTTGAGCCAAGCCAGGTGAGAGGCAGAGGAAGAGCTACCTCCTTTTCAAAAGTGGGAATTGGTTATGGTGAGAAGACAACAGTTCATTAGGTGAATTATTCATGTGCTAGTTTTGCCTGTGGTAGAGTTAATTTTTTTCTGAGTATGAGGGTCTGTTTTGGTTTTGTGTCAAAAACGGTGTCGATAATACAGAGATATTTTCATTATTGTTTGGTAGTGCTTATACAGAGTCAAGGCTTTTCATGTTTCTTGTACTTCTCCAACACTGAGGAGACACAATCAGTTTGGAGGTGACACAGCAAGGACGGCTGAACCCAAATTCTTAAAGGTATATTCTATACCATATGACATCATACTCAGTATATAAAGCGAGGGGAAGAAGGAGGAATGGGGGACTTTCAGAGTGATGGCATTTGTCTGCCCAAGTCACAATTACACAAGTTGGAGCCCTGCTTTCCTGGAGATGACTGCACACCTGTCTGCCCATGAGAAGTGGTGAACGAATTCCTTGTTTTGTGGTGCTTGTGTGCATGGGTGCTGCTTTACTTATCAAATTATCTTTATCTCAAGCAATGATTTTTTAGCTTTTATTTTTTCAATTCTCTCCTCAGTTCCACTGGTGGGGGAGTGAGGGTCTGACTGAGTGGTACTTAGTTGCTGGTTGGGATTAAACCGTAATGATTCACTTATTTAAAACAATAGTTATATAATGAGCAAACAGTGATTGGTTTACCTGTTTTGGTTTTACCTTAGCTTTCTGTGGTTGCTGTAATGTGTGTTGTTACAATAATTTTGATATATTGTTTAAAGTAACAGACAGTAACCTGCAGTAGTTTTCATTTTTAGCCTGAACTATGTGTAAGACTAGACTGAAGATGAAGTGTGTAGCTGTGCAGATGGGGAATGATAGCAAAGATCTTGACAGTGTGTGCACAGGATGAAAGCAGAGGCTTCAGGCCTTCAGGCTTCAAGCATACTTTCAGTAAACAGTTTCTAATGATAAGAGGAATGTAATTTTGGAAGCCCAGTAAATATTAGTTTTAAGGAAACCAAAAAGGAAGTTATCAAACATATGTAAACTACACTATACATAGAAAAAAAATGAAAAACATATAAACAGCACCAAACAGATCCTAGCATGAATAAGTACATAACAGTGTCATCGTTCTGGTGACAGTTTTTGGACATTGGTGACTCAGTTTAAAGCTATGCCACCTGCTCCTTTGAAGACTGGCCCCATCAACCTTAGTACCTACAGAAGTACTGAAGTGTGAGCACACCCCCGAAGAAACTATTAGATACTAAAAAGCTTGTGTATATCAGCATTAAATATTTCATTAAAGCTACTTTCTCTTGCAATAATTACCCAATTATTGTCACTGTAAATCAAGTGATATTTCTTAATTGTTTAACTATCCTTTCACTAGCCTAATAACAAATTATTGCTTTAAATATGAAGATAGTTTGCTTAGCCCAGAGAAGCTGCCGTGTATGACTGATCTGGTGCCCTGCCTTGGAGTTTTGGTAGGAGTTTAGATGCAACCGCTGAAGACTGTTCTGAATTTGAGTATAGAGATAGACCAATGAGACCTTTTAAATTTAGTGTATCATAAGGCTACTGCTGCCTGTACCAGATACTTTTTCAATGGCCTTTTAGTAGTTCCATCGATTATATTTGTAAAAAAATATACTAATGGACTTACTAAAAAAACTGAAAATGTCACTGCCAGTTATTTATTGAGGACCATACTGAAGTCCATAATGGTCTGAAGAAGAGTTCTGGATTGCATAAATGGATAAAAATTTTCACTATCACCTCTTTAATTTTTCTTTTTTATTTTTAAGGAAGGGGTATTCAAAAACTATTAGGAATGAGTGAGGTAAAATTTGTGCTTTGGAGAACAGAAAAAATGGCTGATTTTCACGAGAGGATACTCTCATTGCAGGTCAGGAACAGGACCTAATGAGAAGTCAGGGAGTGGGAAGGGGACAGACACTTATTCCTGCTTTAATGGTAGATTCTCATTCTTCCAGCTAGTTCTTCTGTGAACAACTGCAAGAAATGCAGACCTGCTGGGGCCAAATTTCAGCTCCTGGTTATTTTTCATTGCAAGCCAATGTTATACCTTATTTGGAATGCATGCCAAAGAAACAGATTTCTCCTACCTGGTTTCAGTCTACAGCATCAAATGGCAGTTGAAAAAAAAAAAAAAAAAAAAATTGGTGTCCTGGCTGAATGCACTCATCTTTTCGATGAGTAGCAAATCTTCATGGTTCTTACTGTAGAGATGTGTTACATACTCTGCATTTTAGAATTTTCTTTCTGTTTTCATCTAGATTCCTACTGTCCAGCTGGTTTTCCCAAAGCAGACGATAGGCATTCAATGGGAGATATCTGTTCTAGAGTCATGCTTTATTTTTGCCACTGTTACCTGTGGGACACTCACTGTTTCCTACAGGTCAAATGTGTCATGGATTTTAAGCTGGGGAAATATTAAAACTTATATAGACCTGTCAGGAGACCAGTTTGAGCAAATTAAAGGTTTTAAGCTCAATATATTAATATATTATCTTATTTGTCATGGTTTAGGAATGGTATTCCCCCATTCAGTGCCCCTACTGAGTGTCTCTATAACCACATGCTCCTCCCCCTTCCCCTCCCCTTTCCTCCTGTAGTGGGATGAAGTTGAGAATTGGAGGCACAAAAGGCAAAGATCTCGGGTTGAGATTAAAAAAAAATACTGGAAACTGCAATGACATAAGAAAATAAACAATAACAGCAAAAAGATTAATAACAAAAGGTATGAGAAAATAAATTAATCGCTGGGAAAAACATCCCTGATAGAAGGCAGTCCACAACATTTTCTCAACTGGAAGGAACTCCTTCTCCTCAGAAGAAAGAGAATCCCTTCCCCCTGTGCCCAGCAACAACGTGCAGTGGTACAGAATAATTCATTAACGCTGTCTGGGACCAGGACACCATTCCAAGGAGAATAATTTTGCTTTTGCCAGATTAGATATCTGAATAAGAGTTTTTGCCAAAACAAGGCATGGCCATGATTTAAAGATGCCACTAATTTTCATGATGCTTTAAAGTTTTACTTCACTATGAAGTATGATAGGTGTTGTAGAGCTGATGCGGAAAAAAAGAAGAAAAAGAAAAATATTGAAGACGCTTTGTGTACTTGCCAGACTCAACATCAAAGGATAATGTCGTCATCCTGAGCTGTAGATTAACTGTTGGAAAGATGATCTTATAGCTCTTTTCCAACCTGAATGATTCTGTGAATCTGTGGCCGATGGACTTAAGTGATGGTGATGGGGAGAGGTTGTGGAAGGAACAGCGAAAGGAGTGACTCAAATGCCGAGATGTTTCTTGGTCAGAAGTGCATTAAAATATGGAGTTAGTAATCAAGATTTAATTTAACTGTAATCCTCATCAGTACTCTCTATCTACCATTTTTATGTGTTATTTTGTCTCTGTGTTCTCTTTCATACTAAAAAAACATCTGAAGGACATCCAAAAAGGAGATATTAGTCTCATCTATCAAAAGCACAATAAGCTGTTCTAGGCTTCACTGCTTGGAATTAAAGCTCTTCAGCTGATTTCTGAAGCACTCCACATCCTGTGCACTCTTCCTTCATGGAGGAAAGAAAGAAATAAATTAGTTTTCTTTTATTATCTCTTCAATTTATTAAAAGAGATGTGAAGAAACCGTGAATCACACTGTGACATGAATGAGGAGGAAATTGTCTGAAAAAAATTCACTTGTAGTGAAATAAACTCACATAACATGAAATGAAAACCCTAATGTACTTCATGGTGTTTCTAAGGATTTATATTCTATTGCTAGCAGAGAGCAAATCAAGCTGGGGTACAAAAAAATTTGCATACATAAACTGCTCAGAAAAGACAATTTGCTTTACACTACACTCTACTTTCCAATATCCCTCTCCTTGTTCATAGTAAAAACTTTTATGACACTCTTTGTGAATCTTGCAGTCTCAGTGATAAATTCTCATCTGGAATAAAGATGGTGGTAGAGAAGTGTCACAGCCTAGGAAGAGGTTACCAAATCTGAATTAGATCTTCTCATTCTTACAAAATTCTACAATTTCTTAATCTTTGCAATGTACCAACGGATAAAGAAGTTTCAAGTGTGTGTTATTTGGGAGAACAGCACTGTAGGAATGACAGAAAATTCACAGAGTGTTTAAAATGCTAAATTGTGCCCCAGTACATTTCTGCCATCAGAGTAAGAAAGAGAGAGGAAGAACTCATTTATAATGAAAAGGCACTTGACTAAAAGTCTTAATTTCTTCACCATTTTTCTAAGGTATTCTATTATTCTGATTACAATGAACAGCTCAACCACAGTATAGTCTTGTCATAGTTAGAAACTGATATCTGACATTAAAATTTAATGGACTGTTCCTGTACATACAATTTACATGTAGAAGGTACAAAAATTCTATTTATCAAAAGATAAGAAAATTAATTTATTACATCAAAAAGTGCTGCAAGAAAAACTTAGAAAGTAAAAGAGATAAAAGTGCTATATGCACTAGATAAAACTTTCTCAGTAATTCTAATGCAATATCATTAACCACAATTGTTTCGCTTTCAGTTATTAAAGAGAAATTTAAAATGCATAACAAAAGTCAAGTTTCTTTGCTTTTAAAAAAAAATTACTTGTTGTTGCAAATAACTGAAATACATATTTTATTAAAACAGTTATTATACTCAAGTCTTTAAAACAAACAGATTTAACACATAAAATATTCAGAGAATTGTGTATTCCAAAAATATAGTGCCCAGTACTAGATTACTAGGCTAATATTTAGGAGGATATTTCTCTTGATCAGCGGCTCTATGTATAGCCTTGAAAGCCATTAAAGGCAAGAAATAAAAGCCCTTAGGATTATTCAGCCAACAGTTTTTGACTCCCGTACAAGTAGATGCTCCACCTGCCTATGCCCTGAATATGTTGCAGGAGGTGAAAAACAATGTTGATCCTGGAAACAAAGAGTGTGTTGGGACCAGGTAACATCCATGGTATTATTTCTCCCTGACCTGAACATGAGAGTATAAGGTAGGGGCAGAGAGTAAGGGAGTATTTCCAGGGGTGTAACGGCTTCCTGCTGCAACAATCCAAGCACATAGCATACTTCCATCTGGCCTTTCAGATAAACATTAGCAGTGGGGATAATACTGGTAGAGATCACAAGATTTCAGAGGAAAATATTTCAGCAAATAAACCTGCAATGTACATACATAGCCGGTAAGAGTAAACTTTCCAAAAGGGAAGTTCACAAAACGAATGGCATGTAAAATTTAATTTACTATTTGATTTTTAAAATTATCTCTCTGGCCAGTGCATCTAATACTTGCATATTCACAGACATTTTTCCCTCTTTCACACGTAAATCCTCTCCAGCTCTGTTATGGTGTCCTAAAAATGTAGGAAGTGAAACTACTGGCTTCTAATTATCTGTTTCAGTCTCACACAACAGAGCATGTGGACGTGCAGTCCTGAGAATTTTCTCCTTCTTACCAACTGTGTAGGAAAACTAAGATAAACTGGAATATTTTTACTCTCTTTCTAATCTTATGTTTTGCTAACTGGAGCTGTAAGGCTTCAGCCAATCACCCTGGGGGGTGAGATGACACTGTCCAATCACTATTATGTATATATCTCTGTATAAAAGGTTAGAATCAAAATAAAATTTGTCACACTTCTTCTTTCTACACTGCTTGGCATGGTTCTTGGCTCCTCCCTGCTGCAAACAGCGACAAGAGCACAGATCCCATCAATATTCATACAATCAATGTGGTTATATCCAACCTTCTGCAGTGCTGCTTGCCTTTGTCATGGCTAAAATTGAGGTAATTGTTTTTCTTCCTTTTCTCTGTTCAATTGGACACAAAGGTAAGGATTCTAAAATATATCCAACTTCTAAAATATTATGTCATCATGTGTGAAGAGCTATTTAATACTCTAAGTATTAAGGAGTATTGCTAGCATGTGTGAAGAGCTTTTTAACACCCTTGTCTCAGATCTGTATTTGTGTGTTGGTTTGAAGACTGGGATTAGTTTAAGTGTTTTAGAGGGAAAGTCTGCCGTGATCTAATTTGTCCCATTAGTCACTGGGTCTAACCTTTTCACAAGCACTGTTTCCTCACATATGTGAAAGTTTGGTTGACATTTGAGAATGGAAAATTATAGCCTTCTTCGTTAGACTGAAAATAAAATGACCATAAAGCAAGCTATTCATTTGTCTTTTTGGTTTTGGAGATACATGTATGTATACTTATATATTTGCAGAGCTGTCACTGTTGAGCTCAATACACAAGACACAAAAAGGACAGAAAACTGGGAATGGGTTAAAACTGTAAATAAACTTGAACTATCAGACTTCTGCAACTTGTGTTGAATTTAAAATGTCATTACACAACACTCTTTAAATTGTACCATTAATATCTGAAGGTAGAAAACTAATATCTTTGAAAGAAAGTTTGCAATTGAACAAGCGTTCAGTGAAGTACAGCAAAATTCCTTTAATAAAGGTCTCAATAGGATCAAAAGCTTTTGCAGATTTAAAAACTAGACAGTGGGTTTTCAACTGCTGGGGGGTTTTTTCAGGGGCTTGCAAGTTTATTATTAAACATTTGTATTCACATACACATTCACAGAATGTGAATATCCTATAAAACCAGCCGGAGACCAAAACATGTGCAAATCCTAATCTGCAAGTCCCCAGTCAAAATTCCCAAAACTTTACAGACCACAGTACCTATGAATATCCAGCCAATGGCTAGACATCACGCTCCAAGTTTCGCAAATCCTCCACATTTCTATCATTATTTCATGTGTCCGCAAATTCAGATCAGACATGCATTTGTGATTTACTCTGTACTCCTCATTATTCTACAGTTTAAAATGATCCAGGCACGACCCCATGTAATTCAGTGACCAGCTTAGTTTTGAATGTAAGCAATATGTTGAACATAGATGAAGCCAAAATCTCAAAATTATGCACCTGTTACATCACAACATTCCAACACAACATTCCAACTGTGGTTTTTGTGAAACACTAGTATTTAATTCCAAGGGTTACTGAGGCTCATGTGTGTGCCTTGTGAGCACAGGGAATAGGGATACCTTGGGAATACGTAGTTACTCAGGAAGTTGTGGTAGGAAGAGAAGTACTGTGTCAGAAAAATAAAGTTCAATAGCTAAACTCATCCTTCCTAGAACTCACCTTTCCTAAAGACTATGAAGTAATACAAAAAGAAAACTCAATTTGCCAGTGAAAAGAAAGGTCAGAGAAAGATACAAAAATTAGAGAAAATAAGAGATTCTAATGTGTTTTCAACAAGGAATGGATGTTGCCTAAGAAAGGATGGAAAAGGGGATACCAGGGCAATGAAAATGTTATCATGGAGCAGGAAATTGCTTCGTACAGAAGTGAATAAGAAAGCCCATGGGTTCTTGATGGAGAATATGGTATTCTCCATTCTACAGTGTGATTTGAGCTGGAGTCACAGAGAAGAGTATCAATAGTGTTGGATGATTGTCTTTGTATCTGAAGAAAGTTAACACTAGTTATGATTAGAGCTCATCTAAATATGGAAAGAAATTAAAAATCAATATATTTCAGTACTTCATTGCAAAAGTAGGGGAAGTGATGTCAACAGAAGGAAAACTCATTTCTTCTGCTTCTTTTTTTGCTATTTCTACTTTCATTATAATTTTCTTAAAATGATAAACAAAAAAAAGGACAAAGGAAAGCTTTTAAATGGTAAAGGTAATTGGAAAAGAAAAAGGAGTATTTCTAAGGAGAAACATATCCCAAAGTCAGAAGAACATGCTAAAAATGGAAATCTATTTCTTACTAAACCAATGGATGGAACAGCAATAACTTAAACATTTTCATATTTTCCTCCTTTCTTGAAACTGTCGTACTTAATCTGAAACTCTCTTTATAACATTTTCTAGATATTCTTGCCTCCCTTCATGTTTATCTTGAGCTGACCTGACCTCCATTTTTGGGTGAGGGAATTGTCTGTTAACATAGCGGAGACAGTCTCCCCTACTGCCCACCTGTGAGATTGCACGTACTAGAGGGTGTGTCTGGCACCTTTCTCTCAGTCATGAGATGTTCAGGCATTCACATTAGGCACTACAATTTTGTCACACATCTGTTACTGCACAGCTCTTCAGAGCAGCTGTGTGGAAACAATTCTGTCTGCCACAGCCTGTGATAGCTCTTCTAAGAGAGAGCCGTCATATCAACATGAAGCTGGGTAGATGAAGGAAACACAGAATAAAAACTATCAGCAAAATTCAAGGCTCAATGGCAGTAGAAATACAAGTCAAGCAACAAGGCATTTTTCAATTCTTTATGCAAAAAAAAAAAAATCTTGTGATTTATTTAACAGATCGTTGAACCTCTTTAAGAAATTCAGTAAAATATATACTGAAGATGGAAGTTTTAGTCAACTCTGGGCTGTCTCTCTCTCCAGTACTGTGCTTTATATTGTTCTGATGTCTTTGAACATTTCAAAAGGAGAATTTGGAAATTTATCTGTTTCATTTAGCAATCATTCTATAATTTTGAATACTTATGAATAAATGTTTATTGTGGAAGTCATGCTAAGACACATGGAAAATACTGAGGTCTTTGATGTCAGCCAACATGGCTTCACTAAGGGTAAATTCTGTCTGACAAATTTGGTGACCTTCTGTACTGGGATTACAGTGTTGGTCAATGGCTCAATGTCCAAGTGGAGAGCAGCAACTAGTGACAGTCCTCAGGGGTCAGTATTGGGATTGGTGCCGTTTAACATATTTGTTGGCAGCTTGGATAGCAGGATTAGTGCACCCTCAGACAAGTTTGCTGATTGCATCAGGCTCTGTGGTGCTGTCAACATTCTGGAGGGAGGGGATGCCATCCAGAGGGACCTTGGCAGGATTGAGAAGTGGGCCTGTGATAAGCTCATGACGTTCAACAAGGCCAAGTGTATCGCCCTGCATGGGAGTCCAAACCACAGATACAAACTGGCTGAAGAATGGGTTGGGATCAGCACTGAGGAGAAAGTCATAGAGGTGTTGGCTGACGAGAAGCTCAAAACGACTTGGCAACATGTACTTGCAGCCTGGAAACACAACTGTATTCCAGGCTGCATCAAAACAAGCATGACTAGCAGGTCGAGAGAGGCGTTTTCTAACCCTCTACTCCATTAATGAAATCCTACCCAGACCACTGTGTTCATCTCCATGACCACCAGCATAAGAAGGATGTGAACCTGTGGTACTGAGTCCAGAGGAGGGCCACAAAGATGATCAGAGGGCTGGAGCACCTCTCCTGTAAAGATAGGCTGAGAGAGTTGGAGCTATTCAGCCTGGAGGAAAAAAGGTTCCAGAGACACCTTAGAGCACTTTCCAGTACCTGAAGAGGGCCTACAAGGGAACTGGAGAGTGGTATTTTACCAAGGTGTATAGTGATAGGACAAGGGTTAATGATTTTAAGTCATTAGATTAGAAATTAGGAGGAAATTGTTCACAATGAAAGCAGTGAGACACTGGAAGGGGTTGCCCAGAGAAGTCATGGATAGCCTGTATCCAGAAATGCTTAAAGCCGGGTTGGATGGGGCTTCGAGCAACCTAGTCTAGAGGAACGTGTCCGTGCCCACGGCAGGAGGGCTGGAACCAGCTGATCTTTAATGGCCCTTCCAACCCAAACCATTCAATGATTCTGTGATCATCCCATTATAAAACAAAATGTCTGTACATATTCACTCTTACAGATGTTTTACTACCACAAGTATAGGTCTGCAAGTGTCAGAAGGTAATGTATAGGAAAAAAATTATTTTATCAAAGTTTTGCTGTCAATATTCACTCATCCAGTCTGGAAAATGTGCCTGTAGGAAAAAAAAAAAAGAGAGTAATTCCCAAAATCTACTTTACAAATGATACAAATGACATAGAAAAAAACCCCTGTGTGATTCAAATCCTTTTCAGAACCACCTTATTGTATTTTACAAATCCAAATCTTCTGGGAACTGGGACAATAGGATGTGTGTGGGAGGTTTGCATGTCTTCTGAATGGTAAAAATGCATGTTTTGACAGAAGCACTAATTAATGCTCAGAAAAATTTCAAAGTAAATAACTAGATGGACAGAAAATCTCTGTTGCTTTTGAAACGAATTGCGTTCTGGGAAAAAAAAAGAAAGATAAAGGGGGTAGTATTTCAGTCTTCAAGAATTTAGATAGGTATTTCCATGAACTGAAAGGTATGAAACCATTTTCCAGTCTCACTTTGTCTTAAAATGAATAATATAGTAAGAGCCAGTATTTTCTTGATGTCTTTTTCATATTCAATTTTCAGAAAGTGTGAATTGAAAACTTGCCTATTGTACCTACTGCTTGTCAAAGAAGCTGAGGATGTCAGAAATATGGAGCTGACAGATTTTGTGGGAGGAAAAAGGCATTAGGTTCTCAAGTATCTCAGAAGTGTGCAGTTCTAGACAAAGAGGGGGAGCACTTCTTCAATAAAAAATTATCCTGCAATTTTCTATCCTTAAAGTTAACTGTGACCCTCATTCAATAACAACATATCTGGAAAGATACTGTTCTTCATATATTCCTAATAACTTTGTCTGTTTGCATCTTTCCATTTCCTTTGGGACTTCTCTGTTTTCCCAAAAACTTTGTTCCGCACAAGTCCCTATAAACCAACCCAATCAGTAGCACAGAAGGTTCAACACGGTCACGATAGTTGTACATCTTCTGTCTCTCATCCATAAACTCCTAATTACAAGATCTAGTCCTTTGCATAAGAAGGTTTCATTTTCCAGCCTTTGAAATTGCAGATCTCCTTTTTCATCACGCTTATTTATGATTAAAATTCCTCAAAGCCGATTGTTTTTCTTGTCAAAGTCTGCTAAATGGAAAAGAGCTTGTTCAATGTGAAAGAGAAGAAGAGAGGACTGCAGCATGTAGTGTTTTGGAACCGGTGGGGTTAAGAGAGCTATGAATTGAACTGAATAGAAGAACAGTGGTAATTGTGGTGCTAGAGTTGAGGTTTTCTGAATGTGACATTATTACGACTTGCCAGGAGCGGAATAGAACACCGGAGTCATAGGGACTGTCCCAGAAGATATATCAGCTATGACAGGCTACTTTAAAGAAAAAAGTCTGCTGCCTTAATATGAATCAAACTCAGAAAAATAAAAGCATTTAGGACCACTTAACTCATAAGCCTTTAAAATATCATTTTCCTTGTCTATTTAAATACATGGCTCTAAGTGAAAAAGAAACTAATTTATGATACACTTCATATGTAGTCTGCGGGTCTTTGTCTCCATCAATTGGCATGTTTAATGGCAAGTTTGGGGGAGGGTGTTTCTAACAAAACTTTAAATTGCTGGCTGTACATTGTAAGTATGCTGAGTTTATGCCAATAAGTCTCTGTGGCTTCTATTAATGTTGTAAAAAATTCCGTATTTTTCAAAGACTTGCCAGTTCCAATGTATGATTCTTCAAAATCCCAGAAGAATGTTTCCTATTGCCTCCTTGGTCTATAACACAGTTAATTAGTTCTCAGGCACGTAACTTTCTCTATGCCAGATAGATCTGGCTCCTTCAAATACTTCCAGGGACTTTTTAAAACTAGAATTAGATTTAAATTATTGCTTGAGAAATATCCCTTTCATGTTTTGTACGGAAGGTCTGAAAAGAAAATACTCAGTCTTACACTTGTGATGTAGCTAAGGTGGGATGTCTAACAGTTTTTCGTTCTTGAAAAGAGCATCATGCAGTGAAGGTTTGAAACATACAAATTAGTCTGAAAGCATGTCTTTATGACATAAAAAGAAATTGCTGGGTCAAATTTTGAGACCAATATTTCATAGTCATCCAGGATATAAGAAAGTATTAGTCTATCTCACTGTTTCTGGCAGATCTCCCAATATTTCTTAAGTAGGATTCTGAGTTACAAAACATTAGTCTAGGTTATGCAATTTTTTCGAAAGTTCTTCCTGACCTGAAACTGCATATGTTTTGTTTGAAGAAGTGACACTCAGAGACGGAGAAAAAAGGAATATTATTTGATACCTGGAACAAAAAATGCTGTAAAGAACCCATGCACTCTAGAAAAATTGGAATAAATTGCAACCTGTATGTATTAAACATTAAAAAACTTTAATGAATATATTTATCTAATATACCCATATTTTGTTGCATGGAACTACATTTTGCATTTGCTACACAAAAATTTAGAAATGCAAAATAATGATTGAAAAATTGCAGCCATACTCCCAACATCAAAAGATTTAATACCATTCATAAATAACTTCAAATTTAGGAAGATCCTTTGACTTTATTTTTGACATTTTTGAACTTATGTGTATTATCAAAAATGTCCAGAAAACTACCTGATCGGAATACACAAAATTATTTTCAATCAATTTCTCCACGAGCTGATACTAAAAGAATTATATAATATAGTACAATAAATTGTGATATTTTTTTAAAGCTGTTCCTGG
Source organism: Melanocharis versteri (assembly GCA_013397845.1). Taxonomy (NCBI): domain Eukaryota; kingdom Metazoa; phylum Chordata; class Aves; order Passeriformes; family Melanocharitidae; genus Melanocharis; species Melanocharis versteri. Next base: position 142,926 of record VZTG01000386.1, read on the forward strand.
ACTTTTTTGTGTTTGGTGTTTGGTTTTTGTTGTTGTTTT
>VZTG01000386.1:142994-210505 GCA_013397845.1 Melanocharis versteri
TTTTTTTTTTTTACTGTAGAAAATGTAAGGTAATGGAAATTCTGGTTAACTATCATCTAATAGTATTTGATTCATAATTGCTAGTTTTCAACATGTAGTATGCAATTATAAAAAATTTTCATTGTATTGAAAATGTGTGTACTAAATATTGATGACATTCTATTAATTTCTAAGTATCCTTTTAAACTAAGATTCATTTGATTAATGCCTGATGCTAGTCCATCTTTAAGCAACAGCAAAATTTCTGTTTACAGTAGAACCATAGTCACCATTTCTGCAATGACAGGCAAAAGTCAATTATATTCAATCTTCTAAAGCTTCAGGTTAAAACTCACTTTTTTTTCTCTTATTTTCAATGTGTATGTATGTTCCAATACAACTGTGGAAGTGTTCTCCAGCATAACATTAATGTGCAGCACAGAAATTATTTTTTAAAAGGTAATTAAATATGAATATGTTCTGCACTGGAAATAGATGAGTACACTTTTCTGCTTGATGGCAGGGATCAACTTTGGTAGCTGGTTTTAAGATGATACTTTTGTTTATGGCACTACAAGCTCATAATTGCATAGAGGGAAACCAAAGTTCTCAGGAGAAGAATTATTTTAATTCTTAATAATAGGAATTAGATCAAAGAATCAGCAGCTTTTCTTTACCGGTCATATTTGATGAATTCTGATGGCATGATGTTTCAAATGTAGCAGAATCTTTAGCTAGCTGACAAATATTTAAACAGTAATTTTGGTATCAAAAATATGTCTTAAATTTTTGCCTATATCCGAATTCCTAATCAATCGTGCTTTGAAGAAAGGCAATCTCCTTTGACTAAACTATAATAAATATACTCCCATTTAGCACTTAGTATAAAGATCAGTGGAAGTTGAATAAGTCTTTTAAACTCCAGGATACCTGCAAACAGCAGAATAATTGCAAGCAAATCCAATCCCAAACAGGTCCAATATCACAGTTACTGTTTTTCAACATATGAAAGAGTCACTATTACTAGGTATTGTGGTACTTAGGAAGCTCTAATTAAAATAGATTCCAAGCCATTTTCTTAGGTCTATAATTAGTGTGATATGCTAAGAAAATGTGGTTTTTTCATAACATTATATGATCTTTAAGATTCATGACAATTGCTATGGGAGTTTCCAGACTGAGGTAGTTATTAAAGTCACCAAGCTCCCTCATAAGGGAGGGAACTTGTCCATTTTACAGCTTCATCACTTTCAAGTAAAGAAACACACTCAAAACAATACTGGGCTACAAAATACAAGATGATGCTGAAGAGGGTACTACCTTTCTTCTCAGTCTTTGAGCAGATGTGGGAGCATTAGCATCTTTCCTCCTGAATGAATAAACCTCAGCATGTGTACAGATTCTTTTCCAGTGAAACTGAATAATAAATGCCATGTGAGTCTGAATTATTAGAGTCATTCTAAATAACTTTCAAGCCAGTAGTATATTACAATGCCTGCTGAGACCCGGAACAGACTTTCCCCAGAAGGCTGTGCCCCCCTAAAAGGTTTTGTAGCCAGCTCCAAAGGGCTTCCAGTATGGTCTTCAGACCTGTCTTTTAGATGATCTTAATTCCCCCAACCAGAAAATTTGCTATTCTTTGCCGTTGTCACAGTCTCACAAATGCTGCCTGATTTCTGGCTTCTGACCTACAAGTGCAGTTCTTAATTGCATAGTCTTCCAGAGTACAGAATAAAGCATGGCTATCCAGTAAAACAGTTTGCATAAAGATCCTCTTTCAATACCAGTGTTGCTTGTTGGCTGTAGGGGAAGGATAGAACAACAGGAACGAAGAACTATGACACGGCTGACTAGACTTTTTCCTCATGAGGCTAGCTGAAAAAAAGCAAAATTGCTCCATTTCTCTACCTGTAAAATGGTGATTATGGTCCTCCTTAATGTGCAAGATACTTTGTGATGTACCATTTATGTACCAGGATGCATCTCTGCAAGTTAGGATACTATGAGGCTATTATATACCAGAATTTACGAGTATAAAGTGCAAAACTTACTCAAAGAAATAAATAAAAGTAATCTCTATATAGGGATTTTCTTTTTTTTTTTTTACTCAGTCTGGAAAAATATACCGCATATGTGATTCCATTTACGTTTTATATGAACTGCCTTTTTGCAGACAGGAACAGTTACATCATAACTATCACTATCCTATAGCATAATGGTACTTTAGTTCCTAACATTAAAAGAAATTCTAAATGGTTCTGTTTATAAAATATTATTTTCATTAATGTAAGAGTGCCCTCTATGTTCCAGAGTTTGTACTGAGGGTAATATTCTTTGTATATTTAATAATTTTTTCTTCTTTGTGAGAAAGGGTAAATTCACCATGCTAACTTTTTTAATGGTAAGTTCTACCAAAACAAGCAAGTAAACAAACAAACAAATATTAAAAACAAGGAGTGAAATGGAAATTTGAATTTCAAGCAATTAACCTCTTTGCGAATAGCTAGTCAGCTATAATCTCGTAATATTAAAAAAAACAAAAAACAGAGATTTGTTTTTTTAATGGGAAAATGGCTGCAAAATATTCTTCAAACCCTACAATTAACATTTAAAATGTCTCACATGTGGTAGTGTATTTGCTTTCAATAGAAGATCGTAAACAATCAGTTATGCATACATTAAATCCTTCAAGAGACCTCATGGTGAAAAAGAAGCACAGAGGAACGATGAGACATTGAGATATATTTGCCCTCATGTCCACTGAATCTCTATTATACAGATCTGAACAGATAATCTTAATGTATATACAAGGGAAAAAATTGGAATGTTTTCTTCATATTGAATAAAAAATTCTCACAAGTAAATTTTCGCACTAAATAACTGTGTCTGATTTTTCCTTAATGTTAAGAAGAAGAACATCTCTTGAGAACATATCTTCTTTATTGAGAGTTTTTCTAAAACAGAAGAGAAGGAAAATACACAGAATGAAAAACTCTTTCATAAGAGCTACTACACTTACATCGTCTGCAGTGGGATCAAGTAGTAAGTACAAATCATAAGAAGTTATTCTAGGACCAGGAAACCAGAGTTCATTATTCAGTCAAGAGGGAAGAATAATTGTAATGATGGCATTAAACAGACAGAGAGGATAGCCTGAGTCCAGGTGGAAAGCATTCCGAAAATAAAAATTAATTTAAACTTTTTCACCTTACTTTGAAACACTTCAGTTTTACAGTCTCACTCCATTAGTTTTCAGTCTCTAAACACCTTCCCAGGAAAGAATGGGAGAACAACAGGGTACTAACCCCAATTTATTTTTCCACAACTGCTGCAACAATTTAGTGTTCATAATATTTCTGAACTTCTAGGAGAATATCTCTTGCTTAGAGATGAGCTGAAATGAGCCCACAGTAAGCTAGCTGTTTTAAATATTCAGGGCAACATTTTCCTCAAGCTTATGAAGACAAAGACGAGAGGGGTAGAAAGGTTAATATATTTTACTTCAGGTGAATTGTTGCTATGAAGAAAATCACTTTGCTGAAATTCAAAGCTTTTTGAATTGATAAATGTCATACTGTATTCCAGAAGGAAGGTTCCTGAAATAATTTTTGGTGAAAAGTATTTAAGAGGCAAAGCAAAAAACAGCTACTAGATACATTATAATAGAAACTCATTGAAACCACCTCTCTTTCTATTTTGGAAATGGCAATATTCAGTGACTTCTATGAATCCTTAGAAACAGCACAGTCTCATTACTGAGGATGGTGCATTCTAACTGTCCATAGAAAAATGAGTGTTTTCTTATTTTCGGTATGTTATATGCAGTTATAGCAAGAGTTAAACAAAACGCCCCAAATAAGAGAACTGGATTAGAACAGATACGGAACAAATATGACAAGGACAGCTTCTATTAAAGAAACAGACTCTGCAGCCTCCAAATGAGCCACTACAAACAAATACAATGGTGATCCCAAAAATCATGAATGGTGATGACTAGAACTAGAATAATCCTGAAAGATGTTTTAAATTATTACTTGTACATTTAGATATAAGTACGTATTTTCAATTTTCTGTGCAGTCTCTTTTTTTCTTAGTGTTTCTTTCGCTGGCAAATTGGAAGGGTGATGCATTTTTTACAGATTGTATTGGTAGGAGATAATTTTTAATGTTACACACTACCACTTGAAAAAGTCCAGTCAATCCAAAAGAACTTGAAGATGTGGTCAGACTCTCTTCAATGTATCCTTGTTTCTGAGAGACAAAGGAGCTCTCTGGTACATTAATCATTGTACATTGTCTTCCTCCATACGAAACAATAATTACAAGACTGATAAGAATCATAAAGTGGTTTAAAAAGTTGCTGGCAATAATTTCTTGAAACAGATAGAGGAAGTATTACATCAGAATGCAGAGACCGTTCCAGATTTTCAAGATGTTGGAAAAAATTTTTAGATAGAATATTTTATTAGCAGTTGTTCTCATCCCATGAGGGGAAAAGCAGGAAAGCCTGAATATCAATTCCATTCTGTGTCGTTAGTGTCAACCTTGTTTGGCTGAAAACAAGTTATTATGGATTTGTAATGATAGATTACCTTCTAGTGCGGAAGGACTGTACATAAGCATGATTTCTGATGTCTCCTTAATGAAGAGACCAGTCATTGCTGGAAGCAAGCTAAAACAATCTGAACCTGAAAGCACTTTTAAGATTTCCAGGCCATTAATTTTCTCTATTTAATACATATACTTAGTAGACACAGTATGGTGTCATAAAGTATAATATGCTGAATGGATCAAGAACTGGTTAACTGACTTAAAAATAAACTGTCAGAGATTAGTCCTTATTATACAGGAGAATGGTGTTCCACAGGGAACAGGTCACTGTCCAATGACACATAATAAGGAAGTAATTATGTAATCACCAGCAATAAAACATGTGGAAGGCAAAAAATTTACCCCAATGGTAAATAATACTGAGAATGTAGATGCCATAAAATAATCTGGATAGTTTGATAAACCATTTATATTCAAATTAACTATTTCTAATACAGCCAGGTAGAAAGTTATTATTTTAATATTAGAATCTGTTGAATAAGAGTTTTCTTTCCCCAAAATGAAGATATTCAAAAGATCTAAGAGTCCTAGCAGTGAGATAACCAGCATTCAGAACAATGCTGTAGCAACAAGAAGTAATTTTCTTCTTGGAGAAGGAAGAGAAAACTTAATTAGAGCACATAGTTGATTTTACCATTGCAGGGGGTGTTATCAGGTTTTTCTCTGTAATTATGGTCTTTAGATATTTTAGAAGAAGGATAAAAGTTAAGGGAAGTTCATGAAAAAATAAAGATCAGCAAAAATTATGGAAGCACTGGAGAAAGTACATTAAAGTGAAATAGAGGACATATAAAAAAGAAGATTGTAAGGTGATTTGATTGCAGTGTGTAAGTGTCTTCACAAAAAAAAAAATACATTAAGTTCTACAGAGATGTTTTATCTCATGCAAGACATTGTAACAAGAACCAGTAGCTGAAAATTGAAACTAGATATTCATGTTGGAAATAAGTTATGTACTTTCATCAATTATAGAATAAAATCTATCAATGCTAATGACAGGTTTTCTCATCTCTTGACATCTTGAAATCAAGACTGGGGGTTTTCTAAAAGTCTGTTACATCCTCATATGATATTAAAGAAGAAAGTTTTTTCTGCTTAATTTAACTCCTGGTGTAATTTAAGAACAAAAAACATTCAAGGATTCAAACAAAATGGTCCCTTGTAGAAATTCCATATGATTTACAGTCTTATAAAATTGCATCTTATATTCAAATTGATAAATCCGATTTGTTGTTATGACAATATAGGGTGGAGGTGCCATATTACAAACTTGCTTTCCAGATTATCACTTTGTGGTATGCAGCTTCTGCCGTCTCCTCAGGAAGTTACAGGACTGTAGAGAGAAATGTTACACTCCCTCAAAGAAAATGAAAGCACTTTCTTCCTCTTCCTTACCTCGTGGCTGGATTTTAAATAAAGCCTTACTCTTCCTTTTACTCATCATCCCCTCAAGCTCTGCATCATAACCCTCCTGCCTGATCCTTGATTTCCAGTTGCTTTTGATCTTAAAATTCCTTTGTCTTGGCCTTCTTCCACTGGCAGTATTGACAAGTATTTTCAGTCTCAAATGTTTCCTGGATTACTATTTCTTTTCCTTGCAAAAATTAAACTGTTGACACCTTGTGGTCTGTGCAGATCTCAAAGATTTAAATTAATTTCCACTTTATTTAAGAAGGAAATGGCAAAAAACCTCTAAAACTATTAAAATAGAATCAACTTCTTCAACAATTATCCTGAACTTTGAAAACATCTGAATTTTATTTTATGAATACTGTATTTGATTCTACCTTCCTGTCATGTTGCTGACCACCTGCTTTTATATCATTTATGCTAAAGGCATATGAAGGCACTGTTAGATGGAAGAAGAGAAGTAAAATAATAATCCAGTCAGAAGATCCCCAAAGACAATGTTGCCAGATGCGTAGCTGTGTAGGACATCTCAGGATATTTGATAACTCATCAATAAAAAATATTTTGTCTCGGGAATTATTGCGTCAAGGCCATTTATTCAGGGGTGTTTGTTACTTTTGATATTGGTGGCTCTGGACTCTTTTCACACTTTCATCTCCCTCAAGAAAGTTTTAAAAAATCCTGTGTTCAGCCAAACCTAAGAAACTCCCTTTTTTCTGTCTTAGGGATACTATCAATGGGAGCCTATGCAGTTCTGTTTTATGGTCCAGTCTCGGTGACAAGCTGGTTAGTCAAGACTGAAAAGAGTGATCTGTTTGAAGAATGGCCTGTGGGTTTTCTGGGGTAAGGCAGGCCATCTAGGATGAATCAGAGGAAGCTGACAGGAACATGCTTTGGACAGCTGAATGGAAAAATATATAATGCCTTGATTTGATGAAGCTGTTCTAAAACCATTTTGATAAGATATTTTCAGATAGAGACCCCAGACTAGATTTGATGACATAGTAATATTTGTTATCCTGGGATCTATAACCCAGGATTTAGACTAGGGTTGAGCAAGCTATAAACCCATTCCTAGAAGGTGATAGAATGATAACTAATATCTGTGTGAGGGATGATAAGATCTTGAGCAAGAACTGTAATTCAATCAGTCTGTGGTGTGTAATATTGCTTCTATTCCTCTTTCATGACAAGTTTTGAAGTTAACTTTCCTAGAAATATCCTAGAATTATTACTTTTATTTTTATTTAATGTTTCTCATCCCCACTTCTTACTTATCTACACTTGAGCTCAGGGTTAGATCCTGGAACACTTTCTTTTCTTGGCAACACTCTACGTGATGGAAGACTATTATCTTATCCTTGGTTAGTCTTTTCCAAATAAGTAATTCCATCCTCTCAATCTTTCTTTAATATCTTTTTCAAATCTCAGTGCTGGTTTTAACTGATCAAGTTGATCAAAACTCTTCTTGAGGTATCATGCTCAAATGTGTTTCTTCAATTATGATGCAGAACAGGACAAAGATAATTTCCTGCATTTTCAAGATGACATTTCTATTTATTTCAATAGAACTTTCATTTGTCTTTTTTTGCAACCTAGCATTACTTATGTTCACAAGTCTCATGGTAATTCTTGTTCCATAGAAATAAAAAGAAAGTTAAAAAAATAAAAGAAAGAGGACTTGTTCGATGTCACTCAGTGGAGAAAGGTCTTTAGTCATATTCCAGTGCTATAGCCAGATATTCATGCTGTTTTGTCATATGCTTGATTTCATTTTATTTTCAGAATATTTTTGCCACATTGACATGTGAATTTTCTGTCTGCTTCTCCCCATCAGATCTGGCTGCTGCAGACACTGTGCTCAGCAGACACTGTGTCCTGCCCTCTACCACGACACTGTGCATTGCTGTGGGTCATTCATGGTGGGCTCGTAATAAATCACTCAGATATTTCCCCAAATATCAGGTTACAAAGACTAAAGAATAAGAAGATTTCATCGAGCAAAAGGACCCCCCTGAGATGTACACAAAGAAATAGTTTAAATCTGGAGGCAGCATAAACTGTTTCAGCGTGGTCACAGCTATACACGAAAACATTTAGCAGCCTGTATATCATTCCTATAGGCCTAATGCTGCAGGCCGATGTACATTTTGCTATGGTGTGGATTGTGACCACTACTTTGTTTTAATTTGCTTTAACATCATTTGTATGGGGAAATAGTAAAAAAATAGAAGCTTGGGCTATTGGGAAAAAAATATTTAACCTTTGTGAAGTCTCATGTACTATAATCGTATGATTTTCTGTCAACCCGTTTCCTCAGAGCAGCTCTCTGACATTCTAGCCTTATAGTAGGAAACAAAAGAGCTGAAACACTTGAATGTTTGCTAGACTGTTGCAATACCTTACATGTTTAAATGTCACTTGCTAAATTATAGTGGATGATTTTTTTTTCAGGTGTTCCAGTAAATAGGAGCAAAGAAGAAAGAAAGAAGCTATGAAAAAAAATCAGTTCATTTCTTTTGCTCTATCCACTGGAACTTTGTGTGTAGGAAATTTTTTTCTTTGTTTCTTTATGCTAATTAGTTATTTGAATGTATCTCTGGGTAACAATTCATCAATTTTCACTGAAGCTTAAGTAAAAAAGATTCAGATATTTCTAAGATAGAGTTCTGAGAAACAATCTCAGTCCAAATCAGTGCTACATTAGAAAAGACTTTAGCACAGTGATAAGGCTGCTATGCAGGATTTTAAGAAAGGATGTCAGCTGTCTAAAATTAAACATCAAAAGCGGTTTAGATGTCTCAGGTTATCCATCATGTTTATATGTGTCTATAACACTACAGGGAAGCAGCTGTGGGGAAGCCAAAAAATGAATGAAACCAAAATGGATGTGCAAGAGTCAAATATGAGCAAAAAGTTTTGTGAAGTTCTGACCTAGTTCAGCTTTAGCTTGGCAGGGTACCCTTTTTACTACCCTTTAGACATAGGAAGTCTCCTATTTGTGGAATCATGAAGTTCTCTAGCAAGAAAGATTTTCATCTCAGAATAGTCAGGTAAAGAGATATACATGCAGAATAAGTTTCTCCAACTTCATATTTAGCAGGGAAAGAATGTGAAACTCTTTTTCCATGGCCTAAATAATTGTCCTGATGATGGCTATCCTCCAGCATCCTGCAGCTTCTCTCTTTATTTTATCCACTAAAATTTAAATTTCAAAAGCGTCTGATTTAACTCTGATGTCAAACAGGGACAGTTTCTGAATATACAGAAACTGGTTTGCATCGAAAAAATGTTTACCAATTTACTCAAAAATAAAAACGCTTTTGCTACATGGCAAGTAAAAACATCAAAACCCCTGAATATTTAGAGCTACATTCGAAATGCTTTTTAAAAATATTAAGTATGTTAAATCAACTTCAGGTTTATTTTATAAGCCCTTGTAGGGTCAAGGCTATCATTAGGTAATGCTGTGGTAATGTGTGAGGAAGAAATCACATTGAAACGTAATGATAAACTTCAGTGGTGATGGTATGAACAAAATGTTGAAGCCATGCTGCACTCAAAGCTTCTGCAAAAGCACGGTCGCTGGTCTCAAGAGCTCATTGTCTAAATAGACCATGCAGCAGTGGAAAAGCAGCTGTACAGATGAACAGAGCTCTGTGTTGCTAAAAAAAATCAACACGTACTGTTCAGTGTTTAATTCTGCATTTGCAGGCTCACACTGAACCAACAGTTTCTGAGGTGATATCATGGACATAGGCTCAACATCAGGATATTTTTCTTCTGTTGCTCTTTCTCTCCCCTGTGGGAAGCATATCTCTTTGCCTAAATGCTTACTCTGAGTGACTAGTATCACATTTCATGTGCCCTCAATACATTCCAGCAGTATCCAGCATGATGAAACCTACCTCAGCTTTGACCTTTTTTCAATCAGGCTGCATATATGTTAACTTGCATGATTTTATGTCTGATTTCATATTACTGCTTACTATCATATTTATAACATCACATCCCTTTATTTTATCTCTTTTTCAGCTGTGTTCAATATTCCTGTCCGCATAATATCAGACTGATTATTAGTGAATTCCATGAATATGCTTTTTGTTCTTTTAGACCATTAAAGATTGGAAATAAGAAGATATATCACACAGACACAATTTGTTCCAGTAAAAGTCTTTCAGCATATTCACATTTTGCCATTGCACATTGGCCTCTGTTTATATTTCTTCAGCCAGCATGCAGTTCAACTGAAAATACCTAAGCACTCTTATCTGAGTAAATAATGTTATATATTCTGCAAAAATTACTCACTACCAGACATGTCTTCCTAGATAGTATTCTTTATACAGAAGATAATCACAGTCAAATAATTTGTAGTAAAACTAGGAATGCTATTTCATGCCAATGCTTATGTATTTTATCCACGCAAGATATAATAGTATAAAAATGTAATCATACTAAGTGTGCATGCTAATCTTAAATATTATTCTGTAAATCTACCTGGCTACATAAAATAAAATAGAATTACAACATACTTATTGACACAGCTGTATCTGCTGTATTACTGCCACAAAAGGAAACACTTTTAGCTTCCTTGCTCTTAATCTGCTGGTGCATTTTCCAACTTCTGGCTGTCATTTTCAATCCTTGTGCATTTATTTGCAGCATAGTAGTCTAAAGACACAAATCAATACATATACACAACAAGCATGTAGAGATGCACACAAAGATGTAGAGACATATTTTAGGTATATAGAGATATTTATGTGCGTATGAGTGTACAGATTTAGATGTAAAGAATCTGCTTTTACACAGATATTTATGTTATATTCAAGATGTAATAAATATTTGAACATTTATGTAAAATATTCTTCTATTTTACATCTGCAGTGAGGCTGTGAGTTAAGCTGCTATTTCCACAAGTGTTATTCTGATTTCTAAGTGAAAATTCCCATAATTTCCAGTACAGCTGTACAAAATCTCACTTGTTACCTTTCTTGTATTCATGACACAAAAATATGAATACAGATGCTAATTGCATCACATTTCCTGTGCTCTTAGTGCTGCTGCATTTCAGAACAATTCCATTACATCTTTAGGGAGCTGATGTAATGAAATTGACAACTGAAAACTCATCCTTACTTTATTTGCTATGAGAATAATTTCAATATGCAGGTCATACCGAGCTGGGTGGGATTGTTGATTAGGTGGAGGACAGAAAAGCTCCACAAAGGGGTCTGGGCAGGCTGGATTGATTGGATGGATTATGTGAACTTCACCAAGGCCAAATGTCAGATCCTGCACTTGGGTCACTACACCTCATGCAGTGCTGCAGGCTTGCAGAAAAGTGGTGGGAAAGCATCCTGTCAGAAAAAATCTTGAGGTATCGACTGACCATGTCTAAACATGAGCTAGTGTGTGCCCAGGTAGCCAAGAAGGCCAGTGACATTCTGGCTTGTATCAAAAATTGTGGGGCCAGCAGGACCATGGCAGCTATCATCCCTCTGTACTCGGCACTGGTGAGGCCACACTTCAAATCATGTGTTCAGTTCTGGGCCCCTCACTACAACAGGGACGCTGAGGTGCTGGAGCCTGTCCAGAGGAGGGCAACAGAGCTGCAAAGGAGCTGGAGCACAAGTTTGATGAAGACTGGCTGAGGGAACTGGGGTTGTTTAGCCTGGAGGAAAGGAGTCTGGCTGGAGACTTTATCACTCTCCACAACTATCTTACAGGAGGTTCCAGCAAAGTGGGAGTCAGCCTCTTCTCCCAGGCAATGTCAGGACAAGAGGAAATGGCCTCAGGTTGCACCAGGTTGTCAAGCACTGGAACAGGCTGCCAAGGGCAGTAGTTGATCCACCATCCCTGGGGATATTTGAAAAAACCTGGCAATCAGGCACATGGTTTAGTGGTGGACTTGGCAGTGCTGGGTTTCTGCTGGACTCAGTGATTTAGGGGTCATAGAACCTAATTGATTCTATGAGTCTACAATAATCTGAGGGAAAAAATGTGATCAATTTTATTATGAATTACAGAGTTTATCTTAGTGGAAAGAAAAGGATTTTTTTCCAGCTAAAAAGAAGGAAAAACTTGTTCCACAGGACTGGGGTGCTTTCAAATTGTTCAATGTGGAACCATAGTGAGGTTAAAAGATGAAGAGAGCTCCCATCAGAACAAAGGCATCCTCATTTTTCATTGTCATACTTCATTAGAGCTAGATGACATGAATTCAAGAGTAATACACATTTCCTTGGGCAGGAAAGGCATTAAGTACTATTCTTTAAAGATCAACTTAACCGTGCCAGAGGGTTTCAGGTACTGAAAATTTTATTTTACTTCGTATACTAAATGCATACAGAGAGCCACCCAAAACTACTAGTCCTACTCTTTGAACAAGTATGTGCAGAAATACATAGTACAGCAGGAACAGTGAGGGAACAGAACGAAGAGTTGCACGAGCAAATGGAAACAGAATTTGATAGGCAACTGAATAAAGACACTGGCTGAATTACTAGTTTCATTCCATATTTTTAGATGTGGAAAATTTTATTTGCAATGACTCCTTAAATTATTTATAGGATTAAATTAGCAACAGTTCTAAAACACATAATAAAATTTAATAACACTACAATAACTTCTAAAGTGACTATGACTGCAAAAACATGCCAAATTGCTGAATAATAGAATTTTCATACATTAAACACATGAAATACCACCTTTTAAATTATTAGCTTACATGGTTTTTGGATTGCAATAGCTGCTAGCTTCAATAATAAATGTCGAATTTGGATGAATACAAATTACATTATAATATAATCCAGATAAGTGCCAAGTAGATTTTACTAGGGAAATTTTTAGGGGCAAGAGCATAACAGAAAATCTTTTTTGTCTAAGAAAAAGTGTTTTTCTCCAGTGACTAGACGCTAACTGGATATATCACCATTCACGAACATCATTCACTTCCACACTCTGGGCCTGGCCATCCGGCCAGTTCTTAACCCAGCGAAGACTGGCCCTGTCCAAGCTGTGGGCTGCCAGCTTTTCTAGGAGTATGACATAGGAGGCAGTGTCGAAGGCTTTGCTGAAGTCCAGGTAGACAACATCCACAGCCCTTCCCTCATCCACTAGGCAGCATGCCCTTTCATAAAAGGAGATCAAGTTGATCAGTCAGGACCCAATGGCTCTGGTCCATGCCAGCTGGGTCTGATCCCTTGATTGTCAACTACACCACTCAGCTCAGTGTCATCTGCAAACCTGCTGAGGGTGCACTCAATGCCCTCATCTACGTCATTAATGAACATATCAAATAACACCGGTCCAATATGGACCCCTGAGGGATACCACTTGCAACTGATGTCCATTGGGACTCTTAGACGTTGACCACTAGCTTCTGGATGCCACCATCTGACTACTTACCTGTCCATCTAAGAGTTCACCTGTTGAATCCATCTCTCTCCAATCTAGAGAGAGGGATGTTGTAGGGGACCATGCCAAAGGCTTAACAGAAGTCCAGATAAATGCAACTTTAACCTTTCCCTTGTCCACTGATGTAGTGACTCAGTGTTGGTCAGGCAGGATTTTACCGTGGTGAAGCTGTACTGATTGTCCCAAACCACCTCCCTGTCCCCCATATCACTTAGCACAGCTTCTATGAGGAACGGTTCCATGATCTTCCCTGGCACAGAGGTGAGGCTGACAGGTTGGTGGTTCTCAGAGTCCTCCTTTCTACCTTGTTTAAAGAAAGGTACAATATTTCCCTTATTCCAGTCACCTGGGATTTCGCCTGACTGTTATGTCTCTTCCAATATCATGGAGAATGATTTGGCAACCACATCAGCCTCAGGATTCCCTCAGGATTCTAGAATGCATCTTCTGAACATTCAGGCTCCTCAGGTGGTTATGAACCTGATCTTTACTCACAGTGGGAAGCTCTTTGTTCCTGCAGTCCCTATCCTTCTTTGCACCTATTTGTGAGGTGTGGAAAGAGAGTCTGGCATTGAAGACTGAGGCAAAAAATTTGTTGAGTACATCAGCCTTCTCCTCATCTGTTGTTTCCAGTTTTGCAGCATTGTTCATGAGGGGGTTACACCTTCTTTGACCTTCCTTTTCTGGTTAACGTACCTGTAGAAACCTTTATTATTTTTTGCGTCCCTCGCAAGTTTCAATTCCATCTTTGCTGTGGCCTTCCTCATCCCATCCGTAGACAACTGTATTTCATCTCTATACTTTTCCCAGATCACCATCCTAGGTTCAACTGCCTATGTATTTTCTTCTTTCCCTTTAGTTTGACCAGCAGATCCGTACTCAGATATGCCAGTGTCTTGCCTTCCTTACCTGATCTTTTTCTTCTGGGAATTGCTAGCTTTTGTTGTTTGTGGAAAAATAGGTACATAAGAAGCCCTTTATAAATTTAGGGTGTGTATTTGATTCCTAATTATTTACAGTTCTTGAATAACAGACATCTATATCAAAGGTCAGAGTTGGTTTACTTGTTATTAAGTTTCTAGTAGTGATTTACCAGTCTGTTTATACATCTGATCCAGGCATCATTAAGACAAGTATGAAAACTTAGTTTAATGGGGTGTGGATGATCTCCCAGATTATAAGGAACAGTGCCTCCTTTTTTAAGTCTTCTGGTACATTTCCCTGAGCAGCAGAGATGCCTGAATAACTTTCTGCCAGCAAAAGTGACAATTTCACTGTTCATTCCCCTGCTCTTGTCTGAATCCTTCTCTCCCTTGTGTTACATGGATTTGAGGATACCTTGCTGAACCAATTCTATTTATCAGCCCAGCAAAATGCTGATAAGCTACAGTTGGTCTACAGTTTGTTAGCATTTTTGCTGAGCTACTGAAATGAAGTTACTCACAAAAGCTTCAGCAAAACATCAAGGTGAGCTGAGCAAGGACTGTAGAGACAGGACTGCGGGAAAGAAAAATGAGATGGAGGACTCCCTCATTTTGAATTTGCAATCTGCCAAGGTAGTTCACTCCAGCTAGTGAAAGTATTTCTGTTAACATAAGTTCCTGTTACTTATGCAAGATCTGGATGATGTTGTCCTCTTCCATCTCTCCATCCTGTCAGTGTTAATGGATTCAGAGACATGACTCCATTCTCTGAATTACAATCTGGAAGAAAAAATTTGTAGTTCAGAAATGTTTAAATCTGGCACGAATTTTTCAGAAGGATAAAATAATAGTACATTAGTGAAAGGCTCATTTGGTGTAAACTAACTTTCCCAGTTCAGGATCATGACACAAAAATAAGTGGGTATTAGTACAAGAAGACATCACACCCAGCTTCCTGCAGCCATCAGTAAATAACCATTGTATAAGGACAATCTCAAGTAAAAGTCTGCGGCCTGTTAATTCAACACTCGTATAGCTGAAAATCTGCCTAAGCCTCACAGATGATCTGAGAGTGTATAAACCTAACACGAACCGTAGATTAACCATGATTAAAACATTTCTCTCTGCGGCTGGCTGTCCCAGTACACAGTGATTTAACAAAGAGAAAGTACAGTCTTGAAGAAACTAAGGGTGAACAAAAAGGGAAAGAAATCCACTGTTTGCATTAGGGTGGTGTACCATTATGCTTTGGACACACATCCTTTTCTAATTCCACGTTACCTTATGGACATGTCCATCTGCTGATCATTGCCTCTGTCCATCTCCACTCCCAGGCAGAATTTACTACCACTCTGAAACGCCAGCTTTGCTGCTGCCAAGACAGCTTCAGTGTTCTCTCTTAGGAAAGATCTTGTATTTAAACCCATTAACTTAACCTATCTCAATATCACTGCAATTTTGACATGAAAAGCTCTGCCGAGAAGTTTAAGGAAGTGATAGTTCATAGTGAGGAGATCTGGCAGCGTGGTAATTAGCAGCTGGAAGAGTAACTCTTACAGGTTATCACAGCAGCACCACTGACTATTGCTTTACAATACTGGGCTGTTTTGTGAAGGTAAGAAATTAATTCCTCTTTGACAATACTGAATGATTTCATCTGGACTGAGTACTGGCAAACAGAACACTGAGGACAGCTTTTGGATCTGTGAATGCTCAATGAAAGGCATTACAAGGTTGTTACCAAACAGACAAGTTACTAAGGTACATAAACGTTCACTCATTCATCAGCCCAGCAGAAGAGAAATAGAGAGGCAATCCTTACCCAGAATAAAAAAAGGACTGATTAACGTATCAGTAAGAGATCTAATTTTCTATGTTAACAGGTTGAAATCCTAAGCTTTTGTTTTCTAACAGTTCAGGTTTTCATCTTTGACTGTGAAGATACTGTTTTGCTCATACTAAAAAAAAAAAAAAAACAAAAAACCAACCAAACAAAAAAACATTGATAAGTAAGAATGAATTGGTAACTTACTTATTTTTATTTTCAAATTTTATAGCTCAAAGGGACCTCAGGACCTTATCTGGTCCATGTTTCTCCCAAAAGTCTCTGATATGTACCTAGATTTTTCACATTTGTCTTCAATCCTCTCACAATTTTCTCTTCTAGAGTTCATTTGATGGAATTTTCTGAAAATATTGACAGTATTCTCCAGTTTGAAAATATCTTTTAGGAATAAGGTGGGATGGGGATGGGGTGGGGGAGGATCACAAAATTTATAACACAATTAGTAAGCATAAGTTCAATGCTTGAGGAAGAAAAAGAATGAATTGCAACTCCAGTTTTGCGTCTTCTCCTTTGGCATTTTCAAAGAGATTGAAGGCAATGGAAAGGAAGGGTTTTATTTCACTCACATTTGTACTCATCCAGTTACTGTTGCTAAAACTTTGACAATGAGATGAATCAGATAAAGGCTTAGCTACCCAATGTGTTAGGCTGCATAAGAGAAGTTTCTGCCCTATTCAAAGGCACAATTCAGCTATTTAAATTTTTGTTTTCTTTTTCTATATTCTGTAGAACTCCAATAAATCCTCCTTTTGTTCACTCAGAAATGAACATGACTGTGGCTGTGAGAGAGGGGTGCTCTTCCATAGTGTTCTGAGAGGAATTGATCTGTGTTCTCTTAAGAGGAAGAATAGCACAACCGTAATCTAAAAGAAAAAAAAGCACATCAGAGCATTTGTAATCAAATCAAAATTCCATTCTTTGAAAGATGTTATTGATTTTTAGAAATTTCAATTGAATTATAAGGAAGAGATTACCATGTTTTATTTGACAGAGGACCCAAGCATTCATCCTGAGTATAGAGCTACTCTGATGTCACTTTTCCTGAGGTGAAGAATTTCTCATATCAGACTCCTCTGATAAAAGAAGATCAGATATCTGAATTTGCATTTCCTCTATCCTCAACCAGAGCATTACTCAAGAGATTGAAGTGTGTGAATTTATTTCTCATCAGAGGTCATTACTGAACACCATATAGAACACTTCTTTTTTTTTTATCATTCTCCAAACTGAAGGTGTCTTTTTTTGTATTAAAAAATATGCAAGAAATCCTTTATTTTAAATACTTTCCAAAAGCTATTTTATTTGCTTTGATGAGAAAAAATGTTTTGAAGGTTGAGAAATCATCACAAAATAAAATTTCATACTCTGTATTATTGCTTTAAGAATATAAGGTTAAAAAATTACATTTAAGAATTTTAGCTCAGATTTGCATGGTGAACTCGTTAGTGCATAAAAAGATGGTTTTCTAATCCTATGCTACACTAGAGAAGCTTTCTAATATTACTGCCCCTCTCGTTCAACTGAACAAGATGAAAGAAAAGGCTGCATTTAGGACAAGCTATCAAAAAAGAATAGAAAGAAGAGAGAAGCTAGGGAGAGAAGATAAGGAAGCACAGAGAAAATAGGAGCAACCAGGTAGGAAAGATGCACACAGAGGGAATGGGAAGAAGAAGACCTTGTGATCTGGGGAACCACAGTGAAGAGCTAAGAGAATGATTGTGGACTAAACCACCAGCAGAGGCTGAGGAGATTGGTAGGAAAAGAGAAAATTGTGTGGCAGTAAGCGCAACGCAGTTGCAACTGTTAGACGCCATTTTTCGTTGGACATGGAAATTAATACATTACTTTCATATATCAGCATTTCTTTGTTATCTGAAATAGATAATTTAGTGCTTGAAGTCATAGTTTGTGACTAGACTTTTTTTCATAATTCATGAAAAGAAAAAGTGGTTTTCTTCACCAGAAGTGCTCCAAAACTGTATGCTTAAATAATTTGATCATGAATTGAAATAATTATAAAAAAAGTAAACCATCATTTTTAATTTTGATTAAATATTATGATTTTAATTTCAACAAACCTTACACATGAAACAAAGCACTCTGAGGGTGCCCTTCATGATCTGAATTATTTTTCTTTTGTTATGCAACAGTGAAAGAATTTAATTCTGCATTAGAAATAGCATTGCCAGCATGTCGAGGGAGGTGACCCTTTCTCTCTGCTAAGCATTAGTGTGGCACTGAGTCCAGTCCTTGACTGAGAGGTATGGACCTACTTCAGTAGGCCCAACAAAGGGCTACTAAAAAGATTAAGGGACTGGAATATCTCCAATCTAATGAAAGACTTGAGAGAGTTGAGGATCTATGGAGTCTCATCAATGTGTACAAACACCTGAAGGGAAGGTTTAAAGGGGAAGCCAGACTCTTTTCAGTGGTGTCAGGAATAGAGGTAATGAGCCACGCTTGGAACACAGAAACATCCATTGAACGTCAGGAAACACTTTTACTGCTAGGGTGACTGACCCCTGGAGCAGATTGTCCAGAATGGCCCTGGGCAACCAGCTCGAGCTGTCCCTGCTTGAGCAGCGTGTTGAATCAACTGGCCCCCAGGAGGCATCTTCCAACTCCAGCCTTTCTGTGGTCCTGTGGTTCTATGATTTCAGATGATATCTTTGGCTTCCAGCCTGAGGCTGAACAACAAGCCAATGAAAGCATCTCAAAGTTGGCATGTGTTAGGTTAAATATGGAATTCCTTTTGGAGTTAAATAATCAATCTTGACTGCTGTATAATCCTGATAGAGGATAATACTATTATTAGGAGTGTAATTTTCAAATTTCTAATATTTAGTTTTAAAAGAAAAAAAAATTATGCTTCAAACAATATGTGACTGGAATATTTAACTTACAAATAAAAATTTCTCTAGTTACAAAATTCCTATATTACAGTTTGCAGTGCAATTTTAAGTGAGCTCCTTTATGGTATCCTCTATTTGCATAATTTATGGAATGGTTTCTTCTCAAATACAGTTCATAGCTTATCAAAGGCTCGGAAGAGGGACTGAAAATGCAAGAGAATTAAATCTCCTGAACTGTGAGGAGTGAACTCATTGAGTCCAGTAGTCTGTGAGTACTGCTATTACTAAAAGTGTATTCTTTTAATAATATTATCTTTTCTGAAGCTGCTTTATCGTGTAGCCAAGCAAAACTTGCATTTCAGTAAAGGATTAATAGAACAGGTTACTGTCCTCTTCCAAGACAGTACATGAAAATTACATTTGTTAAGTAGTTTTATTACTTGCAGTCATTAACGTTTGAGATGTGTAGAAAGCTGGGGACATGAAGTGAGGGTCCCAGGCAGTTGAATGTCCACCCACAATCATATTCTCTATAAGATATCTAGTGTCTATAAAAATGCCCTTAGGACCTGTTAAGCCTACAATATAATAAGCTGTAATAATAATTTTTTCCATTCCTTCTAATGGGAAACCTTACAAACCTCTTCCTGAGTTACTTTGGTTGTCTACCAAAGGCATTCATGGATATATTTATTCATGAATTTGCAACAAACGTTTCTGTGAGAAGGGCTCCCTCACTCACATTTGCAGACTGAGGATAGGGCCTGATTCTTCAGAGTAACTCAGCAGTCTCATTATCAGGTTGATCTCAGACAGGTTGCAAGTTTTCCCTGTCAGGTGATTAAAGGGCAGTATTTTATGGAGCTGAGGAGGAAGGAAAGGGAAGTCATGTTTCTGTCTGTAAGAGAAGATACGGTCACATTCTATATCTCAGAATACTGTTTGAACACAATTTTTAAAGGCGAGAGGTAGAACAGATACAGTGCAGAAGGAGTATAACTGGACTTGGAAAGCATAAAAAAAGATAACTGCATATGACTCTATTTTGTTTTTTAGCATTAAGAAGAATTTGGCAATTAAATGATGCCCAGAGAGAAAGTTAACAGAGGATTACATTAAATTGTAGGGATATTTATACTTGTGTATATATGTGTTTACCCACGTAGACACTGTCAGAATACAGAGTAGCAGTGAAAAAAACCTGCCATGTGCAAAGAGATTGAAATAGATGACCCAAGATATTTTTTCCCGTCATATTAACTGGTGATTAGGAATGAAAATTGAAACAAAAAGTGCATAGAGTGTGAGTTCATGCAAAATCCAGGCTCAGAACTCATTAACATGTTTTCAGTGCTTTTTTGAGCATACAGTAAGTTGCATTTTTAGAAATAGTTTATATAGATTCCAACAAAAAATGGCACAGGAAAAAAAACCAGTTGTCAACATCAAGTAAGAGAAACCTGTCGAAAACAAAAATAAACTGATTGCAAGAGAGGAAGAATTATCTTCTCCCTGAAGATTTCTTATAGTTGCCATGAGAAATTAAATGTGTAACTGAAACTGAGAGGAGAGAGGATGACTCCACATGAAGATGAGTTATTTAGGTTGGACAAGAAAATATATAAACAAATTGCTTATTTAACTTAGAAATAAGATCAATTTAGGAAGACTTAATAAGTTTTTTTCCTATATAAATGTTTAAGCTTTATAGATTTATAAGCTTATAATCTAGATGAGAGGCATATATGTACACACATGTCTTAATATTTTTAAACTATTTTTATTATTAACTATACCCAAACTGGGTAGTTAATATTTTGCAAAGATTGCAAGGATCAGCAAAGGCTGATAATGAAAGAATAGAAGATTTTTTCCGTGCTCCATGAGGATAACATTGATAAACAGTTCCCTGTATGTGATAATTCCACACATCTTCCTCTCTCTAAGATATTTTAGTGTGTTCAGGTTGCAAAACAAGCTGATCATCTCAGCAAATCCCAGCCCTTCCTGTATGTGTGAACCATTTACCTGCCCAGAGACAAATGCAGTAATAAAGAATCATTTAACAGCTTATGCTAATAATATTGTTCATGATCTGTGTATTATATGACAATTGAAAAATTAAAATAAATATCATGAGGGTTTGGGGGCTTCCTTTTCTGTTTTCCTCTTTATTTTTTTCCTCTTATTAAGTCTGATAATGAGGAACTGCTAGATCGAGCAAGTTCTTTGACCTGTAATGAGCTCCAACTTACAGCTGGAAATTGCACTTTCCACCTTTTGTTTAGAAAATGAGAGAAGCCTAGAGTAAAAAAATGGAGTGGAAAGAAAAATAAGAAAATTAAACTCTTCAGTTACTATACAGAAAATCAAAGCATCTAGTTTTCTTTTTTTTTTTTTTTTTGCTATAAGGCTTGTTTCAAAGATTAGTAAGTTATTACTTCAGTTCTAAAGAGAGACCCAGGCATGTAATTTCTTTGCTTTAAATATAAAGGCAACATTGGCAAACTACTAATGCATTTTATCAAGCCTTGCTAAATTTCCATTAGTTCTCACACCTATAGATTTCACTCAACTTGAAATGAAAAATCATGACCCTTTGAAATAAAAACATTTCATTGCTTAAATATGTAATTAATATGATACAAAATTCCTTGAATCAATCAGCCAAAGGTGAGAGTGTTATTGAGGAGTGATCTGAAGGTATATTATACCGAACTTCTGCAAGTAACAATGTAAAACACATCCAAATAGTCTAAATAACAGATTCAAGCATGAAAAACACTGAGTTTATCCTTCTGACACTGCTAACTACAAATACTTATGGAATATTTAGTTCTAATCTTGAACAGCAGCACAGTTGCCTAGTGTGATTCTCAGGTAGGTATCTTTTAATTTTCTTTTGTTTCACAAATACACGTTCCTATCACTAAACTGCAATATCCCTGGACTTAGAAGGAGAAATGCTATAATTAGTGTGTGGAAGTGAGAATTCCAGGTGATTAGTATCAACCATTTAATAGCCTCACTGAATGTTAGTGAAGCGCATGCAGTACAAACTAAGTACTTATCACTAACTGACAGATCATAATTATAATTAATTAACTGCCATGATTAATAATCTGCATGTAGATCTGGGGGTTTTATCTTTTGAAAATAGGTCAAAGTCCTGTCTGAAAAATAAAATTCTGTTCGATGAATAAGCACATGACAGAGACAGGGTCTTTGGGCTGTCTGAAACAGTCTCAACAAGACTGTTTTCAAGCACAACCTTTGAGAAAAACTTTGAAATTCAAACTTCAATTCTAACAAAATAAGTCTTGATTGTGTTATGAATTGGTAAATGAATTATTATTTTTAAAATCCCATGGAACTAACATCATACCTAGTACACAGTAACTAGAAAGTGTTAAAAGGATACTTATTCCAAATTCTGAAGCAATGTCTCTGGGTGTTTTGGGGAAGGAGGAGATGGAAGTTGTAGGGACAGGAAACCTAAGCGAAGGCTCGGTGCTGAGTCCTCAGGCTGCTGCACAGAACTTCCAGCTTTGGACTTATGAGACTGTAGCAGCTACAAATTGATGATTCAGAATTGTTTCAAGAGTTGGGGAAACCTGGGAATCTATCTAAATGCATAAATCTGAATATTTGCCAGTAAACAAAGAAATTCATGTATCTCCAAGGATTTAAATGCAATCCTAGCTACAAAATTAAGATGTATTTTGCATAATGCAGGGTACTGCAGAGAATTCTTTTGTGGGGATGTTCAAAAGTAATCTGTCAAATTGAAACTCACTGTAAAAATCCATTTGTTGTAATCGATTTCTGAAATGGGGTACCTATGGAAGGCAGCGTTTCTATAAGGAACAATTAATCTTATAAGAATATGTTGTTTTAGAATCTAAAAAAGTGCAGGTTAATTGAATGTTTTGAATAGAAACACACAAAAATTTTGTATCACAAATAGACAAGAGAAATTAAAATAAAACAGATTCTTGATTTGTGAGTTATTTGGGGTAGTTTTATGTCAATGTTTCAGTATGTTTTCATGTTTTGCTTTTGCTTCTGGCATTGTGACTTCTTGCTTTCTAGAACTTAATGACTTTGAGCTCTAAGAAAGCAAGGTGGTTGCATGTGGAAATACTACTATTAGTTTCATACCAGGCCAGGTCTTAGAAATATGAGAAGCTCAGCTTTCAAGTAAAAAAAAAAATTCCTTTACTGTAGAGAAAAGCTTTTAAAATGTTGGCAGAGCAAAACAAGGTTTCAAACTTCAAGAAGAAAACAAAAGAAGAAAATGTGTTCCTTCTCAGATAAACTTAATTAGATCTTCATTATAACACAATGGAACAATATATCTCCCTTCATCATACTTGATCATATCTTTATTATAATCTTCATCATCTGGGAAAGGAGGAGAGCCAACTAATGATTATGGAACATTTAAACTAAAAAGGGGTAGATTTACATGAGCTATTAGGAAGAAGTTCTTCACTATGAGACGCTGGAGCAGGTTTCCCAGAGAAGGTGTGGGTGTTTCATTTCTGGAAGCACTCGAGGCCAGGTTGGATGGGGCTTTAAGCAGCCTGGTCTAGTGGAAGGTGTCTCTGGGCTAGTTCCTGCTATACGGGATTATGTCAGAAATTGTATTTTTCTGTTTTACTGAATACTAATCACTTGTACTAACCTATGTGTCTATCAACTAGAGAAGATGAATAGAGAGGTCTGCCTTAGCTCTTTGGCTGATTTTGTAGTCAGTGAGCAGAAATAAACATCTCCAAAATGCAGACAATTTGATCTGAGATACTCACAGAATATGAATTCTATTGCCCTCTGGAATTCTGTACACCAACCTGACCTTTTCCAGCTGTGAAAGGAGTGAAGAGAAACTCTTCTATTCACTGGTGGTAAGAAGGTCCAGTCCCATTTAAATATAGGTATTTACCTGTAGATGTACCCAATATTTATAGATAGATCAACTATGAACACTTGCAAAATTTCCAGTTGAGACAGGATTGCTGTAATTTTGAATTGAGCTTGCTGAACCTGACCACTTCCTGATTTTGAGTCCTAGGCCCCTCTCTTTGGTTTATCTTTATAGTTTAGATGAAACTTTAATTGAGTCTTACTTATTTTAATTTATTTGGCCTTAATGATTTAAAAGGATTATTTAATAGATATTCTGTGGGCACAGTATATTTTTCAGTTTTATGTCCCATCAAATGAAAATATTAATATTTTCTTTCCCCAGTACCTAAAGGGAAACAAAAGGGAATGACCTGCACTTAAACTTGACATATAGCGACAGACAGTATCAGATCTCCAACAGATTTCTCCTTTCCAGCATGGCCTTAAAGCAGAGAAGCAAATGATCTATATATGATTCCCATTTAGTAAATGATGTGACTTTTCTACATGAGTATTTCTCACGTACAAATAGAAGAAAGGTCTGTGAAACATATTAACAATTCTATTAATTCCACCTATTAGCATCAGTACCTTAGATGGAAGATCAAGTTTCAGGCTGTGCTTAAAGATATTTTCCATTTCAAGACGGTCTGCAGAAGAGTAATAGCGGTAATCAATAGAAATCACTGGAAAAATTGGAGTTGCTTAGTCTAGACAGAAAAAGACTGAGGTGAGATATGATAAGAGTCTTCTAATGTGTAAAGGGGAGCTGAAAGAGAATGGGAATAAAATATTTTCTTTTTTTTTTCCTCAGGACAGAGTAAGAAGTAATGGACTTGGAGGTCATCAAAAATAACTGTGGGAGGCATTTAAAAAGAATGACAGCTTTGAAGACAGATCTGCAATTGAGTAGGTTGTCTGGGAAGGTATGGACTCTCCATCACTGAAGATATTTTAGAACAGGTTAGATGAATATGTGTCTTGGGTGGGTTAGTTATAGCTGATTCTGCCTTGGATGTGCAGACTCAGCTAGATGACCTTTCAAGCTCTGATCTATGACTCTATAGAAACAATACTAACCTCCTTTGTAACACACTTTCATATCTACTGTTAAAATGCTAAATGTTTTTTTCAGATCCAGAGGTGAGATTAAAATGCAGTGAAAAAAATTACTGTAACTTTATTTTTTACGTGAACATATTTTAAGCCATTAAAGTTTTTAGAAAAATTAAGACAAATAGATGAACATATATGGAGGGTACAACCGTATAATTAATTTCTCTAAAAACCAAGACTACACTGTGTTACCTCTGGAGTTTGGGTGCTTCTGCTGCCGATTTATAAATGAGATGAAGATTTCAGGAATAAAATTTTCCTTCACTGTTCTAAACTCTTATATTCATCTGCAGATACTACAAAGCTTCTTTTTGAGCTTCTTTCTTGGCTCATTTGTAACATCACCTCCATTTGCAGAAAATGTGAGGTTATGGGAATCCAATCTTCTATCTGACTGTGCCACAGGATCTTTTTTCCTTGTAATTCCTAAACTGAAAACTACTTTAAGCACATTTTTTAAGTATTCTGAGGTTTTCTTGTAAATGCCAGTTAACTCTTAATGTAACTGTGAATGCAACTTACCCACAAACTACGTAGAAATCACAATTTTCAAATTCTCTATAACATTGGCTGATGGCTGATGGCTCCGTAAAAACTGAGAATTATGCAGCATAAAATTTATTTTCTATGTTTTGCTTGAGGTTTGGCAGTGGGTTTTTTGTGGGGCGAGGGATTAGTGTGCATTCTTTATTATTTTTATTTACAAGATACTAATTTAGGGGCCAGGCTTCAATAGATTTGTATTGAATGGTCATCTGTGGTTTTGACTTAGAAGACTATTTCTGCAGTAAAGAATACTTTGGTGAAATTAGATCAGATTTTGATCAATGCTTTCTGCATTATTCATGTTTACTTTTGTAACATTTTTGCTGTGATAATGAAGTCTCAGTGGTATGCAACCTTCCAAAGGGATGCTAATATTAGCTCTTTTTTTCTTAACAAAGATCACCTATTTGGTGCAAATTATGGAGACTGAGGTTTGAAAAGTGTATTTAAGCAAGATTCATGGTTTAACTTGCACTAAATAAATCACCCTAGAGCACTCTGAAGGTGGAAAATATAATTCATATCCCAACCGTTACTGTTGGTGGAAGAATAAAGTAAAATATGTACTCTTGAGGATATCCACCATTTAATCTTAGTTGTGAATTTTCTTAGTTTAATGGACTGATTTTCTCAAGAGAATATAAAATATAGTAGAAACAGGGAAAGATTTAAACCTCTTTCCATGTTCTCCAGATAGACAATCCTCCAGTCTTTTTACTGACTTGCAGTAATATCAATGAAAAATTTATTCTTCAGAATTTAGCACCATAGGCTGGATTAGCAAAAATTTGTTGAAATGATAGCCACTGGTATTTCTGAGCATCTCAGACAGGCAGCCAGAAGAGATCAATGTGTCAGACATCAAAAGAGCTGAAAAGGAGGGTTTAGCCAGCTCAGTAATTTAGATGTTGCTGGGTTGAAGCCTCTTGTTATGCAGAGTTGCTGCTTCATGTGTGTCTTCCAGCAGTGGATGTCCACTGGGTCTTTCCTCGAAAAATACTGTAAGAATATTTAACCTTAATCAGAGTATCTCTGATAAAGTTGTTTTGATATCTGAGAGCACTTGAAACAATTTTTTTTTCACCGATATTTCTGTCTTTCAGTCACTGCTTCATTAGCCATTCTGAAGCAACACAACACAAATATATCCCATTCCACCTGCATGCTCCTACCTGAAGTTAAAAATTTTGCTCTGAATATTTACAGTAAAACTCTTAACAAGCTAGTGAGAAAAAGATGTTTGGATAGGCTGCATTTGTGGCAATGTTACTCCCAGTCTTGGGGTTAGGCCCCCAGTTTAAAAAGAAGGACACAGTCCAGATGGATTTAATCCACTGTGCTGCATAATTGGTCCTTGCATGAGCAGCTTGCTTGAAAAATGCAAATTTTTGCTTTGCTAGCATAATAGGCCTCTCATCATAAGCATAGTGGATTTCTATGCACATATACTTATTCACAATGCCCAAGGCCTTTCTTACTAATAAGTATCAAATTTAGAGAGCATGGATATGCATATTTGGAAACAGAGGTTTACCTCCCTGAGGACATTTTTACTGTCAAAATGCAAATGCCCACTGACTCTAAGCACTGTGCAGCTTAATATCAGCTGAACATTGGCAGTGAGAATCCTTTTGGGCTTTTAGGGGCAACATTTTTTTAGACTTGGAGAGAAAACTCATTACATAAATCATTCAGAATCAGGGTGTAAATATTTTCTTTAGAAGAACAACTAAATCCCTATAGTAACCCCAAGAAAATAAAAATAGTTATTAACTGACATTTGAAAATTCGTCATCTGTCTCACATATATTAAGGATGATGTTCATGGTTTTTTCATCTTCAGACCTCTGTTTTACCCAATGCTGGTTTTCATAGTTTGTTTGTAGTTTATTTTATCATTATAAGAATCCTAGAGTGACTCTTCTCTCAGCTCCAGAGAATGGCTGCTTAAAATGAGCAATCAATCATCAAGTAGAGTTTTGCTCAGGAAGCTATTGACTACAAAGTTCATGGGTGTCTCTGAGATGTCTTTTCAATTATTTGAATCTCTTAAAAGTCAAATGCAGGTTAGGTACCACTGATGAACCTTTAAAATACAAGATTCTCTCCTCATCTAGGTGAATCAAGGAAAGCAAAATAAAAATAGCTTGGAAAACAAGTAGGTTTTCCACATTACATGTTTCCTTTTTTCCTGGAAACATATATTTTCAGCTTCAGATGATTTGTTTCTTTCATTCTGACAAATAAATAGATATTTCACAACCAACTATTAATGTAAGTTTTCTTTCCAGCTCTCAAATGGAATTTTTATCTCCAGTACAGCTTTCCCATCAGAGGAATTAACATCATTGCCATGAAATATTTAGCTCTAATAAATGTAAGCCAGCTCTTAAGATATAGTTTAATAACATACAACTTGTAAGTCAGGAGCAACAGTTCTTTCTCCAAGCACACAGATATTTTAGAATATCTGAGAAACATTGGTGGGACAATAAATGCATCACTGAAATAAATGTGCTGAAAATAAAAAATATATGAAGAGTGAGCACAGGTGCCTTTGTTCTGCGTGTAGACTGTCATCTCAGTGAAATGCAATAAAGAGCTGTTCTTTACACAGAATAAGTTATTGATATATAAGAACATCATTTAGAATTTGAAAAAAGATACACGTAAAGTTTGTGTGACCTTCACCCAATATTAGACCCGAGAAGGTAAAAATTATCATTCAGTTTTAGAAAAGATGAACTTCCTGTGACATTTGTAGATCTATTTAATGTTTTGCAAATGACTACAATTTCATTATCATACTATGGCCATTTTACTATAAATATCCATCTTATCATATCATTTAAGCCCTTCCAGATGATAAGAAAATATGAAGATGGAAAGAACAACTTGATTACATAAAGTACATAATTAAAGTATGGGAGTTAGCTGTTGACTTTGTTAAAAACTGTAGGTGGATGTTTCTAACTCCAGAAAATAGTCTGGACTAAATTTGATTGTTACAAATAGTAAACTGTGCCTGAGTGAGGCAGACTTCAGTGAACATGATATGGCCATTATTGATATTCGCCTGTGGAGCAGCCTGTTAGAAAATTCAAGATGGTATTTGGCAGAATAAACAGCAGTATATCCCAAGAGAGGTAGGCTTTATTTGTGTTGTACATAGAACACACTAGTGAGCATATCACCTAGCTTTAGTAGAAATACCGATAATTAAATTGAGTGGATAAAAACAATGTAGTGTAAGAAGACAGAACAGAATCTGCAGTCCTAAGGTCAGATTTCCTTCAGGGAAGATGACTCTGACTTCCATGCATCTGTGGAACAGAGGTGAATTTTTCTCACATTCCCCCAAAAAACAATTACTGTAGCTTAATTAATTTTTCCAACTACCTTTGAGGAAAGTGAGATACGTTCATAATTTCTAGCAGGAGTTGGTAGATTTTCTTGACAGTTTTGTTTCTTTAAGCTGAAGATACGGCGGCTGAGCACTAGTCCACCACCAAGGTATGTTTTTGTAAAGAACTGGAATTTTTGTGTTTATCAGCCTTTTCTTCAATATCTTGAGTTTGCATCTGCACTTTGACTAAGCCGACGTGTGCAGTAAAACAAGAGAAGGTTTGTTGTAATAATAATACAGGTTTGAAATAGATTCTTTGAGTTTCATTTAGATTCACCAACTGAGAGTCAGAAGGAGTAACATGTTCTTATAAAGTAGCGTTTGACTCGGGAAGTGATGACAATGCAAGTATCACTGTTCAGCCTTTTAATTTTTTCAGCTTCACCACTTGCACCTTGTACGTGTGCACAGAATAGAGTTAAGTTAGTGCAGAACTGGGGTCTATCTGTAGGAATCCTTTAACCCAGGAACATATAGTGAGCATCACAGCTTTTCAATTCACTTTTCCCCATGGCTCTGTGAAATGGATTTCTGAACACAGGCAGTCTGGGATAGCTGAAATTTGGGATGTGCCCAGAAAAAGACAGAAGAGAGGGCACGATCTAGAAGTAGAGCAGAAGTGATTTTTTTTCCATTTTAATTTTTGTGAAAGTGGAAAATATGTGCTTGATGTCCAGTTACCTTTCATAATGATTTGTATGCTGTGAAAGAACCTCAATGCATCTCAAAGAACAGAGTTACCTTTTACAAAGCCTATTTACATCCTTATTTTAGATGAATGGTTTAAATTCAATTAGCGACAGGTTTCCTTTCCTCCTTTCCTTACTCTCTTCGTCTTACCATCTCAATGGCAAGTATTTTGAAGCAGTGACAGTCTTTTAAGAGCCATCAGTAGAGCAATTAGCACAATCAGGATCTATTTTCCTCTGACCCCTCTGCACATTAATCACAGTAGCATTTCTAAAAATTATTCCGTTTCACAAGTAATTAAATAAGAAAACTAGGCAGGATGAGTCCAACAGATTTGAGGTGTACTAACTGCCTGGTTTTACCAAAAAGATACCTTAGCTAGCATAGTATTTCTCGATTACTATGGATGTGTTTCAGGTCACCCTCTGATAACTGCATGTAGTTTCTAGCATTGCAACCTCAGATAAACTATGCCTCATGGGCAACCTATAGTCAAAGGATTAGCATCTTTTTAACTACAAAGACCTCTTCAAAGAGGCTTATATCTCAGCACTGTTTTTGTCAATTTCTGTGTGGCAGAAAAAAGGAAATAAATCCCTTTTTCTGATGAATAACTTTCCTACAAATGTAAAACAATACGTGAAGTACAGAGAAGTCAACATTCAGTACAGAAGTCAACAAAGCAAAATTATTGTATTTCATATCGTCACCCAATATTTTATAAGAAATAGTGCAAAAATCAGGTATTTTGCTTTCCAGGCAAATATGTAACCATCTCTCAATTACTGACCACTCGTGGGACAGAAGGTTGAAACAAGCACTTCTGTGCGTAGCCGTGTGTAACTAATAGCATAACTTTAAGTCCGTGTACCTGCAGGTACCTTCATAAGCAGAAATTACCTTCCAATTCCATCAAAAATATATGAGAGAATCTATCTATTTATTCAAAGCTATTGTAGCTCTGGAAAGGTGTAATGAGCAGCAAGCAAAGTTATACATACAGGTAAAATGTTCCCCTTCAAGTTAAACTTTATTGACTGCTAAAAGGCAAGTGGAAAAGAAAACAATGGCGGACTAATTTCTCTGTGACAGATTATATTTTTCATGTGTGATAGTGACAAGATGGTAACTTTGTCTCTGGAAGAAAACTGCCACTTCTTGCATCAGATCATGTAACGGGAAAGTGTGGAATGAAGTTCTTATTTTCTTATCTCCTCTTCTTGTAATAAGCACACATGACTAAAATAGATCTGTGAAAAACATTTTTTAGTTAGAATATAATTAAAGGGTGATTCAGTCTTTCTACCATAATTTTTTTTAGTAGGAATATTCTCATGTGTTGTACGGATTTTTTTCCTGTGTAAGTTACGAGGGTACTGGAAAGAAAGAGTGTTAAAGCATAACTGACAAA
The DNA here is from genome assembly GCA_013397845.1 of Melanocharis versteri. Classification (NCBI taxonomy): domain Eukaryota; kingdom Metazoa; phylum Chordata; class Aves; order Passeriformes; family Melanocharitidae; genus Melanocharis; species Melanocharis versteri. Next base: position 174,115 of record VZTG01000386.1, read on the forward strand.
TGTAGGTTAAAAGCAGTGTAAACAAGACAATGCCTTTAAAAGCTTAGAAACTGAAAATTGGTTAAGAAAAGATGGACAGATGCCTACAGAAAATGACAAAAGATGTGGTAATGCAGTACTTGCTAACATACTGGATAAACCCTATTAGAAAATTTCCCACAAAACCAAGAATTAGCAAGTGCCATTGAGACTGAAATGTTTGTCACTGGAACAAGGTCATCTCTCCCATACTCCTCCCTTGCAGACTCCTAGTGTGCTGGCAGCAGGACTGGGACCTGAGGCTTTAAGTCCTTGAACCTCATAGTTTTTACAGGTAAGCCACTCCAGGAGTGGCAACACAAGCAGTCCTCAGCCCTAAATGAACTCACCTCAGGAGTTTCCCAAAGCACAGACTGCTGAAGAACAAAAGGTTGAATTTTTTTTAGCAGCAGCACACTGCAGTTAGGCAACACTGTATTTCCAGGTTTTTTCTTAGAAATTTTACACTTTCGTTTCAGTCTGAAGTTCGATGACACTGGTGCTTGCATTCAGGAAATAGGAATCTTCACAAGAAAGAGACCTAGTTTTTCAGACTGTTCTCTATCCAGCTAAGAGTTGTCAAGACTTTTGGTAGACATCATATCAAAGGCAGGCACTTGGTATCTTAGAAGAAATTTTTAGAGAAGGAATGTAAGAACTATGGAAGAAAGCAAAAAAAAGTATTTGAAAATCCAGTAAGTAGTAAGAGAAACAGGTTTTATGGCATAAGTTAAGACTCAATCTTGGTAAATTGAATGAGAAATTAAAAGTAGATTTCCGTGGAAATCACGGGTTGCATTTTATAATAGAATAATCCTTCTGGTTTTAAACGCCTTTCATCTTAATGGAAGCTTTCTTTCAAGGTGTCTTGATGTTAATCCTCCATTTAAGTCTTAATAAGTGTGTCCTACCTAAGGGAGGTCCTGTGTAATGATTTCTGAAAATCCAAACTACAATCTATGTATCAGAAAATCTAAAAGTAAAAATAGTGAAAAAAAATTGTAACCTGTCTGATATATACTTGAACTTCTACAGATGCAGCCATACATGTGCATGCACACACAGGCACACATCTGCATAAATATTTTGAGGTACAAGGCTCAGCAGAATTAAAAAGAAGTCCTCCATCTCTGTCATGTAGAGAAATAATCATCAAGGGATAGTATCAGAAATACCAACAAAATGAGTACCTCTGCTAAGCAGTCTTCCTAACTTCTAAAATATTACATACAGTCAATGCTTACATGTTAATGTAGAGGTAATATTTTGGCCTTGCTGAATCTGGTTCATATCTTGCCCATTTTATTAACATCCATAATGTGGCATCGATACTTCTGTCTGATTTCTGTCATGCATACCAATGATTTGAGGCATTCTTATGCACTGAATACAGTAATTGCTGTGGGCCAGAAGAGGCACAACATTTAAGATTAGTTTTGAATGCTCATTTGCCATTTCTTATCTAAAGTCTATATTTAATCTTTGCAGTACATAGAAGAAGGGAGAAAAAAAATCTTAGAAATTGTTTCTTCTTAAAGCAATTTGCCTGAAGATAATCATACCTTATAAAGACATAACTGCAGTTTTAGGATCATATTTATGAACGTATGCCAATATTTTTCTTTGTTGTATTTTACATCTTTCACTATAATTCACAAACTACCTTTGGTCTACATTTCTTGGTATAACCCAGTTAATTTCAATTCTGTTGCTGACTCCTCAGGAGGTGAAAAAATGCTATTATATATGTGATTGATTTCCTTATACTCTCCCTTCTATCTGTCTTTCTCTTCCAGGTAATGGCAAATAACATGCTTAGCCTGATATTCAAAACAAGTTTTGGACTCTACAATACTTTGAACAATTAATAGTATTAAACGATGAGGAAGAGAACATAAGAACTCAAGATCAGCCAAGGTATTATAAGAGTGTTCAGTGCAGTGTACCTGTTTTAATTCCAATATATATGACTGTGTACAAGAAAAGGGATTGCTTTTGTGTAAGTGGGAGGCAGAGAAGAACAAAAAGAAAGTATGTGTATCACTTTGAAATAGAGGCAGAAAAGAGAAACTTTCAAAAGGGGAAGTTGTAAAACTTGAGAATGTGGGTATAAAAAACTAGCAGTGAGTGTGAATTTTTTATGAAAATGTACTGGTTTCTCTCCTGTCTTCCTTCAAAGGTAACGCTAATCCTGAAAGGTCAAAAGAATATGAATATGAAACACCATTGTGAAAGAAAATCTTTAAAGTACGTAGGGCAGATCATGCCGTTTTCTCAGTAATACATGCACCTTCTCACTGGGTGAAACAAGGGTCTTGGTGGGGGGCGGATTCCTGCTGCTCATGTTGAGCAGTACAAAGAATGGGCCTAACTGTGAAGTGTGAAATAAGAAGATCCTCAGAAAGAGAAGTGGTGTTGGATGAGGTAAATAAAACATGATGACACTTGTCTAGACAACCACTGGTGCTGAATTAATTGTGAATGCCGATCTTGGGATGCACTGTTGCATTATCCAAACATCTCACCATGCTTACCTTCCGTAGTGTTGCTTTTAGCATCTGTGTACTACATACAATAGCAGTGGTTTTCAGTTGTGCTATTTTAGTAGCATGAAAGCAGTGTTCTTTGTCCATTCAGACATCATATTCCCCTGAGGAATCCTGAAGTTCATCGGTAGTGTAAGAATGGTCTCTTTATGAAGGGTTTTTTCATGTGTAATCAGGTCAGTGATTTTTTTATCAGAAAAAGCATTCACAGGAAACAAATGCAACATTCCTAGAAGTATATTCCTAAATGAAAAATGTTCCTGAAACCATTTAAAACTGATTCTTTGACAATTGGTTTAGGAGGGATGGAGTTAGGCTGTTAGAGAGGAGGAAAACAAAAAATTTGTAAAGACTGTGAAGAAGGTCATATCACAAACACCACTGTTTCAGCAATTCTTTATAAGTTTGGATGACCATCGGTAGAAAAAGGATTTACACCTCTAATATGCTGAACCGGTGACCCAGACTCTGACTTTTGAGTAAAAGGAAGCGTCATACCTTTATCTTCCCTCTGTTTTTGTCAGGCAAGGCAAGGGGAAATAATCATCACACAGAGCAATATGTTCCCACTACAATGTACCACCACTCTTCCAAGACTTGGCTTGATTTCTGCCTTCTTAAAGCAACTTCTTGTGTACGGACTGAATAGCTAAACAACTGCTTTACAGACATACTGCATGAGAAGCCTGAGATTCATAATGCTGGACAGCATTTCAACCAGAAATTAGGTTACTAAAACAGGTGTTTGTGTGGTTTGTTTCTTTCTTCTTCTTGTTTTAGTTCTTTGCTATTGTCATGATTTAACCTCATCCAGCAACCAAGTACCACCCTGGAGGTCGCTTACTTAGCCCCAGTGAGAGAAAATCAAAGAAAAAAAATAAATCACAGGATTGACATGAAGACAGGTTAATAGGTAAAGCAAAAGCTTTGCGCACAAGCAAAGCAAAAGAAAGAATGCATTCACTTTCCATGGGCATCAGGTGTTCAGCCACTCCCAGGAAATCGGGGCTCCATCACACATAATGGTGACTTGGGAAGACAAATGCTACCTCCAAACACACATCACTTTCTCTTTCTTCTACATCTTTATATGCTGAGCATGCCATATGGTCTGGGATATCACTTGGGTTACTTGGGTCAGCTTCTTGTGCACCTCCAACCTCCTCACTGGTGGGGTGGGGTGAGAGGCAGTAAAGGCCTTGACTCTGGGTAAGCTCTGCTCAGCAGTAACAAAAGCATCTCTGTATTAACACTGCTTTCGTCACAACCCCAAAATATATCCCCATATAAGCTTGTATGGAGAAAATTAAATCCATTCCAGCCCAAACCAGCCCATTCTTCACCCCTTACTCTATTTAATTTACATCATGCTCAGGTTCCGTTCTGTCCAATACTTCCTCATTAACCACCACCCCATCTTCACATCCTTCGATATCACATGCAAATTTACTTCCCTTAATCTATGCACCACCCCTGCAAAATGTCCAAAAAATTCCCATTGCGTTACTAATTTAGCCCATGACTTTGGGCTCTGTTGCTTATGCTGGTCACAGTTATTCTCACAGCCAACCATCAGTGCCTGAACTATTGAATAAGGAAAGCTAATTGGCCATGTAATTTGGTAGACATATTGGGTGTCTGCTAGGCCCACATGAGATTTAAATGTGACTTCCTGGAATCTCATCTTTTTAGCATCTCTTTCTGCATTCAATGAGTGCTTTACTCATAAACACACTACATCTCCTGGGAATAAATAGTCTAAATCATAAAGCAAAAGTGACTTATCTCAACCAGTGAATAACTTTGTATGTTGGAGAAGAAAAGTATGGGATAGGATCTTTTTCACAAAAATAATTATTTGAGCAGTGATAGAAAGCAAATATATTCCAAAAATCATTGTTCACAGAGAAGTTAAGCAAAAAAGAGGTTACATTTTCTGAATAAAATATTGCCTGAAAAATATTCACTCAAACCCCTCTACATTAAGGCTTCTAATTTTTCCAGGATCTGTGAAAAATGGCATTTAAGTCATGCCTGAATGCAGCTGTAAAACCTCCAGGAACAGACAGCTGAAGTGGGAAGAAGTATAAATACTCACAAGCAGCTGCCATATCAAAAATGAATCACGATTCTCATTTAAACATGTTGAGGTCTTTAAAAGAATCTTAATCAGCACTCTTCAGATAGATCATCTCACTGGAGACAATGAACAGTGAATCCTCTACTGTTTAGAGTCTCTGAACAGATAATTTTAAAAGGAATTATTTGCAGATTAAATTAAAAATACATTACATTAAGACTTTTCTTTAAAGAAATTCTGTTGTTTTGTTTTGTAAGTCAATACTGTTACATAGTACTGACTCTTAAGTCTTTGGAAAAAACCACCCCAGCCAGAATAAAACAAAGTTTTCCCTAGAAATTAAGAGTAGCTGACCCCATAACTGATGTAAACCCTTTTAGGCAGGTTTCTGTGATATGCTCCATATCATCAGCTGTGTTGAGAACACTATAACAAAAAGCAGCAACCTATGTCCTTGGTCAAGCTATTGAACATAAAAGTAGTATTAAGGAGTGTTTACATTTTTTTAAACTCTGAAATATAAATGTTTCTTATTAGATCACCACCGAATATTAAGTGATAACATATTGTGCACCCCCTTACATCCCCTTCCTTGGAGCCAGAGCTACAAAAAGTTTGTAACCTTTCTTTATAATCTTAATTTCTTATATAAGTCAATTGAAATTTACATCCATTTATAGCAGTTAAGTATGTGCACAGTTTTATGGAGTTGGTCTTGAATTTAATTGCTTAGGTGGACTTCCAATCCCCTTGGGTTTGTGCCTAAAAATGACTAGTGAGGGACAACTGGATTACTGATGAAGAAGCACAGGATTCACCATAAAAAATTCCAGTATTAGTAGCAACTCTTCTGTATGTATTTGTCTTACTCTGCATTCAAAAAGGGTTCTTCCTACTACCTTTGTCATATCTTCCTTTGTTATTTGCAGCTATGGCAGTTTTTGGTAAGTCAGAGTACTCGATATCCGTACCAGGTCCACTGGCAGAGAAAAACAATGTACTTCAAAAACAGACCGTAGAATGATTGTGCTTGTATATAAATAATGCAAATAATCACAAAACATTCTTAATTAGGAAGAGCTGGTGACATACACTCTCTTTTCCAGGACTTCTAATAGGGGAAAAATGAGAGAGATTTCAAAATAATGAAAGCTTTTTGACTTCTAAGAGCCAGGCATACTACACCTAATAAATAAGCAAAGGTTCTGTGACAAGTAGTGTTGTCTTCAATTAAAATTTTCCCTTAAATTAAAGAATCAAAAAAAAATCCTTAACAATGAAACAAACAAACAAGAAAAGTCTGTAAAACTCATTCACAAAAGAAATGTAAAACAGCGTTGTAAGAGAAAACAAATCAGAAAAATTTTCTGAAACCAGTGTTTATCTGATGATGCTTTTTATTCCTTTTGGAAAAATAAGAGTATTTTTTCTGGGACTGAAATAAGATATTAACACAAGTATATATGCAGTGTCTTTATGGATGAATAATAGGCAAGAATAGAATTTAGAGAATTATGTAAATTTCTTTGAGATATTTTAAGGATGGATGACCATTTCAAGATAAGAAACAATCTCCACCTAGACAAAAGCACATCTGCTCTGAAACATTCTCTCTTGAGAATGTGCCTCCTGTTAGCAATTTCAAAAGGTCTGAGCTAAATTTACCTTGAATTCAAATGACCCATAAAAATCTTCAAAAGGATCTTCCAACAGACATTTTTAATGCTTTTATTTTGCTTGCATTACTTTCAGTTCTAACTAGAAGTTATATAGAAGCATGGAGGTGCTTTGGGAAATATTCTCTCACTATTATTTCCTGACAGCTGTAAACACACATATTTTAATTTACCCAGAAAAGCACGTTATCTATCGGTGACGGACCCACAGTCCTTGACCAGCCCATCTTTTGAAATATGGCTATTGGAATTTTTTCATGTTTATCTGCTTTCATACAATAGTGAAGACCATAAAAATAATATTTTGGAGTGACTTGAACGTTGTCAGAGTAGCGACCTTCACAGTATTTTCTGTAACTAGATCTGCAGCTCAATATTTTGTGATCAAGAGTATGAAACATCACAAAGGACATGCTTGGGCCATAGCATGAAAGAGCTGTTGTGTTCATCTCTATATGGCTGAATAAAATACCTGGTCCAAACTGGATCTGGTATTGGACAAAGACTAATCTTAACTGTACTAAAGGTCTTTGAGGCTGTGAGCCAAGAACCTTCAGAACTAAAACAGAAAAATACTTACCTCAACATAAAAAGCTATTTCTGCTGTTTAAAATGCAAACAAGTGCTTTCTCCTTCGTGAAATTGTGTAGAGGCAATTCTATTATATCTAATTATGATGGGTGGACTCTAGTTGGAGAACTGGTTCCCACCAAGCCATTCTATCACTCCCCTCCTCAGCAGGACAGGAAGGGGACAAAAGAAGATGAAAAAATTTCATGGTTCTAGATAAAGGAAGATTAATAAAGCAATACCAAAGCCTGCATATGGAAGCAAAAGAAAACAAAGGTTTAATTTTCTAGTTGGCAGCAGCAGGCGATGTACAGCCACTTCCCAGGAAGCAGGGTTTCAGTACATGTAGCATGCTCTGGAAGACAAGTATCATGTCCCAACCCACTTCCCTTGTTTCCCCCCACATTCATGACACACATTTTCTCTTTGTTTTCACAGCTGAGCAGGGATCGTGTGGTGTGGAATATCCCTTCGGCCCGTTTGGGTCAGTTATCCTGGCTGCGTTGCCTCCCAAGGTCTTGCACACCTCCAGTCTATTGCTGAGGGGGGAGCACTGGAGAGACAGTGCTGCTGCTGCGCCAGCGCTGCTCAGCTGAAGCGCTGGCTCTTACCAGCACCTTCCCAGCCACCGATGCAAAGCGCAGCGCTGTCACGGCTGCCGTGGGGAAAAGTAACTCCACTCACAGCCAGACCCAACACACTATTTCTGTATCTGGGCCTTCTTTGTAATGCTGTAATGCGGTATTTCTAACTGAACAAGATGAGAAATATTAGGAGAAGTAATCTCACCTCACTGCCAAAAAAGGTTGAGGAATTTTGCAGCTATTCATACTATATGAAACACTACCTAATTTTTGGTGACCTGTTTTTAAATTTGCTGATTATCAAGCTGATTATTTCTTCTGACTTTAGCCCTGGCTGCTTGGTGAAGTCAGCAATATGTATGCTTTGCTAAATGTATTAAGTCAAGGAAGACTGTATAAAAATTCCATTTACTTCAGCACACGTACAAAAAACCCTTTCAAAAATAAAATCTTAAAGAATTATGTTGAAATATTTTATTTAGATATCAGAAATATTTAATTTCCTTCTTGACCTTTCTGTAGTTTTTAAAAACTTAATATATACTAGCCCATAAATTTGGTAACAAATAGAGGCATTTATTAGATGGATGTGGGATGGGACTTCAAAGTGCTCTTGATATCATGGTATTCTTCTCTTAAATAAAATTCCAACAAAGAGAAAACCTTTAAAACATACAGAATATGGTATTTTTCAGTCACCTGTTCTAAAAAATCCTGTTTCACTGTGATCTAAAAAAAGTTGTCACATAGTAAAAAGTTCATAATTTTTATTTTATTTTTCATAACTATTTATTGTACCATGAGAAGCCAAGTAGTTATGCTAGGAGAAGATAGATGTGGCCTTAGAACCACATAGAAAGATATCACTTCTCCCAATTATTTCTGTTAAGTAGCAACACACGTAAAATATGCTTTATTTTCCTGCAATTAGTCATTTCCAGATGCCTTTAGTTACTAGGAGTCATATTCAAAACTCTTACTTTCGAAATCCAGACAGTGTTCCAGTCCTTAGTCTCAGCAGGGTAGAAATCATAAAGTAAAAATATAAATAATACATAATAATATTAGAAGCTAATTTCCCTTCCCCCAGTCAAATACCAGACTGTTTCTTTGTTCTATTAAGATGTTCAAGTTCTTTTATTGTAACTTAAAAAAGGTGGTCCCAGGAGTACTTTTTAACTTCCTGATGTCACGTGCACCTTATTTCTATTTTGACAACATATTGTACAGGAAACAGTGGTGTGCACCAGTACAGGTTTCTTTGGCAGTTGCAAGTGAGCACTGCAACTTAAAACAGCTTTCCACACACCCACTGATAAATAGTGCAGCCTCTGGAGCCCTACAAAAGTATTGTATTTTGTAGGCTGTTAACAAGGGAATATCCTTGGAGAAGTGAGAGGGTTGAATCTTTACACAGAAAAGAGAGAAATGAACCCATACTTTCACTTTCAGGGTACTCTATCCATTGGAGAATTGTGAAAAAGCTATATGGTGGCATTATGAAAATCATATATACCAACCAACACATTTATGACAAGTCCTTTTTCCCTTTAAATGCATAATGATAAAACTAGGGTGGAAAGCAGATCTAAAGCCACAAAAGGATAGTATTCCTCTTTGATGTGGATTGTGTTGGTGGGGTTTGCTATATCCTGTGAAAGAATATAAGCGAGGGAGAGCAGAGTGAATGCTGGTTTTGTCTTTTCCACAAGCAAAGTTAAATACCCAACCCAAAATGCATCAGCTTGTGATAAGCCACTGCCTGCTCAGTCTCTGTGGCACCGCTGTAGCTGTCAGACTTATTTAAATTTCTCCATACCAACCCTTGTTTTAGCTTCAGTAGCACCACGGTTTACAAAACACTGTATATGAGGCAGATGCAGTTTCAGGTTTTTAAATGACAACAAGCTTAATCCTATTATGCACTGAAGACATACAAAAGGGGGTGCTGAGGGCTGTTTTATCCCCTGCCTGTCATGACAGCAGTGGAGAAATTCAGCACCTGCAGAAGCAAAATCACATATAGCTCAATGACTGGTGGTTTGACCTAGAAAATAGAAGGCCATACGTTCATTTAATATTCAGTTCTATTAAGCAGGATCTCCATGTATGGTTACTGATATTCACCCATTCAGCTGCATAAGTACGTGCTTGAGAAAGGAAACTTATCAGCTTCTGTAATAACACACAAACTCAGTTCATGGCCAGAGCTGAGCTGATGCTCCAATTCTACTCCCCTCCAGCTGAAATAATTCTGGGGCTTCACCTTAAACTAACTGGCACTTGACAACAAGAGGAGATCAATTTGCCTGCTACTATGATGTCTAATTAAAACACCTTGCGTGCTGAAGACTTGTCACAGGTTGTTAAACAATTGAAGGAGTTGCTGGCATTGACTCTATTTTACTGGAAAATCCTGCTTCAGTTGAAACACATTAAAATGTTTTTCACAAAAAAACTGTATCAAATCTACATCTGGAAATCCTATTAACTTCTGTATCGTTATGTTCTCTAAATTTAAATATACCTGTTAATATAACTCTTTACTGTCTGCAAAACACATTATAGATTTCCTCATACAGTTAATTTATTTCATTTCTTGCAACTGATAATCTGATCTGAATGTGATCTTATTCCCCTGACAAGTTTTTAGCACAGGTTTTCAGATTCCTAATAATTTTAGTTTCCTATGCTAGGAGCAATATAGCACTTTTGATTTCCCATGCAATAGTACCAGATCTACTCCAAACATACGGGTTTTGAAATTTGTCCTAGATGTGGGAACCCAAGAGATTCCAACATTTTGAACTGGTAGTCTGAGCTAGATAAATCTTTGGTAATTTGTCTTAACCTAAGGGCAAGGCCAAAGTTCAAACGAAACATCAAAGAAGTCTAAAAATGCCATCCACAAACCTCCATAGCAAAATCTTTCATAATAAGAAGTAACATATTTTATTTGTATTCTCAATCCCACACTGAAATTACCAGGTCATCACAATGTCTTGGTCTGCCTATTACATTAATACATGTTGAATTCTCCAAAAGACATAACTTTCTTTGGCCAATTATTTTTAAAGCTACTTAGAATATAGAAAGTAATGAAAATAAATGCACTACAGACATGTTGTGCTGACAATTAACAGGTTCCTGTCCCACAGACCCATATCATTCAATATAATATACTGCTTAGAATAATAGAATACAAAAATCGTCATTGCAAAACCTCAATGATTTTTGAGTGGTCTTGAGAATCCAGAGAGATCCCAGCTGACTGGAAGCTGGCAAGTGTCCCGATTTTCAAGAAGGGCAAGGAGGAGGACCACAGGAATTACAGGCCGGTTAGTCTCACTTCAGGGCCTGGTAAACAAGATTGGAGAAGATTTTTCTGGGAAGTATTGAATATCACCTGAAAGACAACACAGTCACTGGTCACAGCCAGCAAGGCTTCATGAGAGGAAAGTCCTGCTTATCAATCAATCCTTTTAAGAGAAGGTAACTCACCTACTTTATCAGGGGAAGCCTTGGATTTCAGTAAAGACTTTGATACCGTCTCTCACAGGAGCCTTCTGGACAAAGCGTCCAGCACACAGCTGGATAAACATGCGATGAGTGAGCAGCTGGCTCGTGGGTCAGGTACAAAGGGCTGTAGTGAATGGGGTGACATCAGACTGGTGGCGTGACACCAGTGGGGTTCCACAGGGCTCTTCAACATCTTCATAGGTGGCTTGGATGCAGGACTGGAAGGGATGCTAAGCAGGTTCACAGACAGCACAAAACTGTGAGGAGCTGTTGACTGCCTTGAAGGCATGGAGGCCCTGCACAGAGACCTCAACAGATTACTTGGACGGTTCAGCCTAAAGAAGAGAAGACTGAAGGGACACCTAAATGCCTAAAATCAGAATAGGACATACCAGGACAAGATATGCCAGAGAAAGTTAGGCCATTTGGACTTAATCCTACAAAACATTTTAAAAGTAGTATCTTTTCATTGTGTTTAATTTGCTGACATGAATTTTACTCAGTTACTTTTGTGTTTTAATTAACCTGTTCTTCTGCAGTTTTCCAAATTCCAACAAGTGAAAAATAGATAAAATAGAATAAATATGTGCACTCTCTCAGTAAATTGGTTTATGTAAACTAGTCACCTTATTACAAATAGCATTACACAGTTGAATAATCAGTATTTTTTTTTAGTGGCATACATATTCTTTTACCTGTATTTGTTACTGTTTGATGAAATTAATATCTTATGCTAAGATTTACCTTTACTCATAATTTTTATGCTAATTTAGAGGAGCAACAGCATACATGTTATAAGCTACAGATGTGAAAGTGTTATAGTACTTAAGAAAGGTTTAAAAGTTGAAGTCTTAATTGAGGAATTTAATAAAGGAGAATTTATAAATTCCTGGTTACATTATTTTAAGACTTATAAATCCTGAGGCAGTCAGGTGATTCCTACATGAAGGGATAGCTAATTATAATCTAAATATTTAGACTATAGCAGCATGTCTAAGAGCCCTGGAAGTGGCAGGTATCTTTTTACTGCACCTCCAAATTACAGGGAGAGCAGCCACATAAAACCAAATGATTCTGACTTGAAGATGGATTTGAAAGATTCACCATTTGTGCACCATGGCGACTTCTCCACAGTTGTGGCGTCCCCTGAGGACATTTCTGGAGCTGCCACCTTCATCTCCTGCCAAGTCTGGTTCTGTTTTATTAGCTTGACACATTGCATGATGACAGTCTCGAGCCTTGGGTGTCTGAATTCCATCTTTCAACATATTGCTTCGGGCCTGTATTTTCTAACTTCCCATCAGGTGCTGTCATTTTCCAGTAGTCAGCTGTGGAGAAGTACCCTTTGTGCTTACTTAGCACACAACAGTTCCTGCTTGCATTAAATATATGTCCACCAGCTACAAGAAAAATGATCTGCCCTCCTGGAAGAGTTTTGTAGAAAGGTGAACTGCATAAATAAAGGCCCACTCTGGAATGAAGCCAAGAGATAACATTAGGTATTTCTCCCTGAGAAATTTTATCAATTAGTTTATATATATGAGTTCTTACCAGAAAATCTGGTCCATGCTTTGTCTAATTTTCTGTCACCAAACACGGATATTACATTACAATACTGTGCAGTGCAGCTTACTTAATTCCCTTATGAGAAAATGAATGACTTCAAGTTAAAAAATTGAGTGCATGAGCACTGAAAATCAAAAAAATATCGCATCACTCTGTGTTCTGAAATAATTTCTTCTTGATGTGCTCATGGAATTTCAGTAATTTGTAATTTACTGTTATATGCAGACAAGAAATGTTTGTAAATATTGTAAATTCTGCATAATCTGATTTCACTCCTATGAGATCTTCCATTTTTATAGAGTAATAACTTTGTTTTACAGCTAAGCATTAGTTTTTAAAACCTATTAGCTGCCATCTTCCTTTGTATAAGTTTCCAAAAGTTATAATTTCAGCTTTGAATGGAGAGACGATATAATGGTTAATCTTTTTACACTTGTCTAATTACTGTTTATGTCTTGATCTTTTAGTGCTAAGTGCTAAGTGAAGAGATATATATAAAAATACAAATGGATTAAAGAAGTAAGCAGAGATCTGCCTGTAGCGTTTATTTAATCCAATGTCTAGATGCATCCTCCAGGTGAGATTTACCAAGAGGTAAAATCCAATGTGTGTCCTTCTCTGGAAGGGAAGTATTTGGTGAGGTGATCCCTTCTTAGGCCACAACACAGCTTAGACATGTTGTCTATATTCCTTATCCTGTTCAGTCAAGAAAATATGGATCATCTTTCACGTATCTGCTGCCAGCCACAGTGGGAAGCTGCACAGCAAACTTGGTGGGGGTTTTGTCTGATCTCCTACTTAATTTTTTGCTTATTAAATCTTCAAAGTTCTCTCTAACAGGGTATAACTTGGTTCATCTACCTTGGACGTTTTAAAGGATTACTGAGACTGTGCATAGACAGCAGCGACTAATCTGAAAAATCCTCTACTGATGGGAGTGACCCCAGGCCAAGCAGAAGGAGAAACCCGGTGCTTGTTCTCCTGTGACTTCTCTTCCGAAGTAGGTCAACCGAGCCCACATTCACAGCACTCTTACCTGCACGTCCTCTGGGTTTTCCATGAGACTTCCGTGGCCCTGAAATATAATTATCAGTCATTTAGACTACTGAAGTTCGAAATTCCTGCAATGATGGGAGGATTGTGTTGCTGCCCACATGGATGCTGTTATAGTCACGGTATCGTACCAGGCCTCAGCCATGGCATTATGGGGAGTGCAAGTTCTCAAAGGTCCTTGTGAATAATCCTAGAGGATGAGGAATGGCCAAGTAGCTCTACCTTTCTCTACTTACATCATGCGCAGCCTTTGGTCCCAGAAGTATGCTATGCCACAGATTGCATCTGGGCTTTGTCTCTAAGGGAAGAACACAATTAATTGGCAAAGAGAATTAAATTATATATGAATTTTCAGGATGGACTTCTGGGGACGAATCAGGATTTGGGAGCAAAAAAAAGGCTATATTATTTGGCAAAATGCACTATCTATTGTCTGATTCTCACTAAAAAATGCATTGCTAATCATTTCTGAAAAGTCTAACTCTGTATTTTCCGTTTGCAGAAGGCTATTTTTAGCTTCTATGCAGAAATTTTGATGAAAACACAATTGGAGTGCTGATCCAGCTTTGAGGATTCAGCTTAAGGTGTCTATTGTTGTATTGAATGCAAACCCCATAATTCCTGCCTGACAACATTTTTTTTTCCAGGTGCACATTTTCCTTCTGCACTGAAATGAGTAAAGACACCTTGCGCATCTGCCTTTTATTCATGCTTTATATGTATACACGTATGTATTATGAAGAAAGAATACCAGTGGAGCAATGAGAATTAGTTGCACAATGCTTTTCGTCTGTAGGTTGTTGAGTCCTCAATAAAGAATGATAGGTAGCAAGACTGATTTAAATCAACATGCTCTCTACTGGGGTTTTTTTAAGTACTGGAAACGAAATACGCAGAATCGGTTTGACTGTTTCTTCTATCCATTGATGTCCTTCTAAGCACAAATCTTTTTTATTAAAGAAAACCAAACCAACCAACCAAAAAAACCCCACAAAAATGAACCAAACAACAAGAAAAACAATAAATAAACAAACAAACAGAAACTCCCCCCAGAAAATGAACAGAACAATAGCAGCAAAATAAATAGCATGTCTTCTAGTTCTGGAGGATGTTTCTCAAACAAATGAGGGTGGAATGAACTTCGCATACATCAGAAAAGAGAACATCTAGCCCTTAACTGAGATATTAACTTCTCATTTAGGGATAAGCAAGGTTATTCCTAAATCAGACATCTACCATTTTTAGCTGTCAGAGTTCAGATAGTTCTGCCTTCAAAGCTTGCTTGTTTTGAATCTGAATATCTTCAATTTAATGGTAAACAGTAAATGGAAGCATAACTCTGTTTAGAGTATGAATCATAATTTTATGGGGTCTAAAATAGAGGGTACTGAAATAAATAGGTCAAAAAAAGACTGTGAACAGGTATTTATAATTGTAATATATATACTGTAATACCAGAGACTTAGAAAAAGCTGATGTAGTTGCAAAACAGTTAAGTGAACATTTTAGTTAGAAAAATATGGTCAGATACGCCAAATGTATTTAAAAAACACTATTAATTATTTCACATTTTAAGGAAAAAAAGTATTCCAAAGTTTTGTATACTACAGAATATATAAAGATTGTTATTCTTTAATGATTCATGTTTTCTTCAATATATTGAACAAATTTTCAAAAATCCTAGCATTTCATTATTCATTGAAGGTGTAAGAAACACTTTCTCTTACAGAATAGAGTTCTTCACTGGCAGGATTACATAGAATGCCATAGTTTTACATTTCTCACAATTGCTCAGAATTTCAGAATGCCTGGTTCACTTTCTCATGCTACAGAAGGTTCTTCAGCCTAATCAGGAGTGGAGAATAAAACCATCTTTTCCAATCCTCAGTCAAAGCCGTTCACCAATCATTCTGATATTTTGGCTTAAAAATTAGTCCCTAATATTCTTAAATAAATTGCGACTGGGTGGTTTTGTGTTTGTTTGTTTGTTTTTTTTTTAATTTCTCTTACACAGAACCATCAAAGGAAGGCAGCAGAGATTTCAGGGGATCACAATCCTCATCAACAGAATCTCTACACTGAGGTTATTCTTGCATGGGTCAGCTTCATGTACCCTCATATTAACTTCCTAAAGCATTTAAGGAAGTACATTGATGGCTGAAAAGATTGGGAATCTAGTTTTCCTCTTCTATATGGCCTTGTGTGCTGCTCTCCTCTTTCTCAATTCCCACATTCAGAAGAGAGAAAAGACTGAATGCAATCATACAATAGCAGAGCTTGCATAAGGTAGTTGGGTTCACTTCGTATATAAGACAGGAAAAATTTGTGAAGCATGGGTCTTCTTAACCTTCTAAAGGCAAGAATTTTTATTTTTTTTAACCTAGAATGGCCTTTAATTATGCAGCAAGCAGCTCCATAAGAAAACAAACCAAAAAAAGACCACCACAAAAACAAGGAAACAAAGAACCCCTTCATCTTTTGTTCTATTTATGAACAAAGTTGATGTACATGATGGTAGGAGATTTACACAGATAGAATGGGGAGAATAAAACATCCAGAGTGGCTGAATTTGTTAAAAAAAATTGTTGCCATTTTGAGCAGCAAAAAAAAAAGCTCTACAATACACAAAATAAAACCTGAAATATATATAAAAAAATAAAGCAATAATGTAAAGCCATTTTTATTGTCTTGGAAAAGCCTTTTAAATGTTGAATGAAAGGAGAAAAAGTAGTATTATTTTGTGAGGAAAAATACAATTCTTTTCTATTATAAAATTCTAATATAAAGATGCCTAAATTATTTAGCATTTTTTATTAGTAATACTTATACTAATATGCATATTTTGATTTACATAAGTTTACAAGAAAGACATCCAACAGTTCTTTTCAGTAGACACTGTCCAATGGACTATATTATCAGTGATCTTTCTAGCAGTTCATGCTTTATTATTTTGTCCCAGTGCTTAGTAATCCTCTTGAACTGGAGGCCATTACCTCCAAAACTGCCATAAAAGCAAGCTGTTTTTTTCCTGCTATACAAGGAAGCAGAAGAAGTTATCTAAAGAACTTGAGTTCAACAGCTACAGACTGACTCATGCGGTCCTTTCTTCTAATCCTAAAGTGTATCCACACAAAGAATGCAGTTTCTGTTTCCAGGCCATTGGTTTATCTCATGCTGGTCTTGTGGAAGAATGCGAAAACAAAGCAGTGGGAGAATTGCTCGAGAAATTTTGCTGTGTGAGGAAACTCATCACCGTATAAAACTGGTGGGGCAATGCCACCATCTCTCAGCCGCTTTCTTCACCAGCCATGGCTCATGGCAGGAACTCTGCCGACCAGGTGAAGAGAGGCAGAATGCAAGCTGCAGACTGAGGAAGGAGAATGGGAAGGTGACATGGCAACACACATCTCTACTGAAACTGGGGAATGAATTTGTATCCCTTGGATACAAATCTGGATTTACAGTCCAAAAGAGTTTGCTAACCTTTCCATTTTTTAACTGCAGGCAGTGGGAGTTTGGGGTGAGGTTTTTTGGTTGGTTGGTTGGTGGGTAGGCGTTATTTTTAGTTGGTTTGTAGGGGGTTTTTCCACCATTTTGACATATTTTCTTTCACCTTAGATCTCCACTAGCATCTACAGCAGTACAAGCAATAATTTATTAATTAAATGGAAGGAGCAGAAAAGAAGTGGCAAGAGGTCTGCTGCTTAAATAACGTTTTGCCAAGAGAGACATCATAATTCTGGATCACAGTGGAGTTTATTGAATAAAGTGGAAAAGAGAATTTTGTACCTGAAAGAATGAAAGTTTTTCTAGTAGCTTTTCTGATTAAATGATGTATTTCTATTAGGTTAAATAAACAGATCTTTAGGGGGAAAAAAATGGAGAAAAAACAGTTTGTAGGCTTGTCTAGGAGATCCAGAACACCTTTAGAAAAAAGAAAACCCACCTTGAAATGGTAAACTACATCCTCAAATCCCTCTCCCCACCCTCAAATATTTGGGGTAAAAACAAAAGCCAATGTACTACCTCAAATATTTGTTTAGAAAGCAGTGTAACCATCAACCCACGTTCTTGGCAGTAGAGGGTATGAGCGAGGTTCCATCTTGGTATATGGACAAAGAGGGATGTAGAAGTTTGGGTTTGATTCTAATGAGGGTTCATTTGCTTACTTTTATCTAATATAAATTACTGTGCCTTTGTTTCCTATTCCAAGTTTTGGAAATAAAAATTCCAAAACCCCAGAGATTAATTCTTACCTTCCCTTGCCTTGTGTTATGTGTGGTTGCAAGATAAAATCAAAGCTTTCCATGCCTTTGAAACACCTTCAGTGAGGTAAGTAGGATATTCTGGCAGTTTGAATTCTCTCCAGTTTATGGCTTCAGAGAATCTCTGGGGTAATATTTTTCTTCGCAGCCATATTGCCCAAAAGCTAGTGAAATAGGAACCTCGGGAGGATAAGAACTTTGCAATCATGATAGCAAAAGTGAAAAAGAAATCGTAGAAGAGAATAGGGCAGTAAAGAACAAATCTGCATCCCGGGGTTCCCAGGCAAGCTTGTGAGCCTTGTATTGTGACTTTCGCCCTTTTTATTTTCACTGAATGGCATGACCACAGGGGTAAAGTCACTCTTATTAAGGACATTTTACCACTGTCATTAAGACTAATGATAAGATTTGACAGAAAATTTCAACAGACTGAGGGCAAGGCTGACATCTGTTAAAAAAGACTTGTCAAACTTACTTGGAAAAGGACCAGAACCCTGGTGCTCCTGTCAAACTTCTTTTTCTTCTCTTTCAGGGGAAAAAAAAAAAACAAACAAAAAACCCTCTTATGCCTGCCCCCCCACCAAAAAAATCCAAACCCACAACCAAATCCATAAAACTGTTCACTAGCATACACAAAAAATACCTGCAGTTTCTCATATATGATATCTTACTCCATTATTATGTGATCTAGTGTTACGTTATGAAAAGGCTTCTTATTTATGATGGTCCTGAAAACCTAATATACCTTCTTAGAACTCAAGAATTAAATTCATAAGGCAGATCAGGAAAAATCATAAGATGCAATTAAAAATCTTCATGGTATTAAAGAATGATGGGAAAATTTCAATCAGAATTATGTTAATATTATAAAGTGGAGTGCTATCGGTTTTGTTGAGTCTGCCTTATAAAATTAGTCTTCTGCTGAAATCACTATAGCTTAAGATCTATTTTACCCATACTCACAGGAGTAGAATTTTTGCCATCTGCAGGAACAAGAAAGAAGTTGAAT
Source organism: Melanocharis versteri (assembly GCA_013397845.1). Taxonomy (NCBI): domain Eukaryota; kingdom Metazoa; phylum Chordata; class Aves; order Passeriformes; family Melanocharitidae; genus Melanocharis; species Melanocharis versteri. The sequence goes on from VZTG01000386.1 coordinate 193,001, forward strand.
GTTAGCATGACCTAGATGCCTCAGCACTGCCCATGTGCAAGATTTTGATATGAGAAAATATTTTCCTTCAGAAAAAATAGGTCCTTAATTTTTAACATGTATTTAATTCCCATAAATCAAAGATTACCTTCATACCCCCTTTAAGGGTAAAAACACTCCACTGTCAAATACACCATAACCTGAAGTTGTGAATTCAACATCAGATTTCTGGAATATCTGTTTTTAGTCGAAGACAACTTACAGGACTTATTAAAGGAAAAAAGTGCCTTCAATTCTCCAGTTCTGTTATACAAAGTGCCAAGCTGTTATACAAAGTTAGGTGGTCTAATTATCACCTAGAGGGTAAAATCTATGAATATGTTAATGTTATCATGATTTGTGACTAATCGAGGCATGTGCATAAGTGGTTTTCTGCACCAGGTTCTAAGTTCTAAAATTATTTTTGTTGCAAGTGGAAAATTGCAGAGAGAACACTATTCTGTGAATAACAAAAAAAAAATCCTGACCAACAATACCTTTGGTTTCAATTGTAGGTAGCAAACACCAATTTTAGAATTTATTCTAAAGACTTTTAATTACGGATTCAGTAGTGAGATGCAAATATTTTTACTCAGATTACTTAGAAATAAGTCTATGAACCTAGAAATTCTGCAGAGCAGATAATTATATAATTATCAGCTATTATACAGTGAATAAGAGAAAGGACCTGAAAGCAAAAATATCTTTCTTTTATTTGAATTTTATGGGTTTAAAAAAAAAGTAATCAATCATTTTCTCTGGCCAATAGGTGCTGGGCTTCCTCCCTTGTAATTTATACCAAATTGTCCTCTGACACTTCATTTTGCTGCTTTAAATTGTTGCAACTTTGAATAAAACATTTTTTATGCTTTGTGTACCGTAAATTAATTGCTTGTGTCAGATTAATAGCTCTTCTTGGGAATACAGGAAATTATGGTACACTTGACAGTGGTTTTTCAGTGCTCACATGAAAACTGAAGGAAAATGAAGCAAAAGAAAAACCCAAAACNTACTCCTACACGAAGAACAAAAAAAACCTGTCAAAGCCATCTGTTTTTGGAATGTTAGAACTAATGCAGGCAAATAATCTCAATTGCCTAAATTGTTTAGATTTTTTCCATACACAAAGAAAATTTCAGAGCCACATGGTACAAAAAGATCACATATGGAAACTAATTAAAATCCTGTCAAAGCAAGCCTGTCATCTGAACTGAAGTGAGCAAGAAAATGGAACAACTCTGCTGTAAAATTTGGCACAATAAGTTGCTTTTATTTGAAAATACCTTGAAAGAATTTAGAAGCTGAAATATGCTCTTGAAAACACTGTTTTAAAGCTGGCGTTCTTCCTACTCCCTACTATTCTTTCAATACCTTGAAGTTTCTAGCTATAAAATCTTACAGCCTGATTGGAATAGTATCCTAACATCACAGCTTTATCTGGTTTTGACAAAAACTTGTACTACCTTGTTCTACAGAAGAAAGAACGAGGTAAGTATGCAAGGAAGTAGAATATGGACAGCACGAACCAGGTGAAAATACCAGCAGCGACTCTGGGTTTGCTGCCCTTTAAAGGAGGGCCTCCAAGAGGGTCAGTCCCACTGCCCCATCAAACCTTTGGAAAAAGTACCAGGAATTATCTAATTGCCTAAATGGTTGGCAGCGCTACCTTTCTAAATTTTTCTTAATTTATTTTGTTAAATTCCTTAATAATATTGGTTTTGCACGTACCAAATAATTTCATTTCAGCTTTGTCCCTGTCCTATATTTCTTCTTGAAATATGACCTGTGCATTTGGCTAAGTTAATAGCTAAACTATGCACCTCTGAANACTACAAGCCCTACTCCTCCCTGAACAAATAAAATAATAAGCAGAGCTTATTTCATCTCAGAAAGCGCCTGCAAGCATTGTCATGCCAGATATTGGAGAGTAGAGTACATTCACCCTTCAAGGAAAGGCATTTTAAAATTCATTTCAGTCATTGCTCATAATTGAGTTTAACAGCTGAAAATCCTTCAGTTGACCTCCTGTCTATCTTTGTTTCTTCTTCTAATACAGTTACTCAGAGAGCAAAATATCTACCCAAACAATGTGGAATGACAACAGCAGTAAATATATATATACACATAAACACATATATATGTATTTCTTGCATATGTACAACAATTTGTATATTGTATTGTTTTCATATACATATATATGTATAATATGTTTGTATTTTTAAATAGAAAGTATATATTTATATTTATATTTATATTTATATTTATATTTATATTTATATTTATATTTATATTATTTATATATATGTATCAACCATACTCCTACACGAAGAACAAAAAAAACCTGTCAAAGCCATCTGTTTTTGGAATGTTAGAACTAATGCAGGCAAATAATCTCAATTGCCTAAATTGTTTAGATTTTTTCCATACACAAAGAAAATTTCAGAGCCACATGGTACAAAAAGATCACATATGGAAACTAATTAAAATCCTGTCAAAGCAAGCCTGTCATCTGAACTGAAGTGAGCAAGAAAATGGAACAACTCTGCTATAAAATTTGGCACAATAACTTGCTTTTATTTGAAAATACCTTGAAAGAATTTAGAAGCTGAAATATGCTCTTGAAAACACTGTTTTAAAGCTGGCGTTCTTCCTACTCCCTACTATTCTTTCAATACCTTGAAGTTTCTAGCTATAAAATCTTACAGCCTGATTGGAATAGTATCCTAACATCACAGCTTTATCTGGTTTTGACAAAAACTTGTACTACCTTGTTCTACAGAAGAAAGAACGAGGTAAGTATGCAAGGAAGTAGAATATGGACAGCACGAACCAGGTGAAAATACCAGCAGCGACTCTGGGTTTGCTGCCCTTTAAAGGAGGGCCTCCAAGAGGGTCAGTCCCACTGCCCCATCAAACCTTTGGAAAAAGTACCAGGAATTATCTAATTGCCTAAATGGTTGGCAGCGCTACCTTTCTAAATTTTTCTTAATTTATTTTGTTAAATTCCTTAATAATATTGGTTTTGCACGTACCAAATAATTTCATTTCAGCTTTGTCCCTGTCCTATATTTCTTCTTGAAATATGACCTGTGCATTTGGCTAAGTTAATAGCTAAACTATGCACCTCTGAGGGAGGCACTTACCACTGCATCACCTTTCAAATATAAAAGGTGAGGAAAAAGCGGCTTTTAATAATTTTTTTACAAATATATATTCTCAGACAGTGTGCAAATTACATTTCTGCTTATCTTTTTGCCTTATTTCTTTCCCAGCTGGAAGAACAGCCAAACTATTACTTGTAAGGAAAGACTAAACAAAGTCTGACATCTCTCTACTGATGTTTTAATCATCTTCTGAATAACTCAGATCTGTCCTACTGGGCAAAAAAAAATTATCACCTAGGTTTTCTGTCTGTCCTACTCCAGTACTTCGTCCAGCTTCACTGCTCATATAACAACCCCCTCTCCAAATATATCTCCACCATAAAATAATTTAATAACCTGAAGTTTTCCTTTCACCAGTGTTTCTCTCAGGGCCCTGACCAGACTCACTTGGAGCCTCCACCCACACCAGTCATCCCAGGAACTCTGTTTAACCTCAGCCTGGGGCGTATCAGAAATATTGTAGGCTCGAGCTCAGTTATAACCTGGTTATAGGCCTACTGATCCTGACCTACAGACTGCTTGCCTTGTCACAGCTTAACTGTCAGTAAACTGCTGCATCTCATTCTAACCTTGACCTGACTTGACCTCAGCGGCATTGAATTATTAGAGTTTTAATTTGATGTATTATGCCATACATTTGTTTACAGACTGAAAATTATACCTTGAATTTGTAATCATCATTCTTAGTGCTCAAATGTCCCCAATATGCTCTATCTCCAAATTCCAAAGCTGTACTACTTTTATAATTGTTTTATAAGAGTAGCCCTGGAATACCTTAATTTCTGCAATTCAAGACAAACCTACTTCAGGGCTCAGCATGGCTTGCTATTGACATCATTGCTGCTCTTTTCACTTCATCTTTTATTGTTTCAATGGTGATGGTCCCCAACACTTCACAGACAAATAAAGCTTGGAGCTGTTTATCTAAGAAGTGTTTATGAGATATATCTCTGGATAATTCAGAAAGTCTATTATAATATGCATTTTGAATGGAAGCAGGTGCAGTATAATTATTTTGATTTTCATTAAATTTCAAAGATACCTTCTATAACTGAACCAGAAAGAGGCAAAACATTCTCAAAGTAAAAAATAATAAAATGTGCAATAAAACAGTACTCAAGTGCCTAGAAACTGATTTTCTGATTAATATTGTGATTTACTTTTTTACTAGCTTCTACTAATTTTTTTTTACTTAGAACATTAAATGTAATATTCCATTCCTCAATAATTTTCCATTTACAATCATAGTGCATTATTAACTATGTGTTTCAATTAAATAGACAACATTTTTTATGGCATATCCTTAGGTAGTTTGAAAGTGGTTTTGTCACATTTTGAGAAAAAATGGACATCTCAGGGTAGAATAAAAAATCTTTAAGTATATTTATTTTACTTGGAAGATGGAGAAGTAGGAGGCAGTCCTATGAGAAGAACCAAGTAAAGGAATGCAGTCTCTCCTGTGATTATGTAGGAGAGAATGATGTAGCAGTGCTAACTTCAATTCAATCAAGGTCCAACTTATTCTTAGGTAACTTTTGCAGGTTTCTGTTTCTCCCATGTCAATAATGAGCACAGAATGGAAATTTTTGGTTAATAACCTTTTTTAATTGTGGATTCTATGTAGGTAACTTCTGCATCATGATTTGTTTGCTGACTGAGTAGCAGAGTTTGGAATTTGGCTTCAGTTCCTGTCGAGTATCAGCACATACATTCTTTATGTATAAATACTTTGGACACAGTTTAGGATAGAAGAAAATACATTTTCTTAAATAGTATTGACTTATGAATGGTGACTGGAAATCAAATCAATAAGTGCATGTTTAAATTATTTCCTATGTGAAGTCTGAATGGTGGGTTTGTGTTTGCAAACTTGTTTCTCTCCTCCCACGTATCTACTATTAAAAATATGGTACTATTCCATTTTTCTTCCTTGGTTTCAGGGCTTCTGGACTCCCCATTAAAGTTTTAAGCTCTCTTTGTGCTTATAGTAGAAAGTTTACACAACAGCATGAAGGATACAGTCATTCACTGCTGCCGATGAATTTTTTTATGTAACATTTCAAAACTTGTCTCTAGTAGTTAATATATAAAGCCTGACTGCCCAGGAGCTCTGGTCTAGAACAAATATGATTAATTGATCTGTACAGCCTACACTGAGTTCGAATATAGTCCACTGAAAAAACTGTGCATCCTGCTACCTTGTAAGATTTCTCAGATCTAGACTTTGTTCAGCAGTCGCACTGAAGCAGGACCAAAATAAATCATTGAAGAGTCTCTAAGCCAACAGATATCATTAGACTTGGAGTTACAAGCTTAGACAGATGTCCTGAGATGGCACTATGCATCCATCTGTAATCAGTGAGAATGAAGAAGAAAAATTCCACTTGTATCTCTTCAGTGAGTACAGATTGAATCCAAAAAGCCAGGGCACTTCTGTCCACCTCTTTTGAGGAGCTTTGACATTGCTTTATGCTGTGGATCTAGACCTGTGTTTGCACATTTACAAGTGGTATACAGATATTAATCCAGGAGGGCTATTTAGAAATGTATATCTCACAGACAGCAGTCATTCAGTACCACTCTCATATTCAGGAAGTGTGAAGAGGAAGGAGAGAAAGAAGATTTTTATCCTTTCATTTCTTTGTGGCTACGGAATATCAGCTGAAAGGTTTCAACAGCTGTCAGAGTTTTTCCTCCTTGAAAAATCTTACAAGAAATAAAAGCTCAAGTAACTTTGGATTTCCAGTTCTACTAGTAATGGGAACACTGGAAGACCTGCCAAGACACTTCCATGGCATTTTTATTTGCTTGCAGAACAAAGAAATTCAGAATATAGATATGCATATGAGATTAAATGTAATTTTGTCCTTCAAATTACAATTCAATGCCTTTGAATTTCACCCAATCAGCATTCCTGATTTTCAGAGCCTTTCCTTGTAACCTTCCTGTGACAGTTTCCTAACACCTCTTGCTGTCATCCACATTCAATTGACGCTCCGAGAGAGTGCTTGTAATTTATATTTTAATTTGATTCTTTTGAAAAGTAACTGATTCTGTCTCTCAGAAGGGACTGGCACATTAGGCAAAACACAAACAAACAAACAATAATTGGAACAACTAGTGAATTTGAATTCCTATCATTTTTATTTTGTTCTATTTGATTTGTTGCCCTCATTTACAGAGTCAGACAACATATCCATAAAATTTCATTCTCTATTCCTCATCAAAGTTATTGCTCCATTCATATGTTAAAAAAGCTTCAGCAAGCTTTCATATCTTCAGAGCAGAATGGATAAATTAACTAACACATTACAGTGAATATATTTATGATGAACTCCTCTTGTTGCTATGAGTGTATCTGTTCAATAATTATGTTCTGCTCTCACTGGATCAATTAAAAAGGTTATGAATTCAACCGCACCATTATAATATTCATACTGCAATACCTTTTGCAATGAGAACAAACAGCCATTGGAATAACCTTCCTGGGGAATTGGTGGATTTCCTCAACAGTGGACACCTTTAAGATTCATCTGGATAGGATGTTGGGCCATCTTGCCTTGACCATATTTTTGTTAAAAACAGTTTATTGAGATGATCCTTGAGATACATTCAAACCTGATATTCTATGATTCTGTGAATAATTTTTGCTCCCTGATTGGATGATAGATCAAATACCTTCAGCACAAATGTTAAAAGTAATTTAACTTTGATTTCCATAGCATTCATGCCAGTAAACAGCATTTCTTTAATATCAGTGGAAAATAAATATTAAAAAACTTGGAACTTGTCTAAATGATTAATTTATAATAGCAAAGAACGCTTCTAAGAGATTTTGGATTGCTCATCCTACAGTCTTCAATATTAACATCTGAGGTCGATCCTGGACATAACTTGATGCTGTAGTGGGCAAGGAGACTAAGCTAGAAAGAAGTCATTATATTGCATCTTGCGGCCAGACCTTTCAGCTTTCATTGCATGGTAACAACTCAAAAAGATGGAAGTTGTTCCTATAAATATCTCTGGTAAATCATGCCAAATATTTAGAGCAAACAGACAACAGTTGCATAGATTTTTGGACTTAATATGGTTGTACAGGAATGACATGACACCCATTTCTAGTACTGAACACTGAATTTCTTTACAGATGTATTTCTTTTAGGTTTTTTGCCCTTCTAGTAAACTTTTTTAAAATAAGATGAAATAGATTATGTTAGGTTAGTGGAGTTTCTTTTTGAAATGTCCTAGGTAGGTTATGTTTTATTTAGATAGTGTTAAACCAGAACTTTCTGCTATGATCTCATGTGGAAGAGAGAACATAGAGTGTGTTGACTGGAACAGAAATAGGCTTTATTTCTCATGTTTATTGTATTGCTGCTTAATTGAGGGGTGGAACATATGACACAGAAAGCATTAAATAAAATTTCAGATACAAACTTTTAGAATTGACACTCCAAGTTTAAAAAAGGATTACCTTTAAGAAGGAAGGAACTGGATAAGGAATGAAATGGTTTCGGTGTTTTTTAGACTGACTCTTCAGTATGAATTCTTACCACTGTTGCAAATAATGCTGTTCCAGAGAATTTAAGTCAATGGTTCATAATTTCCCCATTAGTGCAGGAGATGCATACCTTTACATCTTATGCAGTTTAACAGAGTGCAATTCATCTCTTACTTCAAATTGCCTTGCTGCCTCTATTTGTAACATTAACAATTCCCAAGCAGACCAGACAGGACTGTAGAAATTAAATGTAGCTCTGAAAGCACTCAGGTGGTTTTGGTTTTTTAATTTGGTTTGTTTTCTCCCTTCATCCGAGAGAGTAGACATTTGAATATATCATGGCACTGCAATAAAAGAGGAACAATTTCTGAAGAGGAGTTGTAAGCAGAGCTGATGATCAGTTGAGGCAGCTGTCAGTTCTTGGAACGGGAGTAGATAGAAGTAGTGAGCAACTGCTGAGATGAATAGCAAACAAAAATGTTCACACATGATAGATTCAAGAAGAAAAGGAAAACATACTTTAAAAATTACAGTAGAAGAAAAAACTTCTGATTTACCCAGAATAATTCATGACAGTCTAATTTCCTAAAAGAATAATTCCTGGTTCTTATGTTGCTACTTAGGATTACAGTGGTGTCTACAGACTATACTGGAGGAAGATATTTCTAAACTCTGCTGTACTGAACTGGAAGGGTCGCGACCTTTCACTAACAATGTTGGCAGACCTGACTCATTGCAATGTCACATACATATTTACATATTCACACATATTTAGTCATTTTTACAAGAATTCCCATACACTGCTATAACAGATTTCATGTGCCAATCCACTAGTCTCAGGAGAAAATTCATATTCTAACTCAGTTATTAACCTGATACAGATCTTGAAAATAGATCAGGTATGGAGATCTGCTCAGAAACCTCAGCAAGCAGTCACATTATCTGCCTAAACAATGCCATCTGACATTCAAAATAAACTGGTTTATCCTGGATATTCTTCCCTTAATCTTAACTTCCTTTTATTGTCTGTTAAATGTTTGCACACATATACACACACCCCGCATGCACCTACATGCATATCTAAAGGTTTTTTTGATTTCCAAGGACGTTGGTTTGAAGAAACTCTTGGATGAGAGTTGGTGCTATTTTCATCACATTCCTTCTGAAGTATCTGTCATGCTTGGTTTTGGCGACATCATCTATTTTGTCTTGTGTGCTTCTGGCCAAAATTTAAACGAGACCTGAGAAAACTTTGTCATCAAACAGTCTAAGAATGAGGTAAAGAGTATGTAACAAGACATCCAGCGTGGAAATGGGAAATCAGACCTCTCTGTCAGCTGCTGTTCAGGATCTTTACAAGTATAATGCTACCTCAGTTTTAATCCAACCTTTAGTCTTGAAGTTTCAATACATGTTTTTAAGTATCTGATGCTATTGAATTGACTTAATGATGGTTTTGTAATTTGCTAACTATTGTGAGTTTGCTCTCAACATGATTAGTAAGCAGCTATATGCAGTATTTTCTAAATTTATTTTATTTTAAGAAAGAACCAGAATGTGTGTTACAGAACAATCAGATTTCTTGACTTTTTCATTAATGAGAAAACTTGTGCCCCAGATGTTGTGTCACAGAGGCTTGAATTTATACATACCACTGTTGTATCATAGGATCACACCTGCTTTTTTTGTGAAAACAAACAGGAAAAAATAAAATAATTTTAAAAATACAGTTCTATTCCTTGTCTCTCCTGTAAAGAAAAATAAGAGCAAAAGATAAAAAAATTGAGGAACAATTCCTAAGCAAAATCTTGCTGTGTAAGTTGTGGTATGGTAGTTTAAGAAGCTGATGAGTGAACGTTGGCTAGTTTTATTTCAATTTAAGAAAATACATATTGTATGTTCTGATAGAAATGCTTTGAGCTATTCTTGCAGCCTGACATATCCCAGCTACCCCAGCACACTTTTTTTTGTCAGTGTAGCTCTTTCTTTTGCTTTGTAGTTTGCTGGTATTTGGGGGGAAATAGGGAGTTTGCTTTCTAATATAAAGATATTGTTCTTCCAGTCCTAAGTAGCCAATGATATGATCTATTTTCTCTCTCAGCTGAAGGCTTTAAGCAAGTACAACTCTGGAATTTGTCAAGAGATTAAATTGTACTCTAGGTCTGCAACGAATGATGAGTGACTGGTGAAATACCCTCATTTTATTTCTTACATATAATTAAGTGTTGATTCCGTCAGGGAAAGGGAATCTAAATAGATCTATACACATTTGCGCACCTTACGTATTTTCTCAAGCATCTCTTTTCAGATTACTGAGAAAAATCATAGCTCTACTCTTAATGCTGTTAAGTCAAAACTTGAAACAAAACCTGAAACTTTGGGTTTTTTTCTCTTCTGACTCATGGAACCCTAGAACTGATAAATTCCAGTTGGGGATTATATTAGCATATGTAGTGCCTGCCAAAATTGTTTCTGGGACTTCATAATAAACTAGTCTTTTTAAATAAGTTCTTCATATTTCATATTGAATGGTTTTACAAAAAGAAGGGAAGATACATAGGAAAGTTGTACAATAGTTTTTAACCCTGAGCATTTTATCATCAGTCTGCCTGACCATCTCTAAAATTAAGCAGCAATATTAATCAATTAATATCATAAGTACATCTAAGACAAAATTTCCAAGAGGAATTCTTCCTCTCTATATTTCTATATATTCAGTTTTTTAGGTGTAGTAATAAATCCGAAACAAAGTATGTAGCAATGGAAAAGTCAACCTGTTAATTTGAGACAAATTTGGTATTCGATTTAAAAATGCAGAAGGAACTATGGTAAAGAGTTTTCATTGAAACTAATAACATTGCTCTCTTCACAGAAATTTCTTAATCTCTTCAAAGTTTAACAAACAGAATTAATGAAAGAGCTTCAGATAAGTTCATCTTCTTTTAAAATTTCTAAATAACAAAGAAAATTGCTGAAATATTTAATTTTCCCCGTGTTTGATGACTGAAATATTGGTATCTTTTCTATCAGTGAGATCAGAATTTCATCTGTTAGTTATGAGGTTGTCGCAACAATATCTCTAGCACAGAGATATATTTTGGAGTTCTCCACATACCTATTCTGAACTATTGCCATAAATTATAAAATTCCAGTCAATCCATATTGAAGAGTTTATATATTTGAAATATTTTTTTGAAATTTTACAAAAATCTCCTATGATAATCTCCTCTAAAAGTTTGTACATACAGCTTTTTGGAACTATAGACTGCAATTAATACCAGAAAATCTTAGAACAAGAAAACAAATTTTGTAACTTTGCAGATCTTATTGGTTTTGCAGTATTCCCAAGTTTATGCCTATTCAATACTATTGTTAGCCCACATAGAACAAGATGTAACAGCCATGCATTATTTAAAAGTCATACCTTGACAAGTGATGACAATTGAGCATGACAATTTTGGAGATTCTTATTTGTTAAGATTTCGCCATAATCACTTCTCAGACTTCTTCCAAAATTCCTGTTGAATAATAGTTTGAAGCAGCTCAGCAACAGTACTTTATTCTCTTAAACTAGAAAATTTCTCCCCAAACCATCTGGGTTGGCAGGTGTTCATCGTCAGATCTAGGTTGCTATGAGACAAGATTTGCTTATACTAATTAGTCACATAGCAAGAAACTCCAATTTTGCTCGTTTGAAACAACTTATGTCACAAGAAACTCCAATTTTGCTCCTTTGAAACAACTTATGTCTGCAAGGGCATATTACCAGTACCTGTAAAGCTCAAGGTATAAGACCCAAGTTAATAATGTCAGAAAAAGAGAAGACGGGGCTACTCATACATGTAAAACCTTTCGGGTTTGCCCTAGCTCTCTGACCCATGGAGAGTAGCTTATTATGAATGATGGGTTAGTGTTTGCCTCTGTGAAACAGATTAAGCCACAAGGCCAGCTCAGTCATTCTGTCTAACTAACAGAAATTAGGAGTGCCTCTCTGAGTTGGAGCCATTGCAGTGTTGAATTTTTCTCCTGAGAACCTTCCCAATGTTTTCAGGCCTGGGAGAGGAGAAGACAGGAAATACTATGCCGTTCAAATACTCGAGTTACAATTTTTTTCATTATTTGTATTATAATGAAATGACACCCAGAAGATTAAGGTAAGGTTAATATAGAATTCAATAGCTAACACTATAAAGAGACAATAGACATGCTCAGACATAGAATTTTCCATATTAGAGTTGAAATAACCAAAGGATAAAATTGAGACAATCCAAAATCAGCATAATTTGAGATAAATTCAAGCAATATACCCTCCAACGCTGGTAGCATTCTAAGTAAAAGATGATTCCAGTTTTGAATCAAAAACTTCCCCACATACTTGCTCACAAATACTCGATATAACCATCTAGCCACGTAGTGAGTGTAGACAATATCAAAGTTTAAAGATAGATTGGAAGACATATACTAGCACTGACTATGTTTCCACCCAGTTGAAGACCCTAAAAAGGGACTGAGTTCATTTGAAACAGAATTTGTCCAGGATTTCACAGTCATGGTGGTTTCATTCAAGTCGGTGACAACCAGAGCAGCCAGCATAATGAATAATTTAATTCAATGGTTTCGAAAACAACTTCTTGTCCCTTTGTCCAGGGTAGCACACACCTATTTTTTTCTTTAATACAGTAAGCTTAAAGGTTTCTAAGAGACTAGAAAACAGGGAGTCCTCAGGCGACTGGGGTGTAGTTCAACATATCAGTTTTTTGCCCCAAAAATCTTACAGAGCTTGCAGAAGTGCCTTTGACAGGGAAAAGGCAGATTGTCACAGTCTTACCTATTACTGGACAATGCTATAAATGAGGCTTTGAATTATGTCTGACACGTTGAGTACCCATTACCCTTACCTAATACCAGTTTCTCTGGGTTTTTTTCAAATACTCAAAGTTATTTTTCTATTCAATGTTCATATGCCTGTACCGACATCCAACTAAGAGATTCCTAATGAGCAGCCTTTAATCAACTGTCAAGGCGTCAGAGATCACCATTGACATGTTCTTTGCCTACCCTTTTTCGTTGTCTGGTTGTAGCTCCTCCATGCTAAGCCTGCAAGAGCACTGAATCACTATTTGAGGATCCTGGTGGATGTTAGAGGGCTGAGCCTCACACAGCTGAAATTAAGTCAGATCCATTGGCAGCATCTAGATCTCCTGAGGTCATACATGCCAGGTGTGTAATTAATTCAAATAGCACAAAACAATACTTGTTTTGCAGTTAAAGTCGTTTTTGTTTTTTCTCTTTCACTGATGTCCGTCTGATTTTTGGTGTACTCAACACAACTTGTGTGAACCAACTCCAAGAAGAAGACTCCAGGGAGTTGTAGGTCCCCAATGATTAATACTTGATTATATCTGTTCTAGAAAAAGAATCCATCTGGCTTAAATTACTATATAGGGGCTCAGATTCTATTTTCCTTTCTCTTGATGGCACACAGCCACCTCGACAATAAAGCAATTAAAGAAAAATTACTGCATTTAATGTGACAGACCAGCTTATGATGAGCACAAAAGTGCATTAGACTTTTAATTAATAATGCTAATAAGCAACAGACAGCTTTCCACAGGAATAGTGATTTTCAGCGTGTAGTTTATACAATTTTTATCTTTTTTCCCTGATTTGACACAGCTCACGCTTTTTTTTGTCTTTTTTTTTTTTTTTTTTTTTTTTTTTTTTTTTTTTTATGGTAGAAGGGTCCTTGTTTTCATTTGAAACACNTTTTGTTAGAAGGGTCCTTGTTTTCATTTGAAACACTTGAGGAGTAGTCCAAATCTGAAATGAAACTTTACCGCTAAAAAAAAAAATCTTCAGTCAAATTAATACTGCAAGCTGGTATTCGTTCAAGATCCTACTGGGGAACCTTAACCATCTCCAGCTCTGTCTAAACTGGCAAGTCATAAGAATAACAGAAGAAGATCCTCAAGAATTAATCACATGATGCTGAAGACTTGAAATCCATATGAGTTTTGGAAGTTGAGATAGGGCTGTTAGAAGTGGTATATTTTATTTCACAAAGTTCTAATTCTTGACTGAACATGTAATTTTGGATGTCAGTACTTTCCTCAATTTTCATTGTCTCAAAATACTAAAATGCTCAAAACTCCAGTTAACAACGAAGACTGGAACTATTGGAATTCTTGCAGAGCCTCTCTATTTCAGGTTGAAAAGAAATGGTCCCTCCTGCCTCCCAAATTTTAAAGTTCCCATAATAATAAAAAAAAATGTTGAAAAGAATTTTAAAAAAATACCCACAGCAAAAATTGATGTGGCAAGAGATGAAGCCATGTAAAGTGTTCCACTCCATTGTTGAATGGAATAATTTGTCTGGAATCATTAAATTCTTATTCCTTCATGCAGCAAGCAAACTGAGAAACATGCTGATTCAAGGGAAATTTGATTGTTTCATAGACATCTTTGCTTCAATTAAGGAGAAGCAAAATCTGGTGCTGTCTTGATGTGGGGGACAGGAAAACAGGCATTTAATTTTCTGGTAGCATAAATTTATAAATTGAAATGGAAAAAATATAAAAATAAACCAAATTTTTCCTAATATTTTTTGCTGAACCAAGTACTCAATGCTTTTCTTTATAAGGTTAGTAAAATGTAAAAAGTTGTGTGGATATTGTGATATTTACATAAATTATTGATGAGCATCTTCTTATTTTAATTTACCTGCAGTTGTGAGATTGATAGTTATCCCACTGGCATTACAGCATATGCTTTTTGTTCTTTATTTTTTTTTGTTCACAAGAATATCTAAGGAAAAAATTTTATCTGCAATTTGTACACATCACAGTACAAACACTGGTTTCGCCCCTCTATACCTGCCTCGGGTGGTCTGAAATGCATGAGTTACAACAAGAGAAGGAAGTTAATTTTCCAAGCCACTGAACAATCAATTAAAATGAGTAAGGAGGAGGAATATGAGTATCCTTTGCACACAAAGGTCTTTTGCTAGAGAGCATTTGTTCATCAAACAAAGAGTCCACCATGTAGCTGGATAATAAGACAATTTGAAAGACTGGACATTGCTCAACAAAAATTCTGTGTAACTGCACTCGTGCTGACACAGTGTAATGGGCTTCCTGACTAACACAACCAGCTGATGTGAAGAAGAAATAGCACAAACAGTTCTTTTCTCAGGAAGCACAAAAGTGGGAAGAAAAGAAGAAAAGAAGAAAAGGAGTCATAGAAACAGAATAACACTATTTCTGACTTGTGCAACACCCTCCCAATAATATGAAGGCTGTTGAATACTTTATCATACTGTCCCACTGTGATCTTATTAGCATCTCATCTTGTGAAGCGCAGGTCACTTAATTCCCAAATAGTAATTTTAAAAACAACATTTGCAACTTTTAAACAAAATTTTAAAGTTGGAATGACCACCCTTACAATTTATTTTCAGAGATGTGAATACCCATCACTGCAGGCACAAAAAGGCAAAGAAATACTGTCTTTCCTATTGTCCCCTTGGATGTCTTCAGGCAAACATCTTTTCTATCTGTTCAATCAAAGTTAGATGCAGCCATGAAGTTGAGATGCCGTGTATGTCCAGAAATAACCTGCCCAGACAGCTGTCAGAAAAGGAACTAAAATGAAAACCTTTCTTTTCATTCTGTAGTAATGAATATGTAACCTGGGGCTTTTATTTAATCCTCACTATCACTATCATAGACCAAGACAGCATGTGTACGAAAACACTCATACATAACCATGCAAGGTAGGAAGAAAGAGCAGGTGCTGAAATAGTTACAACCAGAAGAAGGATGAAGAAGATGCTGTGTTTTTGCTGTCACAAAGCTTCTTCTGGGCATAGAACACTGGTTTTGCTCAACTAAAAGACTAATGAAATGAGAAGGGGAGACTGGAAAAAAAGTTCTGACCTAAAAGAAGGAAAGAAAGAGAGAAAAAAAGAGAAAGAGAAAGAGAAAGAGAAAGAGAAAGAGAAAGAGAAAGAGAAAGAGAAAGAGAAAGAGAAAGAAAGAGAAAAAAGAGAAAGAGAAAGAGAAAAAAGAGAAGGAGAGAGAAAGAGAGAGAAAGACAGAAGCAAACCAAAATAAATCTAGAACAAGAACCTGAAAAATAAGCTGACAAAAACATACCTAGGAATTTCGGCTAATTTTATCAGAGAAAAAAATTTAATGGTAAATTAATAGAGAAGGTCATAAGAATAAATTGCTTTTTATTTATAGCCTTATTAGTACCTGGATACAATATGCTAAGCTCCCTCAGCCACCAATTTATTGTGGCATTATTTTTATTTAGCATGATTTATTTTATGTTTATCGAATGTTAATGATGGGAACTTTACTCATAACTCTCTCTTAAATATTAGTCAGGTTTGGAATTGTAAGCACTCAAAATTTAAGAAAAGGAGACAGTTGGTTTCAGATGTTTAAATCTGTGAGATCAGCTCGGACGTGATTTTTTTCCCCCTTGGTGCTAAATAGAAAAAATTGCCCTTATTTTTTCTAGATATTTAATCTCAATTTTGCTATGAAATTAAACAGCAATGAAATTAATAGGTATGAAATTCCAGAAGCTTTTGAGGAGGCAAATAAAAAATGGACAGGAAGATAGTAATACATTTTAATTACATTATATTAATACATTATCATTACATGGTGTTAAAAATTCGAGGGAATACACCAAAAAAAACCCCAAAACCCAAACAAACAAACAAACAAAAAAACCCCCAACAAAAACAACAAGATGATAAATGCAACAGAGCTTGTGCTTTTTTCTTGCTAACACATTTTTCAGGACAGCTCTCTTAGTAGTTGTACTAGTTCTGTCCCTGGGTAAGATTTTAAAGGAGAAACCAACTTCAGTACAGTATATTTCATGAACAGGACCTGTCTTTCATAGCTTTAGAAAACACTCTTTTTTGTAGCAGATGTTCTCTTGATGCAAAGTCTCTGGAGAGTTTCATTAGCAATTGAATATGTGATTACTGAATGAATTTCAGCCTTCATCTGCCTCAGTTCATGGATAGATATCAGTATTACAACTTCCTACGGAAATGAACAAGGAAATTTTGTGACCCCATCATCTTTTCTGTTTCCCATTTATATTTTCACCTGGAACTGCTTAGAAAAAAATGGCCATTAATTACAGACACTCCGATATATAATTTGCTAATCTGAATGGAATGTTATCTTTTCATGTTCAGATCCAGCAAGCCTCTTACAAAGCTTAGCAAAATCATATATGGGTTTCATTACCTCGTAGTAAAGAAACTTTTTAAATAAATAGGAAAAAATTAACCACATTTATTGTGCAAACATGTACATCTTTTTTACAATGAAACATTATCAACATCCAAATGTAAATCTGAGGTATGTTTTCATAAATCATTTTCAGGAGCAATGTAAGACATAAATATGACAGTCAAAGGTTATATTTCTGTGGGCTTTCAAAACATTTGATCTACATGCAAGAGAACCCCACAGCAAAATGTGCTCATTTCACCCCACTCTAAAGTATAGGGTATTAAATAATAAAAACAAAACAAAACAAACAAAACAAAACAAAACATTAAACCCGTTGGAGAGAAAAATCTCTTAAAAATACATAATCTTTGCTCTTTTTTTTTTTATACTTACCTGTTGGTTACACAACTCCATATAAATGTGATTTCATCGAAATCAAAATGTGTTCTGTAATTGCAAAAACCAGATTAATATTCACAGAGAAGGAAATTTTCTAACTAATTTCCCAGTAAAAAATTGCAACAGATAGCAGACTTTCATTGTATGCATACAAGTACTT